>JABMCL010000129.1:155000-187500 GCA_018857735.1 Alviniconcha marisindica | reverse complement strand
CCTATGCGGGGGTAAGACATCGTTAAATATTTTAAATTCTCCTTCTCCCTCTCTCTTCCAGCCTTAATGTCGTTCCTCCTTCCTTCTCTCCCCCATTCTTTCCTCCGCTCTCTCAAAAATAGAATCAGAAGTACATTTCTTGGTACAAGGGGATGCCAAACAGTTAACGTTGACAAAATGCACTAGTGTTTAAAACGCTTCCGGTTAAGCAAACAAAAAACAAGATTAAGACGGTTATGATGGAAGATGATTATACAACTTTAGGAATATCCTACTCAACAAGAGGTGTGTGTGTGTGTGTGTGTGTGTGTGTGTGTGTGTGTGTGTGTGTGTGTGTGTGTGTGTGTGTGTATAATTCATGTGTGACACTCACGTTTTCCTTTAAATGGAATAACAAAGTACTTGGCTTGAATCACACGCTCTGACAAATGCAACGATTACCATTAGGGTGGGTTCACACGATCGCAGAAGCTTGCAACTTTTTTCCAAAATGTATTACTACGCGTCGCCGACCCTTAGGTCAGAAACGACGTTACCGTTACAAAACCACAGAACGTATGTTAAAAACATCCACACCATGCAATAGATGAAAGATTTTTCTATCGATCCCGTACCCTCATGTTATTACATTTTGTTTAGTTTGACAACACCGCGACGTGTTCCAAACTTCTGCGACAGCGTCAAAAAGATTGAGAATCGAGCCGAAAAGTTGCATACTTATGCAACTTTTTGAAGCCACTTGTGTCAGAAGCTTGCATATTGTAAACAATCTAGAGCACGACAAATTTCAAGAGTAGTACCACGTAAAAGAAGAAAGATTGTTCTATCTGTTCCTTACATTCCGAAAATTATGCCACGTTCACTTCGACCACACGAAACCGTGTTGCAAACTTCTGCGGCAAACATCCAAAATTTTGGATGGTGACGTTGTTTCAGGGCCTACCGCTTAATAACTATGGAGTGGAATGTAAAGAGAATAGTACCATGTAAAAGATGAGAAAATTTCCTATCAGTTACATATCTTTGTGTGTTAACTTTGCTTTTATTTTAAACACACTGCACTTGATGCATACCGGCGTGACGGCGTCGTGAAATTTCAAACTCGACTCCAAAAGTTGCATTGTTGATGTTAACTTGCTTTAATATAAACAACACTGACAGTGATCGATAACGGTGACGAGTCTGTGAACATTGTAACGTAGAAACGGTTGACGGGTAGATCTAAACGGTTAATCGGAATGAAAGTCTAAAAATGAACACATAGGGTCATGAACGGGTACATCTATGGGCATGTACACAAGAAGTTGTGGTGACAGGTAGGCCTTTGTGGTTAGACGAAAGAGAAGCATGAAGGTAAAGAGGTAAATATATTTCTGGGTGGATCTGTGTGTAGGTACCCCAGTATATGAGTTGAAAGGTCATTGCGCAGGTTATGCCGAAAAAAAAACTGACAGTAACTGATGAACAGGTACGTCTGTGGACAGTAGAACAGTGGAAACGTTGACGGGTAGATCTTAACGGTTAATCGGAATGAAAGTATGAAAATGAACAGTAGGGTCATGAACGGGTACATATATGGGCAGGTACACAAGTAGTTGTGTGTTCTTAGGCAAAGGAGAAGCATGAAGGTAAACAGGTAAATTTATTTTCGGGTGGATTTGTGGGTAGGTACCCCAGAATGAGTTGAAAGGTAATTGTGATGTTATGCCGAAAAAAAAAATAAACTGAACAGGTATGTATGAACAGGTACATCTGTGGACATGCAGAACAGTATAGTGATGAACAGGTACATCTGTGGACATCGAAGAGTAGAAACGTTGACGGTAGATCTAAACGGTTAATCGGTAAGAAGTATGAAAATGAACAGGAGGGCCATAACGGGTACAAATATGTGGGCAGGTACACAAGTAGTTTTGTGGTGGTGACAGGTAGGTCTTTAGGTTAGGACGAAAGAGACAGCATGAGAGGTAAAACAGGTAAATTTATTTTCAGGGTGGATCTTTGTGTAGGTACCCCAGTAGATGAGTTGAAGAGGTCATTTGGTGCAATGTTGTATGCCGAAAAAAGGAAGAAATAAACTGAACATGTATACTGACGAACAGGTACATCTGTGGACATGTAGAAACGTTGACGGGTAGATCTTAATGGTTAATCTGAATGAAAGCATAAAATCAACAGGTAGGGTCATGAACGGGCATGTCCACAAGTAGTTGTGGTGACAGATAGGTGTTTGTGGTTAGACGAAAGAGAAGCATGAAGATAATCAGGTAGATTTATTTTCGGGTACGTCTGTGTGTATGTAGCCCAGTAGATGAGTTGAAGGGTAATTGTGCATGAAGTTATGCCAGAAAGAAAGAATTAAACTGAGCAGGTATACTGATGAACGGCTATATCTGTGGACATGTAGAGCAATAGAAACGTTGATGGGTAGATCTTAGCAGCTAATCTGAATAGAAGTATGAAAATGAACAGGCACGGCCATGAACGGGTGCATCTATGGGCATGTAAAGGAATAGTAGAGTCAAGAAGCAGGTCTTTGTGTAGGGTTTTTATACCCTAATAGGAAAGCATTAAAGTAAACATATTTATTTCGGGTAGGTATGTAGATGTGTACAGCATCAAAATGAACGGGTAGGTATGTTAAACGGGTACATCTGTGGACATGCAGACTCCTAGCTGAGAGGACAAGTAGATCTTCGATCATGGCTAGCAAGAAGCGAAGCATCAAGATGAACAGGTAGATTTATCTCCGTGCATGCCTGTGGAGAGACTCTTACACCATTAGATGAGTTGACAGGTAACTTCATGTTAAGCAGGAAGGGACAATGTAAATGAACATGTAAGTTGACGCCATTTCGGATAGCATTTATTTTATTACATCATCTTGTAATATCTGTTAATAATTGTTTTCATTTATATCAGCTAAAACTTCTTTTCCGTGTATTGCACAAGTGTCTTATTTCAGTGTATTAGGTTGCAAAATTTACACACACCAAAGAAGGGAACAGTATGCCACCGGGGGTGGGGGTGGGGGGGAGGGGGGGGGGGGGTTGCCACACCAGGCGACATGCCTTCCCTTGTTTGCCTTGTTCTTCATTAATCTTGGCATACCATCCGATCACGCGTCTTTTCTCCACAAACAGTGCAACAATTCTGATGCCTTCTGACGTCATTTATTCCTGACATCACCATGCCCTTTCTAATAACAACATATGGAAAAGTTGACTGCTGTCTACTGTACACATTTCTTGATTTCTGTGCCATCTAGTTTCGTTGGCATAATTTACACATACCACAGAAGTGAACATTCTCCTGGGGTAAGATTCTGTAAATATTTACTTGTACATCTCTTGACCGGTCGGCATGTCTATTTCAGCTATTTTGCCTTTACTTTCTGTCCTTTACCCGTTTCGATAACTTTATCTAATATTTTATCGTGGACTGTGTGCTTACCTGGGTTGTCTGATCGGTTTAAATCTAAAAAAGACCGACCCAAAACAGGCTATCGAGTGAAAGAAGTGCATAAAAAGTTATAGTTCGGAGTATTCGTCAAATTGTATTCGGGGTCCAGAAAGCTTCGCTCAACATGGCTGAGAGTAGAGAGCTCTCCTGTGGATCAGGAAGAAAGAAAAATAAAAATGGATGACGGTGTCGCTAGGTACTTCACTCGCTTCGGAGGGAACTTTTTTTATTTGTTGACTTGTAGGAGGTGCACCCTTGTCTCTGGGACCCAAAATGATATAGTAGTTAGCTGAATTACCCCGTGAAGGATGATTAAAGTATATTGACTTGACTTGATTTTAGCCGGCATTTTGGATCATGCTGTCTGCTGCGCTTCTGGCCGGAGCAAATTCGGGCTGAAGCTTGCATCTCATTATAAGCCAGTTAAGAACGAAGTATAGTTCGTCGAACTGTCCGAACCAAGTTCGGCGAACAAACAGTTCGCCCGATTAAGAACGGGATTTAGGTGCAAATCAAACGAATCGGCCCTATCATCCAGTACCTGGCTGTTGAAGCAACCAAAACTCGTCTGTGCCTTTGCTCTTTCCAAATTAGACCTATATATACAGACCGTTCAGAACTCTGCAAGGAAAACGTGCTCATGTGCAACACATTCTTCAAGCTCTCCAAGCCGGAATAGACTACAAACTTTCAACTGTATGGCACAGCGTCTTCTCTGACTCATCTCCTGCATGCCTGTTTCTCTGAGCATCTCATTGTGAAGGTCTGGGTAGTTCAGAATAAACTTCAGTTAAATGACGACAAAACACAGATTCCTCTGAGAGACTCTGCTCCTGGAATTGATCTTCTTTCTTCAGTATGTGTGGGTCAGAGAGACATCCCATTTTCCAATGCAGCTGTAACCTTAGTGACATTTCTGACAGCCAGCTTGCATTGAAGGAACAGGTGAACAAATTCTCCAGGCTTGACTACTGTAATGCTCCCCTTGCTGGCTCTCCTCAGGTTCTCCTTGACAGAATTCAAAGAGTGATCAACTGCTCAGCTCGCCTCATCTTCAAAGTTACTAAATCTGCCCGCATCACTCCTTTACATTACGATCTCCACTGGCTACTAATCAGCAGTCGGATTAAGTACAAATAGCTCTCATTTGCTTCCACATTGTCTCTGGTACAGCTCCTCTGGTGGCCGTCCTGTGCTGTCCGTCCTAACGAGCCTTCTGGCTTCCGTGGACGTAGAGATTTATTGGTCTCAGCTTGTCCCTAATATGTCAGCCGACATCCGAGGACACTAAGCAAGACAACACAACCGAACTGCAGAATTTTCTTCTCCAGGGTCAACTTTCTGTGCTGACTCTTATTTCGGTATCCGTTCCACCCCCGTGTTACCGCAGTGGCACGTAAAAGATCCCGGTCATTCTGCCAAAAGTGCAGGTGGCAGGTTACAGCTAAACACGCATACACCTTACGTATGTGGCTTTGCATGAAGTGACATGATGCATGGTTGTGTGGTGTACACAGAACGCGCCGAGATGGCAGCAGTTTCATGTGGCACCAGCCATGCCAGCGCTGTAAGTACACCAGGTGGATATTCAAGAACGCTCTATAAAAAGCTATTCACTCGTGTAAAATCACATGCGAGCGCAGTGAGTCTGCTCGAGAACGGAGAATAGCGCTATATAAAAGCGATCAATAATAATGATAATATTCTCTCTCTCTCTGTTCACCATGTACACCCAACCCCTGGGCTCTGTTATCCAGTAGTTAGGTACGACTTACCATTTTGTTTGCTGTTGTTTCGCAGCTACATGATTCAGCAGCAACGTTCAGAGTTTTCTAGCCTGGTTAGAGACATGACATCTAGCATAGAAGAAAGGGCTGTCTGGATGAAAGGAAATAAACTTAAGATGAACGATGACAAAACTGAACCTATTACCATTGGGTCAAAGTCAAAGCTACAGCGGGTCAGCACCAACTCAATGGTTTTCCAGGACTATGAGATTGCATTCTCTGAATCAGTGCGAAATCTTGATGTGTTCCTGGAAGAGTCCCTCTCAGTGGAAATGCAGGTGAATCAGTTGTGTAAAGTTTTATATTTCCAGCTTCGTAGAATCAGTAAGATCCGTTCTTTGCTGACTGTTGATGCCGCAGATACACTGGCTGTAGCCTTAATTCTATCCCGTCTTGATTATTGTAATTCTCTTTTGGCTGGCCTTCCTGATCACAAACTTGCAAAGCTTCAACGCATACAGAATAGTGCTGCCAGACTCGTCCTTCGTAAACCACGGCGTGAAAGCACTACTCCACTCTTGAAAATTCTTCACTGGCTGCCTTTAAAGCCAGGATATAATACAAGGTCTCTGCCCTATGCTACCAATGCCTGTTAATATGCCCTCCTATCTGTGCGAGCTTCTCCAACCTTACAAACTCTCTAAAACTCTAAGATCTCAAGACTCCTCCCTCTTAGTTGTTCCGCGATTCTCTCTGAATACTTTCGAGAACAGATCGTTTT
The DNA here is from genome assembly GCA_018857735.1 of Alviniconcha marisindica. Classification (NCBI taxonomy): domain Eukaryota; kingdom Metazoa; phylum Mollusca; class Gastropoda; family Provannidae; genus Alviniconcha; species Alviniconcha marisindica. The sequence goes on along the minus strand of JABMCL010000129.1, from coordinate 181,530 downwards.
CTGTGTTTGGTCCAGCTACTTGGAATTCACTCCCTGTACACGTCCGACAGAGCCCGTGCCTGGTCACGCTCAAAAAACAACTAAAGACGTATCTGTTCACAAAACACCTGTCGTAGAGAGAGAGAGAGAGAGAGAGGGGGGGGGGGGGGGGGGGGGGGGGGGGGTGTTACACAACAATTTAATTATGTACAATTGTTTTATTACTAGTTTTAAATTTATTATGTTTTATCATATTTTATTTCATCTAACCTGAACACAACGCTGTAAATATTCTTCTAGTTATTCTCCTTTTATTTGCTGTTTTTTATTAGATACCGATTGTTGCTTAATTTAATGTTTTAATAAGCTACGTGTGCTCAAAGTGGCATACTCCGTTACGGATGGCCACGTGGATGTGCGCCTAAAGTGTGTGTGTGTGTGTGTGTGTGTGTGTGTGTGTGTGTTGTGTGTGATGTGTGTTTGTGTGTGAAATGCTATATGCAGCATTTATTATATAAAATTCTATATAGATATATATAATATAATATATTATATATATATATATATATATATATATATATATATAATGCTATGTTTTCAAATGAAGATTGTTCGCGTGTTAAAATTCGTATATATTTTTAAATGCTATGTTTTAAAATGAATCTTCATTGCATTGAAATATGTATAGAGAAAATTTATCTTTTTAACTTGTTGATTTAGGCTAATTTAAGTGACATGTTTTATTACATTTGTTGATATATACATCCCTAATTGCTCATAAAAATGTTGTTGAGGCGCTAAATAAAATAAATTGTTATTAGTATTATATGTCTAAATGTGTGTGTGTGTGTGTGTGTGTGTGTGTGTGTGTGTGTGTGTGTGTGTGTGTGTGTGTGTGTGTGTGTGTGTGCATGCGTAGGTGTGTTTATATATGTATGTGCACATATCTGTACTATTATATATCTTTTGCTTATTATGTAATTATGTTTCTTTTTGTATTTAGTATTCGTTTCCTTTTCTTTTTTCTGTTGGTTGTTGTTGCTGTTGATGTATTCTTAAGCTTAATTTTATCCCTCTCCTTGCCCCGCTCTCTCTGTAAATTACCCAGAATGTTGTGCATATTATTTTTAGTTTTTGACTCCCCCCCCCCCCCCCCCCCCCCCCCTCCCCCCCACCGGCGTTCTCAATGTTGTCCTTTTCATTTCCGTTGCAGTCGCTGTCTCTTTATAATTATGTGTTATTACTACTATTGACGCTGTAATTGTCTACATCCTTCTATCATAATATTTCACTATGAATGTCTTGGTTATTTAATACAGTTGCAGCGGCAGATATGTGAGTAGCCCTTTGTGTTAATATCTTCACTGTTGAAAAATAAAGTTTAATTCTCTCTCTCTCTCTCTCTCTCTCTCTCTCTCTCTCTCTCTCTCTCCCCGCCCCCTCGCTTGCTTGTATTCGCTGTTCTCCCCATGAGATTGGGAAAATGGCCCGAAGTAACTAATCTTTGATCATTCTGTCTCTGCCTCTCTCTGTCTCTGTCCCAGATACTTCAACACCTGGCAACACACGGACAACACCATCGCCTATTACATTGGTGCGCATGAGCATAAAATAAGTAAAAGGTCATGTGGGTCATTTCGGGATGGTAAGCAGAACTACTTGTACATAGCCACCGTCCACTGCTATATGAGCGACGACGCACACTTTTTGTGTGAAGTGCCTCCTGTCGTCAGTGATCACGTGGACAACACCGCTTCCCATGTCACAGTCTCGAAAAACATGCACTTCCCTGCCAACCCAAACTTCACACGTTCGGATTTCCCGTTCAAGGTCACGTCATGTCCGGATGGTCACGTGACACACGAGATGTTCGCTTGCGACGCTGCAAGTGCATGCTGGGTCGATGCTGTCACGACTTCCCGTTCCTGTCGGTCGTCTCTGCAGCCACTTCCGCCCTCGTTCACGTGCACTGCCGGCCAGGATGACGTTCCGTACACGCTGGTGTGCGACCACCGCCCTGACTGCGAGGACAGCAGAGACGAGAGTTTCTGTGAATTCACACCGTGTGACCCGATCACACAATTTGACTGTGGCAATGGGGAGGTACGCAGTCCGCTTGTGTCTTCCTGGGTCTCTGTCACTCTGTCCGTCTGCCTGTCTACTCACTTGTCCTTCTGGGTCTCTGTCAGTTTGTTTGTCCGTCTGCCTGCATATCTACTGTCCGCCTGCTTGTCCAGCTTTCAGTCCGCCTGCATAACTGCCTGTCTGTCTGTGAGTCTGCTTGCCTGTTTTTGTGCTTGAAGTCCATCTGCTTCATCTGTCTTTCACAAATTGAGAATATCCTCAACATTTTTTGTTGTGTGTGAATAACCTTGTTAAAGTGTGAATAATCTTGTTAAAGTGTGAATAATCTTTTGTTTGGTTTGATTTTTTTAAGAAAGGAGGACGAAAAAGGGGTTGGGGGAATGTTTTGGAGGAAAACATCGATAGCATTGTGTTGGGTCTGAGTTCTTGAAAACAGCGGGTACGGGTGGGGAGAGGGAGGGTCGGGGGAAAGAGGGGTGGGGCCAGAGGGGGTTAGGTTAAAACACAGGAGGAGTATACGTTGACGCGTCATGAAGGTTTCATTTGGTCTGAGCTTTGGAAGATATTGGGAAAAACGGGAGGGGGGCAGAAGGGGGGTGAGTAAGTAGCCTTTTTTTTTCTTTTTCTTTTTCGCTCAGTCAACCAGGACGGTTATATCAGGAAGAAACACATGACTTTTTTCCACTATGGAATTCTAAAACATATGTACTCTCTAGAACTGGTACATCGTCAATTACTATATAGAGAGGAAAACGCCAAGAGCCTCTGTGTGTGTGTGTGTGTGTGTGTGTGTGTGTGTGTGTGTGTGTGTGTGTGTCTGCTGCGAGGAATTCAGCTTTCTGGGTTCTGTCTTTCTTAGTTTATTCAATTCAGTTTCACCCAGATCCCGACAGTCTTAAAGTGTCCAGTGTCTTTAGCTGTGTAGTCGACTTTTGCTCATGATTTGATGACGCTGCAAATACTGCCTGTATCCTCTCACGGCTTGGCTACTGTAACTGCCTCCTAATGGGTACACCTAATTCTGCCATGCAGCTGCTCCAGAAAATTCTAAATGCTGCGAGACTCGTTCTCTTGGCAACCCATCATACAAAATACAACAATACAAACCCTAGAATTATGGCTTTCGCACTTTCGCTTCCTTGGACCCTACATTTGGAATTCATTCCCAGATGACCTTAGGCACTGCTCAACTCTGTGATCTTTTAAAACCGAACTGGAAACGTTCCTTTTTTTCACATTACTTCCATCCAAACTAATATCAATACCCAGGTATGGCTACAGTCATGCGCAAGCGCGCGTGTGAGTGGATGGTGTGTGTGTGTGTGTGTGTGTGTGTGTGTGTGTGTGTGTGTGTGTGTGTGTGTGTGTGTGTGTGTGTGTGTGTGTGAAACATGCTGGATCCGATTTTCATCCAGTCCGCATTGGCTCAGAAGCGTTGCCAGAAGCGTGCCGGATGATTCTTGCACACCGGCTTGCTTCCGCAAGTCAGCCAGAACCAAATCGGATCCAGTCTGGCTTTGCACAATATGATCCGGGCCGTCTGTGGAAGAACGCAACATAGTCTGAAAGTAGGAAACTTGTAGCGGGCCGGTTGCGTTCTGCCAGAACCGGGCCAGATGATTCTTGCACACCGACTTCCTTCAGGACCAGAAGAGTTTGGCCAAAACCTGTCCAGGCCATCCAGATCGGATCCGGGCCGGTTTTGTACAATCTGATCCAGGCCTTCTTTGGAAGAACGGAACCGAATCAGACGCCATGAAGTCGGATCCGGCAGACACGATCTAGTCTGATTCTGGCTGCATGCTGGTCGTAATGGCCATAACCGGCCGTAACCAAAACGCCTCCGAATCTGATCCGGCGTACTTTATGTAAATTACGTCAGATGGACTGTGCTTTACATGCGTATGGAATAGTTATTGTATACATTTTATTTGTGTTTAGGCTAATATGTATCCCCTGAGTGCTCCGGGTGTCGTTGAGTACGTTATAATTGTACACTATCTTTATTTTTATTATTCCATGTGTTTCGCACTGGTATCGCCTTCACCCTTGTTTACTCATTGACTCGGTTTGAAGTGTGTCCCGGAGCAGAGAGCGTGCGATCTCCATGTGGACTGCGTTACAGCCGAAGATGAACTTCAGGAGTGTTTGTACCCTGCATACAGTTACAGAGAGCTCCACGAAATTTCGCATTCCGGAATTGTAGACTTTGACAGCGGGAGATTATTTTGGCGGGCGTCTTTCACAGCTCGACCGATGACCCCCGGGGCCCGGTGCCCGGAGACTCATTTCCGGTGTGCGGGGAAAGAAGGCTACTGCTTGCCGATGTACTTGCGCTGCAACGGTGTGAATGACTGCCCGGGCAGGGAAGACGAGGCGGGGTGTGAAGAGTACACGTGCACTGGCTGGTACCGCTGTCGGGGGTCCTTGACAGTGTGCCTGCACCCCGTCCACTTGTGCGACGGCGTGTACCAATGTCCGCTGCGCGACGATGAACTCAACTGTAAAGCCGACTGTCCCGAAAGCTGCACGTGCTACGGCCTGGCTTTTTTCTGCACCCGCCCGTTCCGGGTGGACCGCCACCCCGCGCTGCGGTTCCTGGAGGCTCGAGGCACGGGCCTGTTGCCTGGCAACGTGACGGAGAACAGGCTGCTGGTGTACCTCGGGCTGGGGCTGTGCGGGCTGCACTCTCTGCACCTGCCTTACTTGCCCAACCTCCACAGTCTCGACCTCGCCGACAACCGCCTGTCCGCTGTCACCTCCGCTCACCTCAGTCCCCTCAAACACCTGCGTCGCCTGTCGCTGGCAGGAAACCCGCTGGTGACGGTGTTCGGCCATGGCCCTGGTTTGCCCTCGTTGGGCTCTCTCCGAGAGTTAGACCTGTCTGGCGTCGTCATGACTACACTGAACGTCGACAACCTGTCTGTGTTGATGAACCTGCACAGGTTAAATTTGTCACACAGTGGCGTGCGGCAGGTCTCTGAGACCGGGTTTAAACCTCTAACAAAGCTCCAGACACTTGACCTCCGAGGCTGTCCTTTGTCCGAGTTCCCACGAGACATTTTCAAGGGATTGAGCGACCTGCAGAGTGTGCACGCAATCAACTTCAAGCTGTGCTGTCCGGCTACTCTACCGGAGGGCTTTAATCCACTCAACTGCCACGCCCCGTCTGACGAGATCTCTTCCTGTGAAGCTCTGCTGCGTTCCAACCTTTACCGCGGCTTTCTGTCCGGGTTCGCCGTCATGGCGTTGGTGGGAAACCTGGCCAGCATCGTCGTGAGAACGATCAGAAGCAAGATCAAACTGGGTTTTGACGTGTTCGTCACCAGCCTGTGCCTATCGGACTTTCTGATGGGCCTGTACCTGGCAGTGATCGGGGTGGCGGACCGCGTGTACCTGGGGTCTTACCTGTGGCAGGAAAGCACCTGGAGACACAGCGCAGCGTGCCAGGTGGCCGGGTTTCTGTCCCTGATGTCCAGTGAGGTGTCGGCCCTGGTCGTCTGTCTCATCACCGTGGACCGCTTCCTGGTGCTGCGCTTCCCTTTCAGTCAGCTGCGCTTCAGCCCGCGCTCTGCGGTCGTGGCCAGCCTGCTGGTGTGGCTCTTCGGTCTGCTGCTCGCCCTCCTTCCTCTGCTGCCCGCCACGGCTCACTGGCAGTTCTACAGCCAGACGGGCATCTGCATCCCGCTGCCCGTCACCAGGAACGACTTTCCGGGACGCACGTACACCTTCGGCGTCATGATCGTTCTCAACTTTGTCCTCTTTCTCTTGATCGCCCTTGGGCAGGGTGTCATCTACTACACCGTTAAGGCCAACTCCATGAAAACAGCGGACGTCAACAGAAGTTCTAAGGACATTGCCATTGCACGGCGGCTGATCACCATCGCGATGTCGGACTTTCTCTGCTGGTTTCCCATTGGTTTATTGGGGCTGCTGGCCTCCAACGGCGTGGCCATCCCCGGGGAGGTGAGTGTCGCCGTGGCCATCTTCGCTCTCCCACTCAACTCGGCCATTAACCCGTTCCTCTACACGCTCAACATGATACTGGAGCGCTCGCGCCTTGAGAGGGAAGAAAGGCTGAGGAAGTTCCTGTTGGCTCAGCTGCTGGCCAAAGGAGAGACCAAAGCTTCCACATCGCACTGACCCATGCGCAACATTCACTAGTCCTGACCTCCACACATCACTCACCAGTTATGACCTCCAACATCACTCACCAGTAATGACCTCCACACATCACTCACCAGCAATGACCTCCACAAGCAATGACCCCCACACATCACTCACCAGCAGTGACCTCCACACATCACTCACCAACAGTGACCTCACATCACTCACCAACAGTGACCTCCACACATCACTCGCCAACAATGATCTACACACATCACTCGCCAACAGTGACATCCACACATTACTCACCAACAATGCCCTCCATACATCGTTCACCAGCAATGACCACATAAGTGACTAACTCTGACGTCCACATAATGCTCACTAGTCCTGACTTCCACACCACTTTCACTAGCTCTAACGTCCACACAACACTCGCCAGCAATCTCTACACAACACTCATTATCCCTGACCTCCACACAACACTCATTGTCCCTGACCTCCACACAACACTCACTATCCCTGACCTCCACACAACACTTACTGTCCCTGATCTCCACGCAACACTCGCTAGCAATCTCTACACAACACTCACTCTTCCTGGCCTCCATACAACTCTCACAATGCCTTAACCCGAGTCTCGGTGAGGAAGACGAGGTCGGCGTTGCTCTCATCGGTGAGGTCCGACAGTTCGGTGGTCTTGTTTCTGCGGGACTGGGCGTTTAGGTAGAGGACCTTGAAACGCTAAGACAGCTCCTGGAGGTGAAGCTGGCAGGTAATCCTGGTCAGGCTGGAGGTGTTCGAGCCTCCCGTGGTGCCCCATTTCTCTCTACCAAGCGATGCGATGGCAGCTCTCCCTCATGACCCGGCCAGGCTGGAATCGACAGGCCCTGACAGCCTGGTGATGAGGACAGGAATGCCGGTGCCAGTAGTGACGGGCTCATGGCGGGACATAGTCTTTGGCTGGGAGAGGGGAGGTGGTGGGGAAGGAAAGAGGGAGTGGTAGTGGGTAAAGGGGAGGGAGTGGTGGTAGAGAGGGCGAGGGAGTGGTGGTACAGAGACACTGGTAGTGCCACTCTGGAGACCATGGGAGAGGCAGCAGCAGTGGGGGACGGTACAATCTGAAAAAGGTCTTCAGCCTAAAATCTGATGGAAGTTCCTGTCCGATCAACACATAAAATACTCCACTGGAACTTAGAACTTAGACAAACAATATGGTAGCTATCTTGACAATGCACACACTATATTCCAGTAGAAAACACTCAAAACAGTGAGAGGTCACAAATGCGCAGCCTACAGGCGCAGCGAACGCTGCTCTACTACATAGGGTATTTGCGGTCAAATAATGACAAGTCAGCCACGTTACCAAGTTCTCTCTTTGCTTATCAGCGTATCAGAAACAGTAGCTACTTCCTACGTAAATGACCATTGCCTAACATTGCATGCGGTACGAGCAGTAATCCTTTGAATCTTAAAATCAAAATAAATCCGTTGCTTTCTTGAAATGGTGAACTTTTGGAGAACAGAACTGACATTTGAGAAATGAATTCCGTGACCCCTTGGTTGAAATGAGACCATGTTAAAAAATTTTTTTTATAAAAAGGTCAAAAATCTGGGTCCAAGGTTGCATGCCCTTTCGTTTTTGAAATGGCGTCATCTACAAACAGATTCGATTTTAAATGAAGGATCAGCTATTGCGAGGTGACCTATAACACTATGTATTTAAAGAATTGGGACACAGCTCTGACGTGATTATTAGCTGATATAAAGAGATCACCAGCCACGATATGTGCCCATCCTTTGCCTATTACTGTACCTGTCTAAGCTTGGAACAGCACTGAGATTGTGACATGCGACTTTCGGTACCCTTGTATTGGAAGTCTACAAACAAACACAACATAGGCAAACCATACTGTAACTGTTACAGGGATGTCAGGCAAACTGTAAGTCAGACTTTAACCATAAACCATAACATTTGTAGCAATGTTAGTGCCAGAAAGGTCAGAGACACCGTTTGCAGACCTTTTTGTGTGTGAAGATGATCCCATAGTATACGCAGTGCATTGTCCTCATTTAAAAAAAAAAAAAATTCTCTCCAAACGACGAGGCGTGGAATGGAGGCTGAGGGATCGGTTGGCTCAAGCTTCAGTGTTTATGGCCTGCTGTGGGACCTCCGATTTTGAGTCTGTTACGACTGTATTACGGATCTGTCTTGGGTACATTTTCTGTTTCGGAAGGGATTTAAATGTGTGTCGACTGATGGCGGTGTCTGTTCGACCTGTGTGATGATCCTCTGTTGTCAGTAGACTAATATCAAGTTACTAACTAACTTGTCTCGCATGCATGTGCACAACACGCACTAAAATCTTTGCGCAGAGCGCCAATCATACATCTATAATATAAGGAATAGTAGTGGCATGATGATCAGAATGATGATGCTAAATTAAGAAAAAGGCAGTCACCAATGTCCAGCTCGTCGCTGCAACCCCTACTGGCCCCGCCCTCGGCCCCGCCCTCTCGTCTGCAGGGCTGGGACACCATCGTCAGTGTCCGGCCGTGACACACAGCCCAGACGTCAAAACAAACGGCTGGTCTACCTTCCTTGAAAAACAGAAAAACAAATGACAAAGATCGCAAAACTTATCCGTTCAATGAATGGAAAATCTTCAGTAGTTACTCGCGATACTATCGCTTAGTACAACTTAGCACAAGCGAAGAAAGCATTTTGGGGTACTGTATATAAGGATATATTTTGTCTGTGTGCGTGTGAAATGTCATGGGATAGCGTCTCACCTATGAAATAGGACATCACGACATATGGATTAACTGGCTGTCGCTCATTACTGTGCCATCGTGATTTTATACAATGTCGCCACGTAACTGTAGCGAAGGCCAGTTGAACCAACGAACACTCAGATGTACATCGCAAAGTCTGTAGCTATTATGACGTGCAACGCGTAGCCTGTAGCTATTCTGAGGCTCAACACATAGTCTGCACTTATTCTGAGGCTCTTCACATAGCCTGTTCCATTCTGAGGCTCTTCACATAGCCTGTACCATTCTGAGGTTCTTCGCATAGCCTGTACCATTCTGAGGCTCTTCACATAGCCTGTACCATTCTGAGGTTCTTCACATAGCCTGTACCATTCTGAGGTTCTTCACATAGCCTGTACCATTCTGAGGTTCTTCACATAGCCTGTACCATTCTGAGGTTCTTCACATAGCCTGTGCCATTCTGAGGTTCTTCACATAGGCCCTGGGTAGCCCCATTCTGAGGTTCTTCACATAGCCTGTACCATTCTGAGGTTCTTCACATAGCCTGTACCATTCTGAGGTTCTTCACATAGCCTGTACCATTCTGAGGTTCTTCACATAGCCTGTACCATTCTGAGGCTCTTCACATAGCCTGTACCATTCTGAGGTTCTTCACATAGCCTGTACCATTCTGAGGTTCTTCACATAGCCTGTACCATTCTGAGGTTCTTCAGATAACCTGTAACATTCTGAGGTACAACACGCATCCCGTGCATGAGGTATAGCACGCAGCCTGGGTCGATTCTGAGGTGTTGATCGCACAGCATGCACCTATTCTGAGTTACAACACAAAGCCAGCTGCATCCATTCTGAAATACAACACACAGCACGTGTATACTAGACACAATTCACCCGTCGATACAAACTCCAGAATCAGACTACGGGTGTCAAGTCTTAGATGACCGCAAACAAACTTCAACTAAATGACAACAAAACCGAAGCCATGATCATACTTTCAAATAGAATGTCTATCCACAGTCCTTTGCCGTCTGTCATTCACATCGGAGACGCCGATGTCCCATTTGTGTCATGTTAAAAACCTCGGTGTAACCCTGGATCCAAATCTCAGCATGTCTCAACACATATTATGCAGAATCATGCAAAGCCAGAGAGGCAACAGACGAAGAGAAAAGAGATCATCGAGTCCGAGCTTCTGCAGCAACTCGTTTGACAAGTGTCCGATCAGTCTACAGTGAGAGCAGAAGGCGAGAGACTATAACTGTGTTGTTTTCGCGTGTAGTTGCCATGGAAAGATTTTTTTTCTTTTTTTTCTCTCTCCCCCCTTTGGGGCTTTTATTCATTAACATGCATCCATCCATTACAATACAGTTTTTCTCTCTCTCTCCTTCCCTCCCCCCCCCTCTCTCCTCTCTCTCTCCATTCATATACCTAAGGCAAAGTACGAAGAAAAAGAAAAGAAAAAAGAAATAAAATGCACACACACACACACACACACACACACACACACACACACACACACACACACACACACACACACACACACACACAGAAAGAAAAAGAAAAGAAAAAAGAAGAAAAAAACCATGGCAATAAATACAATTTACAAGATTATTAACGTCATTAACAACCTCGTCTAAATTTGTATCAGCTTTTTGTAATACAACCATTCGGTTGCTATCTTGTCATATGACATCGTTAATATCGCATTATATTTGTCTACATCAAATGTATTTTTTAAATAGTGTTTGAACAGGTGCAGCTGAGGTATGTTCTTGTTGATCTTACAAGTATAAATATAGAACTTTGCACGCAAAATTATCAAATCAAAGGTGCTGTCTGATTTAATTTGGCTGTCATGACCAAAAAGTACAAAATTTTCGTTAAGCGCTATTGTCCTCGCATTTGAGCTCCCGGTATTAAGTGTAGTCTGGAACTGTTCCCAAAAAGACTTTATGTACATACATCTCCAAAATATGTGATTGATAGTCTCTTTCACGTCTACAAAAAGAACAGTTAATGTCATTTTCAATACCGATGCGCATTAAAACAATATTGGTAGCTAATATTCTATGTACAAGTCTTATCTGGAACCATTTTAGTTTTATCTCTTGGATGTTTTGCATTTTCTTAAAGGTTCTGCTCCAGTCAATGTCTGTATTCAATCTTGCTTCCCAGTTTTCACAGCACTTAGGTTTATCTTTACCCTGTGTAAGCATTTCATAATACAGGCGTGAACCTTTTTGTTGACTGTAAATAATCTTAAGCGTCTTTGTCAAATCGGTTGAACTATTACTCTCAACTGTTAGTCCCGTTTTACATATGTAGCTTTTAATAGCTTGTACACATCCAATATATGTAATGTAATCCGTATTAATTCTGTATATTTCTTTAAACCTTTTAAATAACATAAACGTACCATTTTCATTCAGAATGTTTTTGATAAAACATACACCTTTGTCTATCCACTTTTTATAAAAAAGTTTTATTTCCAACCAGAATATTATCGTTGCAGAAAATAGGATCTGCGACTAGTTCTTCTGAGTTCTCTACCTGTATTTGTTTACCAAACTCTCTATATGCTTTAAATACATGAATCCAAAACGTATTAAATTTTTGTTCCTGAGTAGGGAGGCTTGATCCCAATTGTTCAAGCAGTAACACTTTCGGGTAAGTTGATGTAATTATACCTTGCCACTTGTGATCACTTGTTTTTAGTTTTCGTATCCAACTTAGCTTCAGTGCATTAATATAATGTCTAATATTTGGTATGCCAAGTCCTCCCTTTGCAATAGTTTTGACGGTTACTTTCCTACTTATCCTGTCTTGTTTTCTATTCCATACGAACTGAAACACGGTCTTCTGCAACGCGTCCACCAGACTGTCTGGTGGATTTGGCAATAAAATCCATAGGTGGATAATTTTAGATAAAATAAGCGACTTCAGAACAGCTACTCTACCGAGTGGTGTTATTTGTCTTTTTAACCATACTTTGTACAATGCTTTTATTTCTAAAAATTTCTCGCGAAAGTTGAGTAGCTCACACTCTTTTAAATTATTAGTAAACCAAATACTAGTATTTTAAATTTAGGTGGGTTCCAATCCATATGCAAATTTGGCATATATTTAATGGGTGAATTTCTTTTATTACCAAGCCATATAGCACTAGTCTTCCCCGCGTTCAAGAAGAGACCCGACTTGTTTCCAAATGTATTAATAATCTTAACTGTTTCCTCAAATGAGTTCTTGTCACCTTCTAACATAATTTCAGTATCATCAGCATACTGCGAAATTTTTTACTCAGTTTCTCCTATTAAAATACCTTTAATATTCTTATTTTGCCTAATCATAGTAGCAAGTATTTCTACGCATAAAATAAATAGATATGGTGATATTGGGTCCCCCTGTCTACATCCCCTCTGAAATGAAAACCATTCTGATAATTGTCCATTAACCGCGACGGATGACTTTATATCTCTATAAAATGTGAATATCCACGGGCTAATATCGGGCCCAAATCCAAATGCATGTAAAACTTTAAACATAAATCTCCAATCCACTGAATCGAAGGCTTTTTCAAAGTCTAAGCACAAGAGTAGTCCAGGCATATTTTCTTTGTTCAAATAACTAATTAAATCGTATATCAGTCGAATATTATCTCATATATATCTGTTGGCCATAAACCCAGTTTGGTCTTCATTGATCAAAGAAGGCAGGACACGTTTTAAGCGATTGGCAATACAAGTGGATCCTATTTTGTAAACAACATTAATGAGTGAAATTGGCCTCCAGTTTTTTATTAGGTCTTTTGATTTGTCCCCTTTTGGTATGCATATTATTATTCCTTCTTTCTGTGTTGATGATAATTCACCTTTTCTAAACCCATTATTTAATGATTTAACAACGAATGCACCCAGCTGTCGCCATTTTTTTAAAAAGAATTCAACAGTAAAACCATCAGACAAGCTTGGGCTTTTATTGTTTTTCATGTTCTTGAGTGCAACGCTTGCTTCATCTAAAGTAATTTCCCCTTCGAGTGAAGTCTTTTCTTGCACTGTCAGTGTTGGTATATCCTCAACCAAGTCTAATATTTCACAATTTTCTAACTGTCTGTCAGAGTATAATCTTTCATAAAACATTTTGACTTCCTTTATAATGTCCTTAGTTTCATATATTTCCTCACCATTGTTTAAAATAAGCCTAACCATTTGTTTACTAACGTAATTACGTTTTTCAAGTGCACAAAAATATTTTGTTATTTTTTCGCCTTCGGCAACTCCATCTTGCTCTCGATCGAAGCAGAACTCCCTCCATCTTTTTCTCTCTAAGTGCAATTAGCTCCTGTTTATACGATTCTAGTTTCCCTTTCTCGTCTTCTGTCAATTTAATTTTAGTTTCTCTGCTCTCAATATTGTTCTGCAAATCCCTTTCCTTTTCCTGATCCACACATTTTTTCATTGTAGCATACGAGATTGTCTTTGACCTAATTTTCATAAGTAGTACGTCTAAAAATAGCTGATCGGAAATTACAAACTGAATGTCACATTTTGGGATGAAAGGGAGTTGTTCACGAGAATAGGGTAGAGCTGCATATTCTTCAATCACGGTTCTTATAACATCATTTATTTCGTTTGCAAACAGCTTATCTTTTAATAGGGAATTATTAAATTTCCACAATAGCTTATTTCTGGTTTCTAATTTCCCTAAAATCAAAGCCAATGTGATCATGGAATGATCTGTCCGGTAACCGGGCTTAATGTCTGCTTCTGTCACGTAAGTGGACAGCAAATCTGAAATTAGGAAAAAGTCACAAGTCTACTCTGTTGAAGGGGTGTGTTTCTGCGCCACGTATACCGTCTCATTTCAGGATGAATTTCTCTCCAAATATCTAATAGGTCGAGGTTTATCATTAAATTTTCGACTTGTTCTTGTGCTTTAGCATTATTAAAGTGTTTATAATTATAAATAATCTAATATGAAATCCAAGACTAAATTCCAGTCTCCTCCAATAATAAGATTTTCAAAGCCAACTTCGCTGATCCGTTCCTCAAGCTCGGCATAATACTCCGGATTATCACGGTTTAGGCCATACAAACTGACGATCACAAAATCTTTATCCATTATTCTGACAGTGACAAATATATAATTTCCAGCAATATCTTTATAAACCTTGTTTACAGAAAATTCGAAATTATTATTAAATAATATTGCGACACCCCTCGGACTTGAATTATACGAGGCAAAATAACATTTATAACCCCACTCAGCCCGAATACAGTTCTCTAGTTTTGGATCAAAGTGGGTATCCTGCAGTAGGTATATGGAATATGACTTATCTCTTAAATAGTGAAAAACATCTCTCCTCTTGCGCGGGTCAGCTAGGCCTTGGCAATTCATTGAGACAACCTTAACTGTATTGGTCATAGTATGCGTGATCTAATCCCACTACAGCCAGGAGACACTATTCAACAAAGCAGAAGCATCATGGAAGGAACCACTTTCACGTGCGAACAGAGCTCACAAAAATCCGCCACAATTGTCCATACAAACAGTTCAAAACCTACGCCAGTATAGGCACATGACGTACATACGCACAGATCACAACACGCTGAACCCAGCGCTGAATATGCACGTACAAACATAATAAATTCAAAGTCCATGGCCAATATAGTACAACCAAAAAACAGGCAAACGGACAAACAATACAACCAACTAACAGGCATAAATAGGTACACAAAAATTCCACCACACACACAAAAAGTTACAGTATACTAAGCTGTAGAAGAAAAGGAAAAGAGTGATTTTCTGGTGAAATCGCTGATCAAGCAGGGCAAAAAGATATCGTTCGACTGTCGAGTGTAGATCAGAAGATATGAACTTAAAGAAAAAAAGAAAGAAAAAAATAGAGAGAGAGAGAGAGAGAGACAGACAGACAGACAGACAGACAGACAGACAGAGAAATAGAGACAGAGAGAGAGAGAGAGAGGATAAACTTTCAAATAAAGAAGAAGAAAAGACAGAGTAGTTCTCCTTCCCTCTCCCTCCAAATCTACCTGGGTCACAAAAAAGAATATAAGGTCTACACAGGCAGACGTATCAAACATGTTTGAATACACATGATTTTATCTTGCACTGCAGCACACATCTTTACTTATAAGCATATCGACGGTAGATGTACACCATGTTCTTACGTGAAAAATAAATAGACAAAAATGAAATAACAGCCCACTGACTAGAGTTACAAATTTGATAATACGACTCCATAGTTTTGATTGACATAATAAATTAACGTGTAAGGTGTACGATGTTGATCAAAACTACTGGTTTATAATAAGTATATACCTGTGTATACAAATGAAGATTATTTTCTAATTTAATGTTGTTTTTCGGGTTTGTTTTGTTTTTGTTGATTCCCCCCTCCCCACCCCCCCCCCTTTTTTTATTTATTTTTATTTTTATTTTTTACAAGAGTGATATGATTCTATACTGAACAACCACACTGTCTAAACAAGCTGATACTCACATACAATACAATCAGCAGCAACGCAAAACAGAGTGTCCGAATATTTAAATGGCTTAAGAATAAGTCGTGCAGACCTCCGATGTAAACAACCGCATGCTGCACGCAGCAAATCAAACGCATTCAACATTCCCAACCGTGCCAGTACATTCATAAAATTAATACTCAGGTGCAAACCACAAAACACGGGCGTCTCGAGCTCAAAGGCAGTTCAAACTTCCAAGCAAATGCAAATGTATAAATCAACAAGAATGCAGGATAAACAAACGAAAGGAGCCGTTTGCTCCTGTACATGCGCACACAAATTGTTACCGTACTATACGCGCGCGCGCGCGTATGCATATGTGTGTGTGTGTGTGTGTGTGTGTGTGTGTGTGCGTGTGTGTACATGTGTGTGTTTAATGACTGTGAATGTGTGTCTGTGTCTGCGTAGACGCGCACGCGTGCGAGTGTCCAATAAGTGCGTGTTTGTGTGCGCATTCGATGAAAAACAAAACAAAGAAAAAACGAAAAAACAAACAAACAAAAAAACTGAAAACCTCACAAGTAATTAAAAGTAACAACAAAACTTTACATATACAAAATGCTCGCGTGCAGGATACTCACATTTCAGTCGTTCAAAACCCATGTCAACACAATCGATCTACATGCTCATTTTCATAATGCTGCGGTGACAGTCTGCAAACGAGACAGAGAAGGGGTGTTGAGTGTGGTGTGTGTGTGCGCGCGCGCACACGCGGCCGTGTGTGTGACTACTCCTTGTTGTGTGTTTGCATTGATGAGCGTTTTACTGTAGCCAAACTGCACACACACACACACACACACACACACACACACACACAAATCCCTGTAAGAGCGTGCTCGATACAGGCACAGCAACAACAGCAGCAAGGAATGGGGGAAAAAAAGAGTTAATTTAAACTGGGCAATTACACTGTAATAAGGTAAGATGATCTTCACACACATGTATATAAATACAAACAACAACTACGCAGATAGGTGCCAGAGTAGTAAATACACCTTGAAAATAACAAGTCGTGCGGACCAACGGTTTGAACAACTGCGTGCTGCACGCTCCAGTCAAAACAGCCAACATTCCACAGAACATGTTAAGGAAAGATAATAATAATAAATGATTCTTATAAAGCGCTATTCTCTAACCAGAGTTAAACTCACTGCGCTGTACAAACATCACAAAAACCACATTAACATACATTTCAGCAAACAAAAGCTTAGATATTGTAGCTTACCATTATCGCTTATCGAACAATACCTCCCCCCCCCCCCCCCCCCACAACACACACACACACATATACACACAAAGTGACATGCACACACCAATCTCCGCTCGTCCACTCAGATACAACAATTAACAAAATATTAATGATCTCAACAACAACACAAATTTGAGTGTCTTTTCACCCACCCACCCCCGTGCCTCCTTCTCTTGCCTATATCTCTCATGCTCTCTCCCTCCTCCCTTCCCTCCCCCCTCTCCCTATCCATATGCATCCATCTACATTTAACAGCCACACACAGACACAACTTTCTTCAGATTCTACAGGAGGGCCTTGGCAAACAACAAGGTTTTTATCTGCGATTTGAACTGGGACAGTGTTTTTTGGTACATTTCTTAGAGTGGCCGGCAGTGACTTCCAGAGAGATGGTGCCATGAAACTGAAAGAACCAAATGATTTGAGATTTCGCTTTGGAATTTTGAGCAGCTTTTCATTAGAAGATCGGAGAGAGGGAGATGGTTCATAAGTGCAGAGAGATGAAGAAAGATAAGGAGGTAAAGACCCTTCAAAATGGCTGTAAGCAAGAGTTGCGGAATTTTACGGGTAGCCAGTGAAGTTCCTTGAGAAGCAGTGTAACGTGATTTCGTCTTCTTTTTTCATGACGAGTCGTGTTGCGTTATTCACGATATCACGTGACACGGCCCATCATGCGGTAGTGCGTGTTGTTGTAAGAAGCCACGTGTGTGTAACTTTCTTTGGGATTTAACCCCTTCACTGCCCCAGCACGTACAATTTCCAGGCTGAAAAGTGCGCATACGCGCCTGAAAACAATGCATTTCCTGCTCCTATAACGAATCTAATTTCAATAGTGTGGGTTTTGATGAAAATCCTTTCACATGCTAATGCGAAAAACATACAAACAGGTTTAAGGATTTAAAATTTCCTACATTTAATGGTTGTTTTCAAGTGACACCATGGCAGTGAAGGGGTTAATGATCTTCAATGTTCTGACTGCGAGAGAGCGAGTTGCACAACGGTACCGGAATATTTATGTTTCTAGTCGTATGTATGTACTATTTATTTTTTACGTTCTTTTTGTGCGTCTGTGTCGTCGTTTCGTGAAAACTTTTGCTGGTCTCTTTGCCATCTCCATTTGCAGTCTTTCTGCTTGCCTGTCATTTCGTTCGGTGGGGTTGGGGTCTTGCGCGTCTTCTGGTGCTGGAAATTGTTGTATACGCTGCCTGCCTGTGGAAACCTGAGAAAACAATACTGCATATGTGTATCTTGACCGTGCAGTATGTAAACTTTGGTCACATTGGCAAGTGTTATGTTTTTGACGGTGAGTCATGGTCTTGTTCGGAGACAAGTGATTGTCTCCCTTATACCGTGTGTAGACTTTGGCAATATGTGTCCATTGTTAAGAAGTATTTTATAACTGATTTCTCCCCCCTCTAATGACAGGTTGTGAGGAGCTGATTTTTTTTTTGATTTTTTTTTTTACCTTTAACACAAATGGTCTGGGCGAATTCAGAAAAAGAAAGGATGTCTTTGATTTTCTTAGAAAAAATGGAAATGTCTTTTTATTACAAGAAACACACTTGCCATCTGGTATAGAGAATGCTGTGAGATCACAATAGGGTTGTGAATTTGTTGTGGCAGGGCATGACTCTGGAAGCAAAGGTGTAGCAATTCTCTTTAAGAATAACTTTGAATACAAAATACATAATGTGTTAAGGGATAATGAAGGTCGGTACATTTTGATCGATATTGAAATGATGAATAAACGCCTAGCACTTGTTAATATTTATGCTCCAAGCAGTGGTGATTGCCTTGAGTTTTTTGATACAATAATTAGGGAAATTGTGGCCATGAATAACGAATTGATTGTTATTAGTGGTGACTGGAATGTGGCACTAAATTCCAAAATTGACACAAATCATCCTAGAAAGATACCGGGAAAGAAGTAGAAAGAATTTTTTTGACTTCATGAATGACTATGACCTAGTGGACATTTACAGAACCTTGCATTCTGATACTAGAAAGTACAGTTGGAGGTGTTTTAATGGTATGCCGAGAAGTAGATTAGATTTTTTCTTGTCTCTGAACAGTTGGGTCTAGATATTGCCAGTGCTGACATAATGCCAGGATATTGCTCTGACCATTCACTGGTATGTATTGCTTTCAAAACTGATATTGCCAAAAGGAACCGCCCATTCTGGAAATTCAACAATTCACTTCTTCGAGATCCAGTCT
The DNA here is from genome assembly GCA_018857735.1 of Alviniconcha marisindica. Lineage (NCBI taxonomy): Eukaryota > Metazoa > Mollusca > Gastropoda > Provannidae > Alviniconcha > Alviniconcha marisindica. Next base: position 162,576 of record JABMCL010000129.1, on the reverse strand, counting down.
TTGTAAACCTGGTGAAACAAGTAATACTTGATGTGAAAAAACAATATGCCCTTCCAGTATACAATAGAGAAAATATTCATCTGATTGATGATGAGCGGTTAGTCTTTACTATAGATGGCCAATTATTATTTGAAATGCTATTATTAGAGATTAGAGGCAAGTGTATTTCATAAGCGTCCTTTAAGAAGAAAGAAAACACAAGGTTAGAAAATGAAATTATGTTTGATATTAAGCAGCTAGAAGAAAATCTTACGGAAAGTAATTTGAAAGTTTTGGAAGATAAGAGGGAGGAATTGTTTGAATTGAGACAGAAGAAACTGGATGGTATGATTGTTAGATCACGTACCAAATGGCTATTTGAAGGTGAGAAAAACACTAACTACTTTTGCAATCTTGAGAAGAGAAATTTTGTACAGAAAGCCACGTACTGTATTGAAAAAGAAAAATGGGGAAGTTATACATGACAGTGATGCTATAATGAAAGAAACAAGATGTTTTTATGAGAATGTATATGCTTCAAGAGAGAATGAAATTGTAAATTTAGAAATTGGAAATCTGATAAGCACATCAACACTAACAGATGAGGAAAGTAACAGCTTGGAAGGCTTCATTACTAAACAAGAAGCACATTCAGCACTCAAGCAAATGAAGAATGATAAGAGTCCTGGTTCAGACGGTTACACAGTTTTTCAAGTTTTTCCTTGTAGATACAGGCAGCCTTATGGTCCGCTTTATTAATCTTGGCATTTACAAGGGGGAAATGTCAGTTATACAAAGACAGGGGATAATAACATGTATACCTAAAGGGAGAAAGGATAAGACATTTTTGAAAAACTGGAGGCCTATTACATTATTAAATACTGTGTACAAAATTGCGTCATCATGTATTGCAAGAAGAGTCAAAACTGTCCTACCGCAGCTGATACATGACGATCAGAAGGGTTTTCTGAAAGGAAGATATATTGGAGAAAACATTCGACTGTTGTACGATACACTAATATGCTAGTAAACACCGCATTCCTGGTCTCCTCCTGATGATTGACTTTGAAAAAGCTTTCGATAGTGTTGCTTGGTCCTTTATTGAAAAATCTTTGACTGCATTTAACTTTGGAAAACACATCAAAAGATGGATTTCCACTTTTTATGCAAATATAAAGTCATGTATGTCTGTGAATGGTCAATATCAAGGTGGTTTGATGTAAAAAGAGATACGAGACAAGGGGATCCACTGTCTCCATATTTGTTTTTGATTTGTGCTTAAATACTTTCAATACTGGTTAGACAAAATAACAGCATTGGTGGTATTAAAATCCTTGATGAAGAGATTCTGTTATCGCAATTTGCTGATGACACAACTTTTTTTCTTGATGGCAAAAGATAATCGTTTTATGCATGTATATGTACATTACAACAGTTTGCGTCAACGTCTGGCTTAAACATGAATTTTGAGAAAACACTGGTTGTATGGATAGGTTCACGAAAACAATCACATGTAAACGTTATGCCAGAATTGAATTTGAACTGGAACCCTCCAACATTTAAAAGTATATTTTCCGGTCCTATAACACATCTACTTTCAATGCTCTGCGTTTTGATGACTTAACTCTTTCACATGTCAGTGCTAAAAAGAAGGAAAAAGGCTTAAGAGTTTCAAATTTCGCACTTTTATTGGACATTCTTAAATGACGTCATGGCAGTGAAGGGGTTAAATAAGTGGAGTAAAGAGCTCAATACTGAGATAGATGTCAAAGAAATATTTGATATTATTTTTAAAACCACAAATGCCCCATGCCTCAGATGGTTTCAATATAAACTGTTATACAGACTACTCCCCACTGGGCATTTTCTATATTTCAGAAAATTAATAAACTCTCCACATTGTGCTCTTTGTAACCATGCAGATGAAACTATATTACACATGTTTTGGGACTGTCCAAAATAAAAGACTATTGACTTGATGTACAGATCTGGATCCATACCAATTTCACACATTGTAACAATGCAGTTTTCACAAGAGACCTCATCATACTTGGCAGTGAAAAGAATACTATCACTGATAGACTTTTGGACCTACTCGTGGGAAAATATCACATTTTTACTGCTAAACTTCAGGGGAATATTCCACATGTGAATACACTTATTACGAAGATTAAACATAGATTCCTTGCGGAGAGATACTATTACATTGTAAACAATTTATACAGCGAGTTCACAAGTAAATGGCTACCATACTAATCATATTTTACATAAGATGCAAGTTTTTTTTTCTTTCTTTTTTTCTTCTCTTCTGTTTTCTTTTCAATTGTTGTTTGAATAGCCATAGACAGTTATGCTTGTGTATACATGTATAGCCTATATATACATGTATAGGGGTATTGTGTATTAAGGTTAAGTATGCATTATAACTGAATAGCTGCATGAGTATGGGCAGCTAAACACAGCATCAACAAAGTAAGACTCCTACCAACACCCCCATCTCTCCACCTCTCTTACCCTCTTTCTCTCCCTCTTTAAGTGTGGTAATGCATTTGTTGTTGTGGTGGTTTTTGTTTGTTTTGTTTTTTTGCTTTGTTATCTGTATCGATGAATATATATCTATGAGTATACATAAATACTATCAGGCAGATCTATATAATTATCCATAGTACCCAGCAGATATTACCCATGCAGGGTCGTTTTGTATGTATAACAATGTACTGTCCACAGTTGTGCTTTTTTGTTGTTGCTTTTTTTTCTTTTCTTTTTTTTTCTTCTTTTTTTTCTTTCTTTTTTTCTTTTTTCTTTCTACGCTGTGTATTCTTTTCGTTTTCGGTATTGTGAGATGCCTGTTATAGTTTTGGTGAAATAAAAATAGAAGAAAAAAAGAAGAAGAAGAAAAGAGAGAAGAAGAAAAAAAGAAGAAAAAAAAGGACAGTGCTGCTTAAATTAAACAAAAATATTTTTGGGACCGTCCCGTTCAGTCCCTGATGTTTGGTTCTCTATGCTATGTGCACCAGGTCTGATGCAGGCGCTAGGCAGTGCAGGGAATGACATGCATTTCCCGACAAATCTCAACTGTTTCTTACTTTTACAATGCTCAGGGGGCTGATTTCTTTCTTTGAAATGCTCTACTGTGACGATAATGATGGTGTTGATCATTTGATTTACTGACTCATCTAAACGATTGGAGCCTGTGTAATGATCTGTGCAGTGTCGTCTGGCTGGGTTCATTGTAAAGTCTTATTTCATTAACTTCAGAGTTTATGTGAGTGTTATCGTTTTGTATGGGGAGACAGTATTACACACATGGGGGATGTCTAAGCAAAAGCCTTTGCATATAACCTCTCATAGAAGCGTGCAGTTACAATTATAACAAAGTTGTGCATTTCCCCCATTTTGGGGTGTTTGCTCATCACGTTTGGCTTTGTGAATGAACACTGCCATTGCCGTTACACTATCGTTACCCAGAATAACAAAGACTGGACATTTTGCCACAACCGTGGAATGGAATCTATCACAGAGGGCTCCTTTGTGTACTATTCAGGTGCCCACTGCACTGGTATATTTCAACCTCCTCACACATCAGAGCTGATGAGATGCTAGACAGTCATGTTCCTTCAGTATATGGTGTCTTCAGAACCAGCAACATTAACATCAATGCCTTATTCCGTATTTGGGAAAGGAGCATGTAGTAGTGTGTGCATTTTAGTTCTGTTTTGAGCATGAAGCTTTAGATGACCTTGGGGGAGCTGGCCTTCTCACGGCGCGTTCTGTCCGAGAGGGCAGGCCTTTCTCTGACAGGCAGAAAGAGATCAAAATAAAAAGTTGAAAATGTGAAGAAGAAGAAAAAAAGAAAAAAGAGAGAGAGAGAGAGAGAGAGAGAGAGAGAGAGAGAGAGAGAGAGAGAGAGAGAGAGCATTAATCTTCTGGAATAGGTTTGTAAGGCTCCCACCTGGAAGATAAACTTGAACATTATAACTCTTCCTCTGTTTTGTATCTGCATAACAACTATTTTCTGAATATATTAATGTTCGGAAGCTGCTTTTCTGTTTTGCATTTATATAGATACTGCTCGGCCGCTACTAGAATAAAATCAAAAACGTTAAAAAAAAAAATCTTGAAAAAATCTCAGCATGTCTCAACACATAAGCAACACGTGCAAAGCCGCATACATACAAATCAGACATATAACTTCTATACGACACCTTCTCACCACTCAAGCAACCCAAACCCTTGTATGCTGTCTTGTCCTCTCTCGTTTAGACTGCTGTAACTCATTACTTTCAGGTTGCCCTCAGTACTTACTAGACGAACTTACAAAAATTCAGAATGCAGCTAAGAAATCTGAACACATCCATCCTATTCTCGCAACTCTGCACTGGCTACCAGTAACACATCGCATTCATAACAAAATGTCAACTATCTGCTTTAGTTCCATCTCTTGAACAGCCCCTCAATATTTGTCCGATCTTCTTCAACCTTACACTCCAGCAAGACAATTGCGATCCGCATCGACACACGAACCTTTGTCACCCCTCGTGTAAACACAAAAACATTTGGTGAAAGATCATTTTCTTACTCTGACCCATCTGTTTGGAACAATTTGCCTCAAACAGTCCGCCACTCTGATTCTGCCTTCAATACACACCTGTTCAATAACTATTTCTAAACTGTGTCTTTTTCACAGCCGTGCCTATAATATACTGATGAGATAATAAAGTAATCTCGACTTCCCCCGTCCGACGCGTGTTTGTGCGCCCGCGCGCGTGTGTGTGTTTGTGTGTGTGTGTGTGTGTGTGTGTGTGTCTGTTGTTAGTGTTGCTGTAAAGCGCCCTGTGCTCCCACCTTGTGCGGTAGATGAGCGCTCTAGAAATCCTTTTTATTATGATTAAAAATCTGAAACAAGAATGACTGCTAGCGTTCTAAAACAAGATCCAAACACATAAAAGATTCAAAAGAACACTATTTAAGATGCTATTTAGCTCAACCCAAAACGGATAAGTGGTTTAGCTTTCCATCTCATTTTTCATCGTTTTTCACAGTTTAACCGTTGTTTAAGTGTCGTTTTGTAACTTGATAAAGGGGATTACCCCGAAAATTTGCAGGTTGTGTTTTGTCCCAATAAATAGCGTTCCTTTGAACGTTTCATGTGTTTGGATATTATTATTGTTATTATGTACCTATTCTGAGTTACAATACACAGAATACACCTATTCTGATATATAACGTACAACCTGTACCAATTCGTGAGCACAACACACCACCCGTACCTAGTTTGACGCACAACATACAACCTGTACCTTTTCTGAAGTACATCACAAATCCTGCAGTTATTCCAGGGCATAACACAAAGCCAGTACCTATTCTCTCTCTCTCTCTCTCTCTCTCTCTCTCTCTCTCTCTCTCTCTCTCTCTCTCTCTCTCTCTCTCTCTCTCTCTCTCTCTCTCTCTCTCTCTCTCTCACACACACACACACACACACACACACACATAAACACACACACACACACACTCACACACACACGCACACACACACACACACACACACACACACACACACACACACACACACACACATAACACACACACACACACACACACACACACACACACACACACACACACACACACACACACACACACACACAGAGACTCTCTTACGCCACAAAAATCTAAACGATAATTTGTTTACCTTAGTGAGAACAGAATCTGGGACTACCGGTGCTTGTATGATACATACAAACTGTGAAACTAAAAATGTTTTTATAATGCAGACTTTACCAGCAATACTCAGGCTTCTTTTTTCCCCATATATTAATTATTCTTTTAATGTTTTCCACCTTTACCTTCCTTTCTCTGTCCATGACATTTGAAAATCAGCTCAGGCTCCGATATGTTTAACTGTGACAAAGCTTACAAACGAAAATGTGTATATTGTGACCAAGGGGAAGAGGAATAGTGCAGGAAGTACATGTGAAGAAAAAGAAAAATCATAGAAAGACAAGAGCCATACTCAAAAAAGACTACCTCTTAATGAAAAATGTCTGATATTTGTTTGAATAAAAATCAGGAGAATGGACCATCAGCAGAAAAATGACCAGACAGAAAGAGAAAGGGGACTAGGCAAGAAAACGTGTAACCTTTTGTGCCTATTGGAGGTACTACACGTAGCCTGTACTCATCCTGATACACAGTACGTATCCGGTGCCTATTGTGAGATACAGTATGTAGAAGGTGCCTATTGTGAGACAGAATAGGTAGCCTGTGCCTGTTGTGAGATCCAACACGTCCATAGACTGGTACTTACTGGGAGGCACAACGTGTAGCCCGTGGGTATTGTGAGTTGCATCACACAGCAGTGCCTACTATAAGGTCCAACACGTATATATATATAGACACGGTCCAACACGTATATAGACTGTGTCTGTTGTGAGATACAACATGTAGCCTGGGCCTATTGTGAGACACAATAATTATGTAGTCTGACCCTATTGGTTTCTGTTATACGTAGCCTGTGCCTGTTGTGGTGTATAATACGTAGCCTGTGCCTATTATGGTGTATAATACGTAGCCTGTGCCTACTGTGGTGTGTGTGCTTTTATGAGGTAGCAATACGTAGACTGTACCTACTGTGGGTGCAATACGTAGCCTGTGCCTATTGTGAGATGCAACACATGGCCTCTGCCTATTGTAAGGTATCAGTCCGTAGCTGGTGCCAATTGTGGTGTATAATACGTAGCCTGTGCCTATTTTGATATGCAATTCGTAGCCTGTGCCTATTGTGTATAATACGCCGCCTGTGCCTATTGTGAGGTATCGATACGTAGCCTGTGCCTATTGTGAAGTATACCAAGTAGCCTGTGCCTGTTGTGAGGTATATTACGTAGCCATGCAGTTAACGCCTAACCGTTCTGAGGCTGTGATTTTGTTCAGCAATCGCAGATGTTTTAATTGGCCATGCAATCCGCGACCTCTTTTCTACTCAGCATTCTGAGGTGACTCGGGCGAGGAATGCGAGCCAACCACCCTCCACATTTTGGCCTCTGCCAGGTGTTCCGGACTGTTGCAGCAGGAGTGGCAAGCGATCCCCAAGGAGACTCTGAGGAGGTTGGCCATGTCCGCGAGGCAGCGATGCTTGGACTGCATCCACGCCAACGGCGGTCACACGTACTTCTGACTTTGCTCAGTTGTAATTATCGCATTTTTGGGAGGGGAGGGTGGGGGTATTTTTTTGTTTTTTTGTTTTTTGTTTGTTTGTTGATTGTCAAGCGGATTTTGATGTTGATAATGTACAGCGCCGCGAGCTTGTAAATTTTTACGGGATATAGCGCTATATAAGAGTTATTATTATTATTATTATTTAACCGGAAATTTCAACTATACGGAACTAACTTTCGTTTTCTTTGAATTCTTTGGAATTAATCTACAGATGACTGGAATTAAATTGTAATTGACTTACAGTGACATTTTTGGTTTCTGTTTGTGAGTGTGTGTGTGGTTTAAATAATTTCCAAGTGGCCCTTAAATTCTGTTGAGTATTATGTCTGGAATGAAGAGCTTGCCCGAAGCCACTACGACTCTTTAGAGAGTGACACGC
>JABMCL010000129.1:135000-150000 GCA_018857735.1 Alviniconcha marisindica | reverse complement strand
TTTGAATTGGTCCTATGGTTATCATACAAACTTCATTTGCGATGCTGAAAGCCAAAGGCGTCTGCCTCCTCTCTTCCTTTCGTGCCCACCCCTATGGTGTGTGTGCGTGCGTGCGTGCGTGCGTGCGAGCGTGCGTGCGTGTGTGTGTGTGTGTGGGTGGGTGGGTGCGTGCGTGCGTGCGTGCGTACGTACGTATGTGAGTGCGTGTGCGTGGGTGTTTGGCTCTCTCCCCCCCCCCCTTCTCCTTGTCCATCTTCTTTCTTCGCTTCGTCCTCCATCGCGTGCGCCCTCTTTCCTTCGCCCCCCTCACCCCCTCCCGAGAGAAAAGTTGGAAGCTTGCATCAAGCATTTTGAATGTATGAATGTAAATATTACTGTAAAGCCAAACGTGATGTTTGAAATTAATTTTTGCGCTGCCAGACCAGCGATTTCACCAGGAAAACACTTTTTTTCTTTTCTTCTTCTTCCCCCCCCCCCCCTTTCCCCCATAATTCTTTGTCTTAGATATTCCTTGTTGGACTATATTGATCTGTACATCATGTATTTTTTCTGTGTATTTGCGTGTTTTTGTTTGTTTGTTGTTGTTTGTTTTATCTTGACAGCAACGGCCACTGTATATATGACCACGTGCATACTGAAAAATGGTTTTAACTTTATACGACGTTTGCGTGTGCCTGTGCCAGCATTCTGTAATGCTTGGCCAATGAAGAATACTGACATAGATGTGATTTTTAGTTATCTCGCTAGGTGCGTGCTGAATGTACAGTAGTTAGTTCTCTGTGTGGATCTTTTCCCATTGGCATTGTATTGGAGTCTTGTGAACTTTGTTCACATAGTGTTATTTGTTTTGTTTGTCCTGGTTACTGCTGCCTGTGGAAGGTGGTCTCCTTGCTATAGTACCAAACTTGGACAATGAGTAATACAGTTAAGATTGTTTCAGTGAACTGCCAGGGCCTCTCCGACCCGCGTAAAAGAAGAGATGTGTTTCATTACTTAAGACAAAAATCATACTCTATATATCTATTGCAGGATACTCATTTTGACCCAAAAATGGAGAACTGTATTCGGGCTGAGTGGGGATATAAGTCTTACTTTGCATCGTATAACTCAAACTCGAGAGGTGTTGCCATATTATTCAACAATAATTTAGAATTTTTAGTGAACAAAGTGTACAAGGATATCTTAGGAAACTACATATTTGTTACTGTAACAATAATGGGTAGGGATTTTTTGATAGTCAGTCTGTATGGGCCTAACCGTGATGATCCCGAGTTTTACGCTGAGCTTGAAGAACGGATAAACGATGTTGGTTTTGAAAATATTATTATTGGAGGTGACTGGAATTTAGTCTTGGACTATACATTAGACTATTACAATTATAAGCACCATAATAATATCAAAGCACAAGAACAGGTGCACAATCTAATGATAAATCTTGACCTTCTGGATATTTGGAGGGAACTTTATCCCAAAATGAGAAGATACACATGGCGTCGAAATACACCGCTTCAGCAAAGTAGACTCAATTTTTTCTTGATTTCGGACCTTCTGTCCACCTTTGTTACAAATGCCGACATTAAGGCTGGGTACAGAACAGATCATTCTATGATCACATTGACGTTGACATTAGGGAAAGAGTCTATAAACAAACTATTGTGGAAATTTAATAATTCTTTATTGAAAGATAAACTCTTTGCGGAAGAAATTAATGACGTTATAAAAGCTGTAGTTGAAGAGTATGCAGCTTTACCATACATACGGGAACAGCTTTCCAAAATTCCGAAATGTGATATGCAATTTGTTATATCAGACCAGCTGACGACTTAAAAGAGTGTCAGGTACTCAACTTTAGTGATAAATTTTCGGAAATACGAGCTTTGTACAAAGTATGGTTAAAGAGACAAATAACACCGCTAGGCAGAGTAGCAGTTCTAAAATCGTTGATTCTATCTAAGATTATTCACCTATGGATGTTATTGCCAAACCCACCAGACAACCTTGTTAACGAATTGCAGAAGACAGTGTTTCAGTTTGTGTGGAATAGAAAACAAGACAGGATAAGCAGAAAAATAGCCGTCAGATCCATCGCGAAAGGAGGGCTTGGGATACCGAACATAAAAACTTATATTAATGCACTGAAGTTAATTTGGATTCGAAAATTAAAAACAAGTGAGCACAAGTGGAAAAGTATAATTAAATCAACTTATCCTAAAGTGGCGTGGTTTGAACAACTGGGATCAAGCCTTCATTTTCAGGAACATGAGGTTAATAAGTTTTGGAGTCACGTATTTATGGCATATAAAGAGTTCGGTAAACAAATACATGTAGAAAATTCAGAACAGCTAGTTGCTGAGCCAGTCTCCTGCAATGAGAATATCCTAGTTGGAAACAGATCTTTTTTTAAAATAAAAATTGGATTGACAAAGGCGTGTGTCACATTAAAAATATACTGAATGACAATGGTACATGTCATTTAAAAGTTTTAAAGAAAAATTCGGAATTAAGACAGATTACATTACATATATTGGATGTGTGCAAGCTATCAAAAGCTACATACGTAAAACAGAAATAACAGTGGAGGGTAAAAATTCAGCAGATTTAATTAAGACGCTTAAGACGATTTATAATCAACAAAAAGGCTCACGCCTTTATTATGAGGTACTTACGCAGAATATAACTAGACCTAACTGTTGTGACAAGTGGGAAGCTAAGCTAAATAAAGATAGTAATTGGTGTATCACCTTTAAGAAAACGGAACAGATTCAAGAAATAAAACTGAAATGGTTTCAGATAAGACTAGTGCATAGAATAATTGCTACTAATGTTGTTTTAATGCACATGGGAATTGAAAATGACATTACTTGCTCTTTTTATCGACAAGACCGAGACTCAATTACCCATCCTTCCTTCAACCACTGCTGTATTTAGTTACACCATAGGGCCCAGAAAACTTTCAACTAATGAGCAGTTTTTTGTTGGTGCTCAAACAGTAGTAATTAAGTTTGTTACAAACAACTCAAATAAAACAAGGCGTGTCATTTATAGCCGCCAACAAAGTTTACACCAGCACAAATAAAACCACAATCGTTTGAATCGAGACGGAACTCTTTCTTTCACCCGGGGTGGATGCGTCTCATGTTTAGGTGCGTGCTTTGGCGCTGTATTGCTTCTACAGTCATATTAGTACCCGAACCTTTCGGAGGGCGCTGACCACGTCGCTGGACAGCTGCGCGGAGATAAAGAGTGCCCCTTCAGTGGTATAACTAAATCTGGCAGAGTTTGGAGGAAGGTGCCGGAAAGCAATGCTGGGAGTGTGCAGGTGCAGGTGATCATCGAAAAACGGGACTGAGCAGAATCAGTCAATCATTCTAAGCAGAATCAGTTAAGTCATCGCTTTGATGTTGGCATCAAAAGTGCCGACAATCAGTAAGACCGCCAAAGTGCCGAAAAAGATGTTTGTATGTGAAAGAGGGAGAAGAAGAGAGAGAAAGAAAGAATCACAGTGTGAGCGTTTGTTCGTGCGTGTGTTTGTGTGTGTGTGTGTGTGTGTGTGTGTGTGTGTGTGTGTGTGTGTGTGTGTGTGTGTGTGTGCGTGTGTGTGTGTGTGGTGTGCGTGCGTGCGTGCGTGCACCTCAACACTGTCAGTCGTACAACGAGTGAGTGCATTGGCGCGTGGAGTTGTGCATCTGTTTGTAGCTGTTCCGTGGCACGGACTACATACCAACGAGATCAGCCTGTCCTCTTGATGCTAAATCTTTCCTCGGAACAGTGCGAATAACCACGCCCTTTGCCATCGGCCTCTTCCTCTTTTTCTGACATTCTTCACACGGCGACTTAAAGATCCCCAGAGCGGTGGTGCTGATGTTGGTACATTTACGCTGTCTCCTTAAGCATCACGCTTGACGACATCAAAAGTCTGCAGTCAAAGTTGCTCCAGCGAGCTATTTTCATGACCACAGTATCACATTTGATACTGTGCCCTGAGTGGGTTTTAGCACAGAACGACTGAGCATAATTATGAACTATTCCTACACAGCCGCCAGGTACACTGTCAAATTTACAGCTTAGTAAAACCGCAGAAAAGTAACATCACAAATTTAGGAATTTCGCGAAATCCCTAGAATCTTTAGGGAATTCAAGAAACCCCTGAGTGAAACGGTAATTTCGTGAATTTACTGGAATTGTTAGTGGTTTTGTGAATTTCCTACGTCTATGAATTCACTGTAACATATACAAGATAGTCACCAATGACACAATGTGCACTCTACATACGTGCAAATCAACATAATTGTGCACACATATGTACTTCTAAGATCAACGATTGAAATACAGTGTGAATGAAAACTACCTCGAGGTAGTAGGACATTTTCAATATATATGTACATATGTATATACTACGGGGCACTACGGATGCAGAAGTTAAAGTCCTCTCTGTTGAAAATACAGAGATATCATAATTTTTCCCTTTAATGCCTTGTACTGGTCAGAATATAGCACACATGCTTCGCCTACTGCCAAGAATTTCTTCGTTTTTAATGTCAGCTTTCCCGGTTCTTTCAAGTTATTTTCCAAATCCGTTCTCCATATTTTCTTCTTGCATTATTTGTGGTTGATACAGGTCCTGTATTGGCCCAAAGGGAAAGAACTGGGCCGAGCATGTGTGTGCGTGCGTGCGTTCGTGCGTGCATGTGTGTGTGTGTGTGTGTGTGTGTGTGTGTGTGTGTGTGTGTTGTGTGTGTGTGTGCAATGGAAGATCTTTTCAACTCAGATTCCATTTATTTTGCTGAAGTTGAAAGGTTCAGTAACTGGTGCAGGGATAATTCCCTTGAATGTAAAGAAAACAAAGGAAATGCTGACTGATTTTAGAAAAGCTCCAACTGTCATTCCAGGTCTCTTTATTGATGGCCGAAAGTTGAAAGAGTGACTGAGTACAAATATCTAGGAACAGTCTTAGACAACAAGCTGAATTTTGATCACAAAAGATGTCAGCCAAGAATATTTTGCCTTTGAAAGCTAAGATGTCTTAATGTCAGTGCTGCTGTTTTACGCACTTTCTACCGGAGTTGTATTGAATCAGTTTTAACATTTTCGCTCCTGTGCTGGTTTCGAGGTTTAAATCTGAAAAGAAAAAACGTCCTGAATAAAGTGGTGAATGTGTGTGGCAAGCTGGTGGGTGTAAGACAAGAACAATTAAGTCAGTTGTATGAACGACGTGTGGTACGGAAGGCTGGGGTGATTGTGGATGACAACAGCTATGTCCTTGCTAAACATTATGAACTTCTTCCATCTGGTAGACGATTTCGCGTACCTAAATCTAATACAGTCAATAGCATTTCTGAACAGATAAATCCATTCAAACGTCAAAGCTGTGTGTGTGTGTGTGTGTGTGTGTGTGTGTGTGTGTGTGTGTGTGTGTGTGTGTGTGTATGTATGTGTGTGTGCGTGTGTGTGTAAATTAGTAGATTGTTTATTATTTATCTTTTGTATTTTCAATAACTGTTCTTTGAGTTTTAAAATATACAATATATGTTATTGTGTATTGTGATGTGGTTAATGTTCAGCCACGTTTTAATATCTCTGATGAGATAATAATCTTGAATGTGATATATATATGTGTGTGTGTGTGTGTGTTCATGCATTCGTGGGGGGGGATTTACTTCGCAGACAAAATCAGCACAAACAGGAGTCAAGACGATAGGATGATTATTCCTAAAAAACTTTATTGCAACAGAGTTTGCACATGTACATCTTTATTGCAGATGCTATCTCTCTCTCTCTCTCTCTCTCTCTTTTACATACAGGCATATATCAAGTATTACAGCACACACACACACACACACACACACACACACACACACACACACACACACACACACACCTCTACTTATCACAACGGTGTGTCTCTATACACACATGCACAATAACCTGTACTGTATATATCCGATCATTACATACAGTTACTTTCATTGTTGTCCGTATAAATATAACACTGTCCTAAATAAACACTGACGCATAGCAACAAATCATTACCTGGTTTACAAAAGTAAAAATATTCGTATAGCCAAAAGTGACGGTTACAACTGGAAACGTTTCTGGTGTTAGCTGGCGTGTAAGGGGCTTGCTTTCAAATTGCCATCACTTCAAACACTCCCAGAGAAAGGGGGTAAACTTAAATGTGGCCCCTCATGCCTGAACTGGATTAAGCAGTTGACAGTGCTAGCTTGCCCCATCCCTGTACAAGGGAACAATGTTGTGCAGTGGCACTTAGTGATATCTGGCATTTTCAGTTCCAGATATCCAGTTCTAGTTGAGTTGGTGCACCCATCCCTCAATCACACCCCACAGCTTCATAATGACAGAGATACTCCTAATTCAGACAATATGACCACCCCCCCCCCCCCACCCACCCACCCACCCAGCTATACCTCTTTTACCACCACTGACTTTGAGGACCAAGGCCTATATGTATGACGAGCAGATAAAGTAGAAGGTGGATTAGCCTCTGATCCTAACTAGCTAAAGAGTCCAGAAGTCTGGCTTTAACCTGCCTTTTACGTTTGAATACAAGTAACGCCTAACAAGTAAGAGGACCACACCTCTTACCGCGCAGCTTCAGGAGGGTGACGGTGCAGGTAAAATGGTGTGTGTGTGTGTGTGTGTGTGTGTGTGTGTGTGTGTGTGTGTGTGTGTGTGTGTGTGTGTGTGTGTGTGTGTGTGGTGTCTTAGTGTGTATGTGTGTGAGGTGCCTTAGTGTGTGTGTGTGTGTGTGTGTGTGTGGTGTGTGTGTGTGTATGTGTGTGTGTGTGTGTGTGTGTGTGTGTGTGTGTGTGTGTGTGTGTGTGTGTGTGTGTGTGTATGCGTGTGTGTGTATGTGTATGCGCCACTGATTCTGAGGACCCAGGCGTATATGTATGAAGAGCAAATAAAGTCAAATGCGGACAGGCCTCTGATGCTGATTAGCTAAAGAGTCCATAAGTCCGGGTGTAACCTGCCTTTACACTTGAATGCAAGTAACCCCCAATCAAAGACTACCCCTCTGACCACCACTGATTCTGAGGGCCCAAAAGAGCATAAGTAAATATAGCCTGTCATTGAAGAGCAAATCGGGTGTACCTGCCTTTCACTTGAATGCAAGTAACCCCAATCAAAGACTACCTCTGACCACCACTGATTCTGAGGGCCAAGGCCTATAATTATGTATGAAGAGCAAATAAAGTTCAAAGGTGGATTAGCCTCTGATCCCGATTAGCTAAAGAGTCCATAAGTCCGGGTGTAACCTGCCCTTTACACTTGAATGCAAGTAACCCCAATCAAAGACTACACCTCTGACCACCACTGATTCTGAGGACCAAGGCCTATAATTACGTATGAAGAGCAAATAAAGTTCAAAGGTGGATTAGCCTCTGATCCCGATTAGCTAAAGAGTCCACGAGTCAGGTTCTTGCTCCTGGTAAAGCAATGAGGCTCTAACTTTAAACGCGTTTAGGCCGGCCGAATAGTACCGAATAGAAAAAGACAATGCAAAATAAAAAGCGAACACTGACAATTAAGAAAAAAAAAGAAAAAAATGTGAACAGTTACAAAGAAGCATACAGGAGAATTTAGCATGGCAGAATTTCTTAACTGGACTGTACATAGTCACTCTCCTTTTTGATATATTATGTTTTACCGTTCGACTCCTTTTTTCCCCTCTCTCCTTTTTAAGCATTCGTGAAAACGTTAAGAGCTGCGACCATAATAAAACAGGACGGAAAGAGAACATTCATCAACGCCATCATTTTCATCAAAATAATCATCTTTATCATCACCATCATCATCATCATCATTATCATCATGATGAGCCTGCCCCTTATAGTAATAGATCAGAGTGCCACCAGCTCGAAAATTCCATGTCCATTGTCACTGTTGCCATTAACAAATTTTTAGCAAAGATTCTTCAGCCCGCCATTTGACAGAAAAGACTTTGGTCTCTTGATAAGCACAGGAGAATGCACTTGAATCGTGCATTTCATTACACATTTGAATAAAACGTATGACTACATCTTTGGTTCAGGTCAGAACCGCGCAACATTTTACACGACCTCTCCATCCAACAAGAGGTGACTACAATTATCGTGACGTCGAGATTTGAGTGACGCAGACCGCAGTTGGCACGCACAACGGAGACGCACCGCTCTTTCGACCTGAAGATTTATCTGACGGTTCAGAATGCGTTCTTTTGGGTGACCCCACTGATTGTATACAGAGAGAGAGAGAGGGGGAGAGGGAGAAGAGAGAGAGAGAGAGGAGAGAGAGAGAGAAGGAGAGAGGAGGGAGGGGGAGGGAGAGAGAGAAGACAGAAGAAGAGAGAGAGAGGAGGGGAGAGAGAAGAGAGCAGACAGAGAGAGACAGAACAGCAGAACAAAGAAAGAGAGAGAGAGCTAGGGAGGGGGAGAGAGAGAGAGAAAGAGGCGGGAGAGAGAGAGGGAGAGAGACAGAGACAGAGAGAGAGACTGATAGAGACAGACAGACAGACAGACAGACAGAGAGAAATGGACAAAGACACACACAGAGACTAAGAGAGAAAACAAACACCTTCCGATAAATCTTTCAGGCACACGTTCAGCAGATCTTGAAGCGCTTTGTGCAGCTGTCGTCTCTTTTCAAGTCCGCTTTAAAGCGCTGTGAAGTCGAGTCGATCATCAGGACCTTGAAGGGTTCTGTGTGACTCTACCTTCTGTCCTAGGTCCTCTCTTAGGTCTTAGGTCCCGGGCTATGAGATAGTCAGCGGAATCCCACACGACTCCGTGCGACAGTTTTTTTCAGTTAGGTCTGGTCCGGGTGAATCGCTATGAGTTGGTCAGCAAGACCTTGAAGGGCTCTGTGCGGCTGTCCTCTTTCTTCGGTCTGGAGTTGCCGTCCATGATGGAGTTGCTGGTCACTCGCCGACGTCTGCGAATGACCACCCTGTTGCCTGGGCGTGGCTGCTGTTCCATGTCCTGAAGCAGCAACGCGCACATCGTTGGGAAGGGGTCGTGAGCACACGGATGTATGTATTTCTATGCATTTAGGTTTTGTTTGTGCACAGGCAACGAATAATAAAAGAACCTCCCTTCGTCACCCCCCCCCCCCCTTACTCCTATTCACATACGTACATGTATGCACATATAAGGAATCGCGCGCGCACACACACAGACACACGTGCGCGCGCACACACACACACGCACATACACACGCACGCGCGCGCGCGCGCACACACACACACACACACACACACACACACATATTTTTATCTGCGCCTTGAGCCTCCTGACCTGGCCTACCTTGTTGTCTACGCTGGGGTTGTCCTTCCTCAGCCACCACCACTCCCCTCCCACGCCAGCACCCCCCCCCCCTTCACACCCCCCGCCCCTCTACCCCACCTCCCCCCACACACACACCATTTTACCTGCACCGTCAGTGTCCTCAGCTGCGCGACCTTGGGCCCGATCCTGGGGTTGTCCATCCTCAGCCACCACCCCTCCCTCGTCTGGACCACCCTCCCCCCTCACACCCCCTCCGCACACACACACACATACACACACATTCACACACACATACACACACACACACATACATAACACACACACACACCACACACACACACACACACACACACACACACACACACACGCAAACACACACACACGCATACACAAACAAACAAACACACATACACACACACACACAAACAGACACACACGCATACACACAAACAAACACACACACACATACACACACACACACACACACCATTTTACCTGCACCGTCACCCTCCTGAGCTGCGCGGACAGTGGGCCCGATCCTGGGGTTGTCCTTTCTTAGCCACCACCCTCCCCCTCATCCTTCACCAGAACCCCCTTACCCCCCCTACACACACATACACCCCCCCCACTCCCCCTCACACACACCACATTACCTGCACCGTCAGCCTCCCAAGCTGGGCGACCTTGGGCCCGATCCTGGGGTTGTCCTTCCTCAGCCACCCTCCCCTATCCTCACCAGACTTCACCCCCACACTTACAAACATACACCCCCCCACTCCCTCACACACACACATTACCTGCACGTCAGCCTCCAAGCTGGGCGACCTTGGGCCCGATCCTGGGTTGTCCTTCCTCAGCCACCCCCTCCCCTCATCCTCACAGAACCTCACTCCCCCCACCCCCTACACACACACACACCACACACACACAAGGTACACACACCCACCTACCCCACCCCCACACACACCACATTACCTGCACCGTCAGCCTCCTGAGCTGCGCGACCTTGGGCCCGATCCTGGGGTTGTCCTTCCTTAGCCACCACCCCACTCCCATCCCACGCCAGCACCCCCTACACACCCCTTCACCCCCATCCCGACCCCACCCCGATCTTACCCCCCCACCCCCACACACACACATCATTTTACCTGCACCGTCAGCCTCCGGAGCTGGGCGACCTTGGGCCCGACCCTGGGGTTGTCCTTCCTCAGCCACTCCTCCATCCCTCCCAGTGACCCACCTCACTCCACCTCCTCCCCTCACACTCACCTCCACCCCCCCCCCACACCCACACACACCACATTACCTGCACCGTCAGCCTCCTGAGCTGCGCGACCTTGGGCCCGATCCTGGGGTTGTCCTTCCTCAGCCAGTCCCGGATGCGCTCCTCTAGCCGGCTGAGCTTGACGTCGTGCTCCGCCGCGTCCTCGCTGCTGCCCACGTCAGGGCTGCGCGCGTTGAGCCCGGTGTGCCAGCCGTCGCTGAGGTCAGACGAGTCGCCCGTGCTGTCGTCGCCCTGGCTCTGCCCGCGCTGCTGCACCGCCTCCGAGGCCGCCTGGAACAAGCACTGGCCGTGTACGGGAGAAAAGAGGGGTAGTGTTAGATTGGAAAGACATAGGTTATAATTTTGTAAATACTGGCCGGGATCGTGACCGTGTAGGGGGAAGAAGGGGGAGGAGTAGTTAGATTGGAAAGACTATAGGTTATAATTTTGTAAATACTGGCCGGGATCGTGACCGTGTACAGGGACAGAAAGGGGGGGGAGTTAGATTGGAAAGATACAGGTTATAATTTTGTAAATACTGGCCGGGATCGTGACCGTGTGTGGGGACAGAAGGAGGGGGGGAGTAGTTAGATTGGAAAGATACAGGTTATAATTTTGTAAATACTGGCCGGGATCGTGACCGTGTGTGGGGACAGAAGGAGGGGGGGGGGGAGTAGTTAGATTGGAAAGATACAGGTTATAATTTTGTAAATACTGGCCGGGATCGTGACCGTGTACGGGAGAAAAGAGGAGTAGTGTTAGATTGGAAAGATATAGGTTATGTGTAAATACTGGTCGGGATCGTGACCGTGTACGGGAAAAACGGCGGGTGGGAGGGTGGGGTAGTGTTAGATTGGAAAGATATAGGTTATGTGTAAATACTGGCCGGGATCGTGTCCGTGTGTAGGGAGAAACGGGGGGTAGTGTTAGATTGGAAAGATATAGGTTATAATTATGTAAATAGTGGCCAGGATCGTGACCGTGTGTGGGGAGAAATGGGGGGTAGTGTTAGATTGGAAAGATATAGGTTATGTGTAAATACTGGCCGGGATCGTGACCGTGTACAGGAGAAATGGGGGGTAGAGTTAGACTGGAATGAAATAGGTTATAATTATGTAAATACTGGTCGGGATCGTGACCGTGTACGGGAGAAACTGGGGGGTAGTGTTAGACTGGAAAGATCTAGGTTATAATTATGTAAATACTAGCCAGGATCGTGACCGTGTCTGGGGAGAAACTGGGGGTAGTGTCAGAGTGGAAAGATACAGGTTATGTGTAAATACTGGTCGGGATCGCGACCGTGTACGGGAGAAACGGGGGTAGTGTTAGACTGGAAAGATATAGGATATAATTATGTAAATACTGGTCGGGATCGTGACCGTGTACGGGAGAAAAGAGGAGTAGTGTCAGATTGGAAAGATATAGGTTATGTTTAAATACTGGCCGGGATCGTGACCGTGTGTGGGGAGAAACTGGGGGTAGTGTTAGATTGGAAAGATATAGGTTATAATTATGTAAATAGTGGCCAGGATCGTGACCGTGTGTAGGGAGAAACGGGTGTGTTCCATTGATATTGGGACGATGTATATACTGGCCGTGGCCCTGACTGACAGTGAGTAAAAGGGGTGGGGGTGGGGGAGTTCCACTGGAACGATATATCAGTGGCCGGATGGATAGGAGAAACGAGGAGTGTTCAACAGCAAAACACACACACACTCGCACACACACACACGCACACACACACACACACACACGCACGCACGCACGCACGCACGCACGCACGCACGCACGCACGCACGCACGCACGCACGCACGCACGCACGCACGCACGCACGCACGCACGCACGCACGCACGCACACACACACACACACACACACACACACACACACACCGCGAGGTAACTGTGTGAGCAGACAGACAGACATTTTCTATCGTTGTTTCTTCGGCGAACTTTAGTCCGTCTATTTTCTACGCCAGATCTTGACTATGAAAAGCCGTTGCGGATTAAAAATAAAATTAAAAAACAACAACCATTTTTCAAAAGCTGTTAGGAAAGCAAACGGCTAAGTCGTAAGTTTGCGAGCATGTTAATTCAGTTCCGCGGTGCGGTGTGGAAACACACAGGAACTAAAAGCTGTTTCAGACCGCCCGTAGTGAATCAAAAAGCACAGTTACAGAGTGATGAATGGCGATATTGCTTACAGCATGGCTACATTGTTCGTCATCTGAGAGTTCTCTCTCTCTCTCTGGGCCCCTAGCCTTTCTTAACAAACCATTAACAATCTCTCTCTCTCTCTCTCTCTCTCTCTCTCTCTCTCTCTCTCTCTCTCTCACACACACACACACACACACACTTTCTCTCTCTCTCTGTGGGCCCCTAGCCTTTCTTAACAAACCATTAACAATCTCTCTCTCTTTCTCTCTCTCTCTGGGCCCCTGGCCTTTCTTAATAAACCATTAACAATTCCTCTCTCTCTCTCTCTCTCTCTCTCTCTCTCTCTCTCTCTCTCTCTCTCTCTTTCTTTCTGGGTAAGAGGGGTAAGAGGGGCCTTTCTTAACAAACCATTAACAATCTCTCTCTCTCTTTCTTTCTCTCTCTCTGGGTCCCTGGCCTTTCTTAACAAACCATTAACAATCTCTCTCTCTTTCTCTCTCTGGGCCCCTGGCCTTTCTTAACAAACCATTAACAATCTCTCTCTCTTTCTCTCTCTCTCTGGGCCCCTGGCCTTTCTTAACAAACCATTAACAATCTCTCTCTCTTTCTCTCTCTCTCTGGGCCCTGGCCTTTCTTAACAAACCATTAACAATCTCTCTCTCTTTCTCTCTCTCTCTGGGCCCCTGGCCTTTCTTAACAAACCATTAACAATCTCTCTCTCTTTCTCTCTCTCTCTGGGCCCCTGGCCTTTCTTAACAAACCATTACAATCTCTCTCTCTCTGGGCCCCTGGCCTTTCTTAACAAACCATTAACAATCTCTCTCTCTCTCTCTCTGGGCCCCTGGCCTTTCTTAACAAACCATTAACAATCTCTCTCTCTCTCTCTCTCTCTCTCTCTCTCTCTCTCTCTCTCTCTCTCTCTCTCTCTCTCTCCGGGGTAGGAGGGGCCTTTCTTAACAAACCATTAACAATCTCTCTCTTTCTCTCTCTCTCTGGGCCCCTGGCCTTTCTTAATAAACCATTAACAATCTCTCTCTCTCTCTCTCCCTCTCTCTCTCTCTCTCTCTTTCTCTCTCTCTCTGGGCCCCTGGCATTTCTTAACAAACCATTAACAATCTCTCTCTCTCTCTCTCTCTCTCTCTCTCTCTCTCTCTCTCTCTCTCTCTCTCCCACAAAGAGGAGGGGCGGTGGAGTATACAAGAGGAACAACCACCCTCTCTCCTGCAAGTAGGTCTTTCTTTGTTTCTTTTTCATGATTGACATGACCTTACCTCTTCGTCTTCCATGACCTCTCCGTCGTCCTACAAAGCAGAGGAAGCAGAACACAGCAGTTACTACAAGTGGTTTATCCTACAAGCTACTACAGGTTTATCCTACAAACTGCAAGTGGTTTATCCTACAAAGTACAAGAGTTTGTCATACAAACTACATGTGGTTTATGCTACGAACTACCAGCGGTTTATCCTACAAACTACAAGTGGTTTATCCTACAAGCTACTACAGGTTTATCCTACAAACTGCAAGTGGTTTATCCTACAAAGTACAAGTGTTTGTCATACAAACTACATGTGGTTTATGCTACGAACTACCAGCGGTTTATCCTACAAACTACAAGTGGTTTGTACTACAAACTACCGGTGGTTTTTCCTACAAGCTACCAGAGGTTTGTCCTACAAACAACCAGTGGTTTATCTCACATATTACGTCACTGATAGCCACAGCAACAGACCCAGCAGGACTAGGTTAAGAGTTTCTAGAAACCACATACGACTCACGAACACACGGCGGAAGCGGATTACGTGCATGTTTAGCATTAACAACCGCAAGCTCAGTAGCATGTCCATGTCAACCGTTTGCAGAAATTAACAGTTTTGTCTTCTTTACACGGAACTGGTCAAGACCTACATGGATTCTCCCCCCGTGGTCTCTTCCTGTATGGTTAATCAGATTAAAATGTAAAATGACTGTCTTCACATGGGAAGTCTCAGTATCTACACCCTTCTACTTTAAGCAGAATGCACGTCAAAGGTCTCTCCTAACGACAAACTAATACAGACTATGCGAGCAGGTTTAGAATGCCGTTCTACTCTGTTGAAAATATCACATTACAAATACGTTCTAATAACTCAAAGCAAAGCAGTTTCTGGGCGTGTTTAAATCTATTCTTTTCTCTTCTACTAACCATCGACATTACGAGACTGTTCTAGAATCTCAAAGCCAAAAAAAAAAAAAAAAAAAAAAAAAGGACAAAGCATGAGCAGGAATGAGACAGAAGCGAATAATCTGCAGTTATTAA
>JABMCL010000129.1:125000-130000 GCA_018857735.1 Alviniconcha marisindica | reverse complement strand
CGCAAGAGTCCGCTAAGCCCCTTGCGTTGCAAAAGACGTCGTTGATTATTACACACGCGTGTGTGTGAGATACAAAAAAAAATTAAGTCCGATGAAGAAAACCTCTGTCATACATCGACACAAGGTAGACACCTCTGTCAGGCACAAAAAGTCCAAGGATGAAGTATGAAGTAGACAAACTCGGTGTACCACAATGAGTCTAATAAAGGCAAGCCTCAGTATAAAGTAGGCGGACTCGGCAAAGGAAAACTGTGAGCCGGTTTGGCCTGGCGGTAAGGCGTTAGGCTGGTAAGCATAGGTACCTCGGTTCAAATCCGCTTCGGCTCTCCTTTCTCTTCAAACATTGTGGTCTCTGGACACTGTCTTGTGACTTTGTCCCTCACAATTAATGAAACATTAAAATGGCTCTCATCGCTGCCCATCTTAATGCAGGAGTCACTCTGGTGGTGACAGTGTAGCGACAGGTATAAGTCTCCCTCTCCCCCACCTCCATAAACCCTTCCCTACTTCTCTCCGTCCCTAATAAGCCGTACGGTTTCTGTGGACGTTAAGCACCATGTTTACTAAAAGCAAACTCAGAACTCAGGAGCTGTGTGAAAGTCAAGGTGGCCGTCCTGGGCTCCCAATGCTTATGCATTGGTTACAGTTTGTCTCTAATATGTCAACCGACATCCGAGGACATGAAGCTCTACATCATCACCAAAGGCAAACTCGAAATGCCTCAGTCAAACAACGGATACTCAGTATGAAGTAGACAAACTCGGCGTACCACAAAGAGTCCAAGAACGGAAAACAAACTCTGGCTACCTCAGTATAAAGTAGACAAACTCCAAAGGCAAACAAACCCTCAATACCTCAGTATGAAGTAGACAAACTCCAAAGGCAAACAAACCCTCGATACCTCAGTATGAAGTAGACAAACTCCAAAGGCAAACAAACCCTCGATACCTCAGTATGAAGCAGACAAACTCCAAAGGCAAACAAACCCTCGATACCTAGAATGAAGTAGACAAACTCCAAAGGCAAACAAACCCGGGATACCTCAGTATGAAGTAGTAGCAGTAATTGGATTTTAATGTCCTGTCAACCACACAGGGTCACCTCAGAACAGCGGTATGAAGCAGACAAACTCCAAAGGCAAACAAACCCTGCATACTTCAATATGAAGTAGACAAACTCCAAAGGCAAACAAACCCTGGATACCTCAGTATGAAGCAGTAGTAGTAATTGGATTTTAATGTCCTGTCAACCATACAGGGTCACCTCAGAACAGCGGTATGAAGTAGACAAACTCCAAAAGCAAACAAACCCTCGATACCTCAGTATGAAGTAGACAAACTCCAAAGGCAAACAAACCCTAGGTACGTATGAAGTAGACAAATTCCAAAGGCAAACAAACCCTGGGTACCTCAGTATGAAGTAGACAAACTCCAAAGGCAAACAAAGCCTGGGTACCTCAGTATGAAGTAGACAAACTCCACCGGGTCACCCTGCCGAACCATCACACTCTCGTACGGGAACGTCTCCTTGTAGAGTGCCATGGTCAGCTGCTTGCGGTATTTGGGCGCCCAGGAGGCGAAGAGCGGGTTGTTGATGATGAACTGCCTCTTGTCCTCAAACTCCTTGGCCAGCGTGTCCTTGACGCAGCGCGTGTACAGAGGCTTGTCGACGATCACCAGGTCGGTCTTGGCGTCGGCCACGATGGAGGCCGTCCGCACGCATGTCTCGTCGATCAGCGCCACCTCTCCCACCGAGTTGCCTTCCCCTGAAAAATCAGAAGGGGGAGAGTTGTTTTTGTGTGTTGTCTTCTCTCGTTGTGCGTGTCCGTCTGTCGGATCGTCTGTCACTCCGTCTCTCTGTCTTGTACACAAGAGTACGCGCATGAGCCCGCGCGCGCGCACACACACACACACACACACACACACACACACACACACACACAACACAACACAGCGCGCGCACGCACACACACATGCGGGCGCACATATGCACGCACACAGACCTGCACGCACGCGCTCACACGCACACCACACAACAACAACAAAACACGCACGCATTCATGAATACACATACATGCACACGCACGTACGACCGCGCAAGCACCTACGCACGCACGCACGCATCACACCACACACACACACACACAAACACATTAATTAATTAACACAGCCGTTGGAATAGCTCTGCGAAATTCAACCTATGAAAGTAGCACGCAGAAGTGGGTGGCGGTGGAGGTAACTCTTGTAAAGAAAGTAACTCCTGTAACTGACCAAGCAGGACGAATTGCCGACACCGTCCACTCGACCTTACACGAGGACACAGCTCCTAGCTTTACCTCCTATACCGCGTCCTGGTTGTGGATGTAGATGGAGATCTGGCCCGACAGCACCACTAGAAACTGAAACACGCGGTCAGTCTATATAAATAAGGTCCTGGATGTGGATGTAGATGGAGATCTGGCCCGACAGCACCACGTAGAAACTGAAACACGCGGTCAGTCTATATAAATAACGGTCCTGGTTGTGGATGTAGATGGAGATCTGGCCCGACAGCACCACGTAGAAACTGAAACATGCGGTCAGTCTGATATAAATAACGGTCCTGGTTGTGGATGTAGATGGAGATCTGGCCCGACAGCACCACGTAGAAACTGAAACACGCGGTCAGTCTATATAAATAACGGTCCTGGTTGTGGATGTAGATGGAGATCTGGCCCGACAGCACCACGTAGAAACTGAAACACTGCGGTCAGTCTGTATAAATAACGGTCCTGGTTGTGGATGTAGATGGAGATCTGGCCCGACAGCACCACGTAGAAACTGAAACACGCGGTCAGTCTATATAAATAACGGTCCTGGTTGTGGATGTAGATGGAGATCTGGCCCGACAGCACCACGTAGAAACTGAAACATGCGGTCAGTCTGTATAAATAACGGTCCTGGTTGTGGATGTAGATGGAGATCTGGCCCGACAGTACCACGTAGAAACTGAAACACGCGGTCAGTCTATACAAATAACGGTCCTGGTTGTGGATGTAGATGGAGATCTGGCCCGACAGCACCACGTAGAAACTGAAACATGCGGTCAGTCTGTATAAATAACGGTCCTGGTTGTGGATGTAGATGGAGATCTGGCCCGACAGCACCACGTAGAAACTGAAACATGCGGTCAGTCTGTATAAATAACGGTCCTGGTTGTGGATGTAGATGGAGATCTGGCCCGACAGCACCACGTAGAAACTGAAACACGCGGTCAGTCTATATAAATAACGGTCCTGGTTGTGGATGTAGATGGAGATCTGGCCCGACAGCACCACGTAGAAACTGAAACACGCGGTCAGTCTATATAAATAATGGTCCTGGATGTGGATGTAGATGGAGATCTGGCCCGACAGCACCACGTAGAAACTGAAACACGCGGTCAGTCTATATAAATAACGGTCCTGGTTGTGGATGTAGATGGAGATCTGGCCCGACAGCACCACGTAGAAACTGAAACATGCGGTCAGTCTGTATAAATAACGGTCCTGGTTGTGGATGTAGATGGAGATCTGGCCCGACAGCACCACGTAGAAACTGAAACACGCGGTCAGTCTATATAAATAACGGTCCTGGTTGTGGATGTAGATGGAGATCTGGCCCGACAGCACCACGTAGAAACTGAAACACGCGGTCAGTCTGTATAAATAACGGTCCTGGTTGTGGATGTAGATGGAGATCTGGCCCGACAGCACCACGTAGAAACTGAAACACGCGGTCAGTCTATATAAATAACGGTCCTGGTTGTGGATGTAGATGGAGATCTGGCCCGACAGCACCACGTAGAAACTGAAACATGCGGTCAGTCTGTATAAATAACGGTCCTGGTTGTGGATGTAGATGGAGATCTGGCCCGACAGTACCACGTAGAAACTGAAACATGCGGTCAGTCTATACAAATAACGGTCCTGGTTGTGGATGTAGATGGAGATCTGGCCCGACAGCACCACGTAGAAACTGAAACATGCGGTCAGTCTGTATAAATAACGGTCCTGGTTGTGGATGTAGATGGAGATCTGGCCCGACAGCACCACGTAGAAACTGAAACACGCGGTCAGTCTGTATAAATAACGGTCCTGGTTGTGGATGTAGATGGAGATCTGGCCCGACAGCACCACGTAGAAACTGAAACACGCGGTCAGTCTATATAAATAACGGTCCTGGTTGTGGATGTAGATGGAGATCTGGCCCGACAGCACCACGTAGAAACTGAAACATGCGGTCAGTCTGTATAAATAACGGTCCTGGTTGTGGATGTAGATGGAGATCTGGCCCGACAGCACCACGTAGAAACTGAAACACGCGGTCAGTCTATATAAATAACGGTCCTGGTTGTGGATGTAGATGGAGATCTGGCCCGACAGCACCACGTAGAAACTGAAACACGCGGTCAGTCTGTATAAATAACGGTCCTGGTTGTGGATGTAGATGGAGATCTGGCCCGACAGTACCACGTAGAAACTGAAACAGCGGTCAGTCTATATAAATAACGGTCCTGGTTGTGGATGTAGATGGAGATCTGGCCCGACAGCACCACGTAGAAACTGAAACACGCGGTCAGTCTATATAAATAACGGTCCTGGTTGTGGATGTAGATGGAGATCTGGCCCGACAGTACCACGTAGAAACTGAAACACGCGGTCAGTCTATATAAATAACGGTCCTGGTTGTGGATGTAGATGGAGATCTGGCCCGACAGTACCACTTATAAACTGAAACACGCGGTCAGTCTATATAAATAATG
This sequence comes from Alviniconcha marisindica, assembly GCA_018857735.1. Taxonomy (NCBI): domain Eukaryota; kingdom Metazoa; phylum Mollusca; class Gastropoda; family Provannidae; genus Alviniconcha; species Alviniconcha marisindica. The sequence goes on along the minus strand of JABMCL010000129.1, from coordinate 125,218 downwards.
GTCCTGGATGTGGATGTAGATGGAGATCCGGCCCGACAGTACCACTTATAAACTGAAACACGCGGTCAGTCTGTATAAATAACGGTCCTGGTTGTGGATGTAGATGGAGATCTGGCCCGACAGTACCACGTAGAAACTGAAACATGCGGTCAGTCTATACAAATAACGGTCCTGGTTGTGGATGTAGATGGAGATCTGTCCCGACAGCACCACGTAGA
>JABMCL010000129.1:110000-117500 GCA_018857735.1 Alviniconcha marisindica | reverse complement strand
AGAGAGAGAGAGAGAGAGAGAGAGGACAGACAGACAGACAGACAGACAGACAGACAGACAGACAGAGAGACAGAGAGACAGAGAGAGAGACAGAGACAGAGACAGAGAGACAGAGAGACAGAGAGACAGACAGAGACAGAGAGAACTCGAACTCGAAAACTTTAATACTCAAGGATAGTAGCGTTGGGTCCTTTTGGACCTATCTAACAGCCAGTCCTTGCTATACTACAAACAGAGAGAGAGAGAGAGAGAGAGAGAGAGAGAGAGAGAGAGAGAGAGAGAGAGAGAGAGAGAGAGAGAGAGAGAGAGAGAGAGAGAGCTTCTGTGCTTAATTCACACACTTAGACCTTAAACGTACAAGTCCCCAAACATAGTATACAAGGTATTAAGCATATGCCAGCTCATGAATATGCAGCCACAGTCATAAACCATTAAACTGTAACACACGTGGGCTGCACAGGCGACATTGTACGACAGCTAATCTCATAACAGGTTGGACAAACAGCAGGAATCCGACAGACGCCACAGGTCACACTCATTGTTAACAACCGCACGGGCAACGCGTAGTCTGTCAATATTTGTCCCTAACTCCATTGTGCGGGTGTGTGGGCATAAAGATGTGTACCTCTTCTGGCTACAGGACTTGAGAGTACACAGGCCAAAAGGGGTACATTTACGTGAATGTCGCCTGCAATGATCAGGCCAGGTCTGCCGACATTTATGGCGAAATGTGTAGAAATACGAACAAATATAAATCTATTGTGTGGACATAAAGATGTGTACCTCTTCTTGCCACAGGACTTGAGGGTACACAGACCAAAAGGGGCACATTTACGTGAATGTCGATTGCAATGGTCATACCACAGGACTTGAGGGTACACAGGCCAAAATGGGCACATTTAGGTGAATGTCGCCTGAAATGGTCACGCAAGGTCTGCCGACATTTATGGCAAAATTTGTGGCATAAAGATGTGTACCTCTTCTGGCTACAGGAATTGAGGGTACACAGGCCAAAAGGGGTACATTTACGTGAATGTCGCCTGCAATGGTCATGCAAGGTCTGCCGACATTTATTGCAAATTTTGTACGGGAATACGAATACGTATGAACCTACTGTTTGCCCTTTCAGTTTTCCTTCTTCTTCTTCAAATTGTCGTCATCTGCGGCTTCTAAGTACTCTTCTCCTTCAAGTTGTCTTTTTCTTCAAAAAAGTTTCTGTTTCGTCTTCTTCTCTTCTCTTCCGTTATGAGTGTTTTTGTTGCTTAATGTCTACGGAGGTGAGAAGGCCTATTAGGGACGGGGACTAGTGGGAAAAGGGGGACAGAAGAGTGGAACCTCGAAACAGGCGCCAACCCAGAAGACCAAGGCTCCCGAGGACCGCCGCCAGAACAACAGAATGTTAAGGCAGTGTCCGTCCGGCATTGCGCAGCGACCACCGCACCACGCAAATGCTGTCCCAACTGCTATGCGGAACAGAGTTACAAAGACAATGTCCGTAGCTCCGCCGTTGGGAAACAACTGAAGCAAAAGAAGTCCAACTCTCCAGCCCAGCACCACCTCTCTGCTCTTGATCTCTTCTGGGCTAACTTCTTCTGAGAGTCCAGCTCACCTACCTCCTCTTGATCTCGCCTGGACTCTGTAATATTGCTCTTCCGTTATCTTTCTTTCTTTCTTTTTATCTTGGGCGGGGAGTGGGGAACGCGGGAGGGGGGGGGGGTAGGTACATTACAAGTTCCACGCGCTTGGATCATCTGACGACAAGGCAAGCACTACACTTTGGACATAAGATAATACTCAGAGGTTTACAAAATAAATACCCGAAACTTTGACATGCCAGGGAGCGCAGAGGACGTTGAAATCAACGCCTAAAACGTGGACATGAGTAGGTTGCCCTGAGAGGTTTGGAAGCGAAATAAATACATCAGCCCTTGACTCTAGTGGATGTCCAGAGGTCAGCAAGACAAGCACCTCAACCCTAAGCTGTAGTCACTGCCCGCGGGGCCAGAAATCTATTACCTGGACCTCGGACTGGAGTGGATGCTCGCAGAGCTACAAGACAAATACCTGCGCACTGGACTCGAGTGGATCGTAAAGTATGGGTGTCACCTGTCTGACGTAAGGGTCAGAGGAGCGTGTGCGGGACACAACGGCTACGAAAGGCGAGGTGGCCCAGCGGTTACGACACTGGATACGAGATTGAGGAGTTGTGGGTCCAACCCTGGCTCCAGGTTCACTGTCTCAAATTATATTGCCTCAAGACAGTGGCTCGTTACAATGTCTTTGCGATAAGACGAAAAATCAAGGTTTGGACACGTTAAAGATCCCACAGTAAACGAAGAACGTCACCTAGCCAAGCCTCTGTGCATAATACACAGGACTCTAGGGACTTCACTAGGTGGATCCCCTCCACCGTAGCTGGCTTTCCCAAAGGAAAGGTGACCCGTTATTTGCACACGAAAAAAAATATTAAAAAATCGACGGAACAATGCAGTAAACTAATTAAAATGAGTACAGAACATACAGTCTCACACCGAGGTGAAAATCTCATAGTACCTCAGCAATGCCAGAACCAAACTGCACAAAGGCGGTGCGCTTCGTGACCTGGGCTAGAGTATAATTATATACCATTGGCTGTGAGTGTGGCGTGCAATTAAGAACTGAACTGGATGCTTCTTTGTTGCTTTACGTCCACGGAAGCGAGATGGCTTATTAGGGACGGGGACAGAGTGGGAAGGGGACGAAAGAGTGAAGGCACGACCGCGGAAACCGCCCGAAAAAGACCGGAGAGACCGTGGACCGCCGCCAGAACAATGGAAGTGTTAAGGCGGTGTCCCCTCGCCATTGCCCAGCGACTTGTGCACTGCGCAATTACTGTTTCAACTGCTGTGCTTGGGCAGAGTCACAAAGACAATGTCCGTTGCACTGCTGTTGCTGAACTGGAAGTTACTGAGAATCTTATTTATAGGCTGGGTAGCGTCGCTTGGTGGCCGCTGGCTTTCCTTAAGAGAAGTGACGCAAAATTTTCAGGTGACACATGAACAGGGAAGTTTAGCTACTCCCCCTCCCTCACCTCTCTCTCTCTCTCTCCCCCAAGACATACACACGAAGACGCCACACACACGTGCACCTACACCTACACAGTCGGGGCAGTCGCGCTCGCGCGCGCGCACACACACATACACACTCCCCCATCACACACACACACACACACACACACACACACACACACACACACACACACACACACACACACACACACACATACACACACGCACGCACACACAATTACAAGAACACTGACTTCAAGCACACGCATCAAATAGGATACGGCACAACTGATGTAACGAACGACCCTATTCTAGATCTCCATACGGTCCTGCATGTCCACTGAACTCTGACGTACGTGTCACTATAATTCTGACCACGCCGACGTGAACTCGGCCAGCGGTGCCATTACTGACCGGACTGCTGGGTGGACATAGCTCTGAAGGGGTACTACACAGATACCACGCTGTGTACACTCGACATTGTCTCTCGATGGACGATCAATATTTATTATGTACGGACTCTACGCTGTCGGGGACCAATGATCAATATTGAACGCCCGGTTCAATCTCCGACGGCCTACTCTATGATGTTGCCGCAGTGACTTCAATTCGTGCTTAATGTCTGGAATAATCAGCCTCAGGGTGGTATAGGAATGTATGCTGCTGTCTTTTCTTACAAGAGAGAATAGTAGAGTGTATCTACACTGCATTACAAGCTTTTAAGCGCATGTATGAGTCTAAACACATAAAAGGTTCAAAAGAACGCTATTGATTAGGACAAAATACAGGGACAAAAACAAACAAATAAGTCTGAAAGAAGAATGACTGCTCGCGTTCTAAAACAAGCTCCTTTAATGTGTTTGGGTCTTGTTCTAGAACGCTAGCAGTCATTCTTGTTTCTTTTCTTCTTCTTTTCGTGTATAAGTCTGTTTTGGGGTTAGTTTTATATTGGTGTATTATAATATAGTATCGTTATTTTATTATGGTATTGTATTATGTGAAACGCTTAGAACGTACGTAACGATTTGAACCATACATATACCAAATCAACAAACAAGGGAGTTAATTAGCGCTCGAAATACATAACACAAGTGCAACAAAAAGAACTTAGTCGCCTACGGTAGCTCTCACGTGTAAATACAAGGTACATAAACTCAACCAGAGGTACATCCTCGTACATATATTCATACATATACCAATTTGATTTCTAGATTGATTGACTGATCGATCGAAAGACATGCCAGTTTGAAAGACCGTCTAATTATTACTTCTATATTTTCTTACATCTCGGTACGTTACTAGCATTTACTACACGCCATGAACAAAGACTGCATGCATGTACACAGCTATGTTTTCTTATATCAATATATATCACAAGGTTTTTCTACATGACAGGTACATCACGCCAGCTTCTACTCTATAATAAATAATAAAAGATAATTCTTATACAACGCCACTCTCTAGCATCAATTAAACTCACTGCGCTGTACAAGCAACTTAAAAGCAAGTCTTCATACATAATTATCACCGTGCATTGCTAGCTATATTTTCTTACATCATGTACATTGCTATAGCCTTCACTACATGACAGGGTGAAATATCATACATTAAGACTTCCTTCCACATCACTATACATTACTATCGCCTTCACTACGTGGCAGGTTGGAAGATCATACATTAAGACTTCCTTCCACATCTTCCACATTACTATACATTACTATAGCCTTCAGTATATGACTGGTTGGAAGATCGTACATTAAGACTTCCTTCTACAGCTTCCACATCACTATGCATTACTATAGCCTAGCCTTCACTACATGACAGGTTGGAAGACCATACATTAAGACTTCCTTCCACATCACTGTACATTTCTATAGCCTTCACTACATGACAGGGTGAAAGATCACACATTAAGACTTCCTTCCACATCTTCCACATCACTATACATTGCTAATCTTCACTACATGACTGGTCGGAAGATCGTACGTTAAGACTATATTTTCTTCCACATCACTCCGTGTCCATTACTATAGCCTTCACTACATGACAGGGTGAACTGAACGATCATACATGAAGACTTTCTTCCACATCTTCCACATCACTGTACATTGAAAGTCTTCAGTGCATGACTGGTTGAAAGAGCTTATTTTCTTCCACATCACTGCATGTACATTACTATAGCCTTCACTAAATGACAGGTTGGAAGACCATACATTAAGACTTCCTTCCACATCATTGTACATTACTATACAGCCTTCACTACAAGGCAGAGAGAAAGATCATACATTAAGACTTCCTTCCACATCTTCCTTCCTCATCTTCCTAGACTGTACGTTGCTAGTCTTAAATCACTGCCTGACTGGTTAAAAGATCGCACGTTAAGACAATATTTTCTTCCATAGCACTGTACATTACTACAGCTAGCACATGACTGGTTGAAATATTCAGTTAATGCATGAGTCGTTCTGGTGCTGACATTGCAGTGACTTAGTTCTCCATCTCATTTTTCATCATTTTTCACCGTTTAACTGTTAAGTGTCTTTTGTAGCTTGATAAAGGGGATTACCCCGAGAATTCGCATGCTGTGTTTTGTCCCAATAAATAGCATTCTTTTAAAGCTTTTGTGTGTTTGGATCTCGTTTTAGAATGCTAGTAGTCATTCTTGTTTCAGATTTTTGACAGTGTAGCGTTAGGTATAGTTTCCGCCCCCCCCCACCCCCCACCCCCCCCACCCTCCCTCCCCTCTCCTCCCCCCCCCCCCCCCCCCCCCCCTCCTGGGATCTCGATCCCCGTCAGTAGCCTACCTGTCCGAAGACAGATTGGTGTTAAACAAGTCTAACGAAATAATAATAATAATAATAAAGATGATTTCCAGAGTGCCCATCTACCGTATAAGGTGGAGGCACAGGGCGCTTTACAATAACACTAGCAACACACATTCTCTGCCTCTCTGTCCCTATCTGTCTCTGTCTCTGTTTCGCTCGCTGTCTGTGTCTCTATCTCTGTCTCTCTGTCTCTGTCTCCCCCCCCACCCCCACCCCCGTGTCACACACACACATACACACACACACACACACACGCACGCACGGACGCACGCACGCACGCACGCACGCACACACACACACGTCGGGTAGGGGGGATAGGCACGGCTGTAAAAAATGTTTAGAAATAGTTATTAAAGAGGTGCGTCTGGAGGGCGACGTTTTAACAGAGGCAATGAATAATGAACTGAGGAAAGGAACCGACCGGAGAGTGGTGCCTAGAATCGAACGTTAGGCCAAGCGGTTTGGTCAGGACCGTTACGAACGGTCTGAATAAGAGTTTCAATCGCTCGAGCAAACAGTTGTTCAATCGACAGCCGGCAAATTTCCTTAGACTTCTCCAGTTGTGTGGAGACAGATAAGTAGGGTGAAAGTTGTTGTAACAGCAAAGTCTGACTGTATTATTTTGGTCTTCATTGTCAGATCCCACACGGAAAGGTATTTTGTATGTAATGACTGATCAGAAGGATTTGCGATTACGGAACGTTACCGCAGTGTCTAGTTTCTTGTGCCGTTACAGTGCGTGTGCTGGACAATGGTGTAGCCGAGCACACTGCCAATGGTCGAAGCTGTTAGAATAGGGAGGCATTAGTGTCAAGGTTTTAAGCAAACACGCGTACAAACACATACACCAACACACACACACACACACACACACACACACACACACACACACACACACACACACACACACACACACACAACACACACACACACACACACACACACACACACACACATATCCACGATAACGACTACACACACACACACACACCACACCACACACACACACACACACACACACACACACACACAAACATATGCGCACTGACACGGCTACACACACACACACACACACACACACACACACACACACACACACACACACACACACACACACACATACAGTCAACCATATGCGCACGACAACGGACACACACACACACACTCACACACACACACACACACACACACACACACACACACACACACACACACACACACACACACACACACACACGGAAAACATGACGATCTGAAAGTCAGTACAAGCGTCATACAGTGCTGAAAACCAGATGCAGCAACAACAACACTACCGAAGCCACCAAAACGACAACAGGGACAATTTAACTGCTTTCGCGTCTTTAAACCAAATTAACGGGCAGCAAGTTTACAGCTGTTGCCATTCTTGGGCAGCCTACAGTATATAAAACAATCAGGCTGTCCACAATAAAAGCACTCCCTGTTTAAAGCTCAAGGAATCTAAGTTGTCAAATCCTTGAATTGTTCAGCAGCATCGTAAACTTGAACGTACTTGAAAAAAAAAGAAGGAACGACGTTCATCGAACAGGTAACTCTACAGTGTTACACACTGACCTTGAAGAAAGCTCCACAGCACAATGAAGCGGTCA
>JABMCL010000129.1:102500-105000 GCA_018857735.1 Alviniconcha marisindica | reverse complement strand
GGGGGAGAGAGAGGGGGGGGGAAGGAAGAGAGAGAGAGAGAGAGAGAGAGAGAGAGAGAGAGAGAGAGAGAGAGAGAGAGAGAGAATGAATGAATGAATAAACTTTATATTTTACGAGGGTATTGGAAAAGACTCGAGGTCTTTTTACATCCAGCCCTCGCCCATGAGGGAAACTAGTATTAACTAAGGATACAATCAGCTACAGTATGTTGAGTACATGTACATTCATACAAACCATGTTGAAATGGACATCAGTAAACCGAGAAACAAGTCGATAATGATCATTAAAAAAAATGTATATACATATAAAAATTAGCTTGATCTGGGGTAAACACATACACGCGTGCACGCACATAAGATTAAGAACATGTTTGTCATCGAAAACTACATGCACATAGAGCACAGACACACAAAATGTATGGGCTGCCTGAAGCAGCACAACACAGGTTGGAGAAGCACATGGAGATATATATATATATGATTATGGTTTCACATAACACCTAAGAGAGATAACATATGAAGCGTAAGACGCTTTTTAAACACTGGAGGACTGACTGGAAGCCTCAATTCGCTGGGCAATGAGTTCCAGAATAAACCAGGCTGGACTTGAATAAATCTATCCTTGGTATTGGCACATTTAGCTTCCTTGATGAATTCCTCGAACTTTGATTAATCAATAATTTTGTTGATAGATAAATCGGTGCCCTACCCGATACAATTTTGTGCAAAAAACGCGCTTTGTTACTCATTAACCTAGAAGATAGCGGGAGAATTTGAGCCGCTTTGTAGTCTTTATCGGTAAGGCTAGTTCGTTTTAGAAGAACAATTTTGATTGCTCGCCTGTGTAGTGACTTCAAGGGTTTTTGCAAAGAGTCACTTGCTGAGTCCCAAAGAGTTGAAGTATAATCTATACCTGACTGAATGTGTGCTTGGAAAAACGTTTTTCGGGCATGAAAGTTAAGAAAATGCTTTATTTTTGCTGATTGGTAGACTTTTTTTGCCGTAGTTTTGCACAGGTCACGAATGTGGGGGCCCCAGGTCAGATTATTGTCTATTGTAACACCTAATACTTTGTGATCACTGACCTCAGTTATTTGTTGGTTATCAACGGAGTAAGTTGAGAGAGAGAGAGAGAGAGAGAGAGAGAGAGAGAGAGAGAGAGAGAGAGAGAGAGAGAGAGAGAGAGAGAGAGAGAGAGAAAAGTAAGCCTAAAAGTCTACCCCCGCTGACCGGCTAACCCAATAACCCCCCAAACAGCCAAACACTTATCGACCAAGCCCCCTACACGAGACCATGCTCCGTTCACTGACGTACGTGTCACCCTGGGATCAGGATCAGAAGACTTAACCAACACTTTTTAATCCCTCGCCAAACTTTCTGACCCCGTCGTCCCGCAGTCTCCAACAGAAATCTTTTGTGTCCAAACCCCGGCCAGTCTGTCTTAACCCCGCACCTGCCCACGGCTTGCAGCGAGACAATTAACTATGGGGATCGAAGGAAACGCGTTGATTGATGTAGAGCGGTTTCCGTGGTTTGGGGATATAGAGAGAAACACACAGTTGAAAACAGACCCGCGTTGGAGTGATCTCTGCGTCCTTTTACCTCGGGGTGCCTGCATGCGTCTGTCTGACTTAATTGTGTTTCACATTTCGACAGAGAATTTGTGTTTGATTTGATTTTCAAATTGCGGTGTCAGGGAGAGACAGACGCTGATGGGTATATCACTGGTTGGTTTGGTGCGTCGTTGTAGAAGAATGTTCTCTGTTCAATCTCTCTCTCTCTCTCTCTCTCTCTCTCTCTCTCTCTCTCTCTCTCTCTCTCTCTCTTCAAAGACAGAAGTATACTACATGGGCTTGCAAAGTTCGAAATGTTTTATACAAATTTGGCTTTGGGGTGGTTTGGGAAATGCAAGGTTTTGGTAATGTAAACCTGTTCTTTAAAGAGTTTAAGTTGAGGCTTATAGATTGCTTTAAACAAGACTGGCATGCTGCTCTGGGTTCACACGATTTTTATAACGTATACTCTAATTTCAATCAGTCATTAGTACTCAGTCAGTATCTTCGAACTCTTAACAACATAAGCGTGCGGAGAGTATTTACTAGATTCAGAATTGGAATGTCAGCATTAAAATGTCATTACCTACAGTACAGATCCTTTGCTCGCGACAGGGATATAAATTGTTCATTCTGTAATACGCCAGAAACAGAAGTACATTTTTTATTAGTATGTCCAAAGTATACAGCCTTGAGAGATGAACTTATTCCACCAAAGCACCATAGACAACCATCCATGTTTAAATTTTCCTTATTATTAGCTAGCACGAACGCACCCACCATAGAGAAATTATCCACCTTCGTTTTTAAACCTTTAAACACTAGAAAACTGAGTTTAAGTCCGTCACTGGATCCATGAGAAGTCGAATTGCCTGAATGTTCACTTCTGTTGTAATGGGCCGGAGGCCTGACAATTAAATAATCTTGTCTTCTCTCTCTCTCTCTCT
>JABMCL010000129.1:80000-92500 GCA_018857735.1 Alviniconcha marisindica | reverse complement strand
CCTGATATAACCCTGTGTGGTTGACTGGGCTCAAAGCAGCAACTAACAAAAACTCATATGCGTGTACGCTGTTAATGTAAGGCGATCAAAAACTCATATACGTGTACAATAACTGTCTGTGTCAGGCGGTCAAAAACTCATTTCCGCAGTCGTTTGCTGAGCTCTGTTTGGAGTAACCCTATGGAACTGACAATTTGTGTGAGGAAAGAAAAAAGTGTGTGTGTGTGTGTGTGTGTGTGTGTGTGTGTGTGTGTGTGTGTGGAGGGGGGGGGGGGGGGGGGGAAGGCGGTACACAAATTAACATATTTTGAAGACATTATTTTAAAGACCCCACTGTCAATGCACGCCGTAAGAGGCCTTGCATTTTATTCAGCTGAACATTTCACACCATAGAGTCATACACATGTAACAGAGGTGAGATTTAGGAAACGTTTGAAAGGTGAGTTTTACAAGTCGTTTGAAAGGCGCAATTTAGGGAACGGTTGAACGGTAGGTTTCAAGGTACGCTTAAAGAGGTGGTCTTAGACGTTTCAATTGTCTGTCCCTTGTACTTTAACTTCAAGTGTTCAGACATCGATCTGGGCTTTTATCGCTGGCAGCGCTTAACGCCTTGGCCTGACCCACTTTAATGGCACGTTCAAACAAAACATCACCACGGCCCTGCAAACAATACCAGTGAAAGAATGTATTGCATTGCAATGCTTTGCATTGTATTGAATGTATTGCATTGCAATACCAGTGAAAGAATGTATTGTATACGACCTTGCAATCCTGGTTTACGTTTGTTTTGTTTTTGGGCGTTTCGTTTTTTGTTTTGTTTTGTTTTTTTCTTTGCTTTTTGGGGTGGCAGTTTCTAGAGTAAAATGAAATCCGATTGGAGGAAACTTTCCGAGCGCGTCTGTGCATGTAAAAGTCTTTACTCGGGGCGAAAGCAAATCTAGGTACAGCCAAGTGATCTCAACTGTCACATAAATTCAGTCATTAGAACGCGACGCTGACGGTATTTAATTCTTTTCCCTCCCCCCACCCCTCCTCTCTCTCTCTCTCTCTCACACACACACACACACACACACACACACACACACACACACACACACACACACATGCACGCACACACACCGCGCGCACCGTCACACACACACACACACACACACACACACACACACACAAGCACACACCACACACACACACAACACACCAACACACACACACCACGCACGCACGCACGCCCCACACAAACCGACGCCGCTCCCCTATCTCTCTCTCCCTTCCCCCTCTCTCTCTCTCTCCCCCCTCTCTCTCTCTCTTTCTCTCTCTTTTCCCCCCCCCCCCCCCCACCCTCTCCCTAAATGTTCTATGTAATTCTATAACACTGTCATCAATTTCAGTGCTGACTGATTCTGCCAGTGTACTTGAGCTGAAGAACTGAATGTACAAGTGGAAACGGCGCACCGCCAATATAGACGTGCGCCAGTCCTACGATACACTGTTGATGTTTCAGTCATACACACTATTATCTCGCATTGACAGGTTAGCCTTTTTCGAGTCCAACCTTCAAACACTGTTCCGTGGGGCGGCAACTGATCGGGCAACGAAAACAGGTAACCAAACTTTACAGTTTACAGGCAGAAGTGTTTAGGTTCAGAACACCTTCAATCCGGACAGATCTGAGTATTGGTTGTTCATCAAGCAACCAAAAATAAAAATGACGCGATGACCTCGTTCGAACGTCGAAACGACAAAATTGCGTGATTTCCTTGGAAAACTGTTCTAAGACAACAAATGATTCTGATGCTGATTCTGATTCTGACCAAAACGCATTATTCTAGAGTGGTTGCTTCTGGACACAAGACTTAAAGGAACTCTCCTTCGGCGGCTAAACTTCTCGTGTGCTTAGAGGAGGTTAAACGAAGGTGATCAGCTTTAAAAGTTTTGTGATTGAACGTGCCTTGATTTTATAAGATTTTAGAAGAACTTTCCCGCAGTGTTACTAACACTGTTTTAAAACCCCGTTTTATATGACATCATTGATAGGATACCGGAATTCCCAGTTTTTTGTACATGTCATGTATAAATTATTTTTAATGTTTTTTTTTAAATCTGGACAGTCTGTGGTGTTTCATTTTCCTAAGTTTTCATGGGAACAGCAAAAAAAACGGAAAGAAACTGATAGTTTTTGAAATTGCCAAAACGAACAATGAAATGATGTCTAGCGTTCTTTCGAACATTTTAGGGTGGCCTGGGGGAAATTCATCCAAACTGGTACGCTTAGGGACATGATTCTGTCCATTGGCTCAACCAACACAAGCTCTTTGTGGTTTGTAGACACCTTCGACAAATCGCAAATTAGTATACAACACCACTACACGTGTGATTTCATGAATATAAAAAAACTTTCTTTTTCTGAGGTGATAAACAACTACTGGGGGGGTTAAAAAAACTGATAAACAAAGGGGGAAATTATTCACCTATACGACAAAACACAAGGAAACAATGAAACACAAGCGCTTTCGACAGAAAATTGTTTCGTCGGTGCAAAAAAAATAGAAGTAAAAAAGAAGGAAGTAAAAAAAAGACGGACAAGAAGAAGCTGATGAAAAAACAAAAAAATTAAAAAGGGTAGTATTTAAAACGACGTCATCAAAATGACAAAATTGGGAAGAAAATGGAGACTAAAACATGAACTTAAAAACAAACAAGATCTGCCAACAGTATGTGGGTTTTTTTGTTTTTGTACAACCCACGCTATGGGTGTTTTTTTTTGCCAAGCGAATAACAAGGGTCCCAAAGTAAACGGTTTTCCCATACGCTATTTTAAAACTCATTTTTTGTTTTTTTGTTTGGGACTGATTATTATAAAGCTGATGTTACGTTTGGAAAAGTTCAATCGTAGGGTTGTGCATAGTGTGTTGTGTGTGTGTGGTGTGTGTGGTGTGTGTGTTGGGTTTTGTGTGTGTGGGGAACGGTGTTTGGGTGGCCGAAGTTCCCCCAAAACCCAGCGAGTGGAAGAATTTCCCCCAGCCCCTTTTGTTTGGCTCAATGAAATGATGGCAAAATATTTTTTACGTCATAGAATCAAAATTTGACGCAAAATTTAGAAAAGAAAGGAAAAGTCGAAGGGAAAAAAGGCTCGAAGTAGTTACTGATGGGAAGAATGACAAAAGAAAAAATGACTAGGGAAAATGTACACAAGAGAACACGGGCGCCAAAATTTTTTTTTTGTGTGCCCCTTTTTTTTGTGTTAATAGATAAAAATACATTCTTTCTGTGCTATTTTCCCTGAAGAAAGCAAAAAAACTGAGAATGAAAAAAAGTGGTGTTTATAGTTTATAGTTTTTTCCATTTTTTTTTATTTTAAATTGGTTATGAAAAAGGATTTTGGAGTTTAATTTATCTTCGGGACCAAAATAAAAAGACGTTTAGCTCGACTGGCAAGAGACCCACAACGTAGATACAGGTGTGGCTGGTAAACCTGGGTGACCAGGTAGAGAGGTGGAGAAGCGGGGCCGGTTAGAGTCTGCGATAGGAAACTGGCAAAGGGTTACTGGACAAGTAAAAGAAAAAGGGTTTCTGATACTTTTTTTTGATTGATAGAAGTAGTCTACCGGAACCATACGTTTAAAATTCTACTAAGTACTACCTGTTTGCATCAGTGTGTGTTTCTGGCCTGCCACCGGGCCCGGGAGTTTTTGTTTTCTTTCCCTTATTATTATGGTGATTAAAATATTTTCCCGTAGTAGCATCAGATCAATACGCTGAGAAAGAATTGCCACCCAACACTTTGCACCTCGGTTCCCCAGCATTATTAGTAAACGGCAGCTACAGGTCTCACCACTACAGTAAGTACACTGCAGTCAAAATTTATTCATAAAAAGACATAAAATTTTCACACAATCACAGTTAAGTCGCCCGACAAATTATTACGCCTGGCAGATTTCGTGCCTGAGACAACGCCATTTTAAAGTTTGTAGGCCGAGTCTACATAAATTGTGTAAAAGAACAAAAAAGTAATGACGTAATACGCATTCCGTAAATAGCTGCACCCCCGGGGGGATCCCCAATCTATTTTTTGACACTACAGTTATTCTTAAATTGCCCATTTCAGCAGGACCAAAGCAGAAATTAATGCTACATAATAATCGCACATAAAACAATAAAAAATCATGCAAAAAATCATTTTTTAGCCAAATCTGCGTGGGCCAGTCCCTTTAAATCGTTGTGACAGGAGGGTTCTAACGTTTGTGTGTCGGACATCAAGACCTGTTAATTGTTGTGAGAGAGAAGTGGCTTCTGGGAGATGGCTATTCCATGTTTGTTTGGTTTTCTTTCTTCTTTTTTCTCTTCTCTCTCTCTCTCTCCCCTCCTCTCTTTTCTCTCCCTTTTTTTCCCCCTTCCTCTCTCTCTCTCTCTCTCTCTCTCTCTCTCTCTCTCTCTCTTAATATGCAAGTTACTTCAGATGCTTCACTTTCTAGACTTACGTTTACGTGAAACATGAGCTGGTTCTGGTAGCCAGTCCGAAGTTTCGGAAACACACAAGCTGTTCATGATAAAGCTATAACAGCAGTCAGTTATAAGTTATTCATAGGGTTAAGTAGCCACCGGGGTTATGTAGCCACCAGCTCAAATTGCCAAGTTATCAGCACACCCAAAATGGTTCAGATACCTCCTTCTTGTGAAGTCTAGCCTCTCCCAGTTGTTCGTGACCCACAACTTAGGTCAGACAGCCCAAGTCCCCTCACACACAAGTACAGTAATTATACACTATACACAATTTACAACCAACTTAAACAAATAATAAACAGGGATTTCCAGCGAAGGAAGACGGCAGTGCGGAGCTGCCATGTTTTCCGCTCCGCACTGCATCTTCCGGTCTATAATTGTTTTGGAAAAAGAAACGTCTAGAGGTTAGATGTGAACGAGTCCAGAGAAGGCTTCTTTCGGAGAGGTTAGGTTCAAAAGGATGGGCATTCCATGTAGAAAAGAAGACGGAAAAGGCACTGGAACCAACAGTGGAAAGTCTGGTACAAGGAATCTGGATGCTGAGTCATTTTTTTACGTGACACGAGACTGACGTCACGCCACGCACGGCTTGGCTGTGGCAGCGGTCCACGCCAGGCTGGCATAATAAGACACTTACAGCCTGGGAGCGGTTGGGCGCAGCCAGTGGTTTTACGTCATTCACATTATGTTCACCTAGCACAACAAGCACACCTGTGTTCACAAGGAAACTCGTTGTACCTACTTCCTAATCCACGCTGATTGAATCAACTGGCACCGTGTAAAAGTGTCAGAATCGTGCCTGCTTCGGTCAGCACATTGACAAACCATGCCATTGCAATGATCAGGTTATTACTAATTTTGTCACGTTTGCAGTCTGAACATAATTATCACGAACAGGATACAGACGAGTTCCTCTTTATCATTGCCTCTTCACCACCTCTGGTTATTAATTTAATCCTTCCCCTTCACCATCATCGTCAGCAACAACGACAACAAAGTCCTCATCATCACAGTCAACAACAATAAATAGGCTTAATACTTTCACGACCATTTAGAACCGTCCCAACCATTGTCATCATTGTCATCATCATCATCATTATCATCGTCACCAGTACCACCATTGACTACCCCTTTAATTCTAGCCATCAATCATGTTATCCTATTAGCAAAAATGTGTATTAGTAAATACAGATATGGTAAATATTTTGATCTATTCCATGTAATTGAAAGAGAACTAAGTTTGAGAAATGCATAATAAAAGAAAATGTCCATTAAAGAAAAAGAAAAATGACTAATGAAAAGCCACGGATGACAACAAAAAAAATTAAAAAAATAAGAATACCCTATTAATTCTCACCTGTTCTGATGTTCTCGAAGATCTGGGTCCTCTTGCGGATGTAAGGCAAGATGGCTGCGATCTCAAAGTCTGTCCTCTGGTCGGGGGGCTTGGAGATGACGTCCACAACCTTTCCGTACTGAGACATCTTGCTGCCAGTAGCTTTCCTCGGCGGTTGCGGCGGTTGGGGTCAAGGATGAAGCGGTCGGCAGGTCCACTTCCTGCAGCTGCCTGCTGGAATTGCTTGGTTGACGTCCGGGGATTCAAAAATTAGACAAGGGTTTCTGTTGTTGTTTTGCTTTACCAGCAGTCTCACCCGCGTGGTTTAGCGTGAAGCGACGCCCAGAGAGACAAATTAAACAATGATTTTCCTGCCGTCCGTCTGTATCGCTCGGTTTGAGGCCGGCGTCCGGATTGACGAGACTTTCTCAGCAGTCCGGCAATGCTTACTGGTGTCAAAAAAGTAATAATAAAAATTAAAAAAAGGCTAAGCAACCTCTTGAAAGATAGGACAACGTCTGATTTTCTATGATTATGCGATTCCAACTTTTTCGTTCCAGTTTGCTCACAGAAGGAAAAGTCTACTCAATTTCCGTGTAAAAGAAAGACAGAAAGCCCGAACAATGACGTTTCCTTGGCTCTCACAGTGTGTGTGTGTGTGTGTGTGTGTGTGTGTGTGTGTGTGTGTGTGTGTGTGTGTGTGTGTGTGTGTGTGTGTGAAATATCTGGAATGGTTGTACCCAAGTCCAGAGCAAGCAGCGAGCGGCAAAAGACTTTCGGGAGGTTGCGTATAGCAACAGGTGTCCAGACAGAAGGATTCTTGTTCAACTCTTCCTGATACAGCAGGTGAGTGACAGTTCTTGGACAGGTGGTAGCGGTAGGCAACAGTCCCGGAGCAAACGTTTCTGACGTGTTGCCCTGTTCCTCATACAGCAGGTCAGTAGCGGTACCTGGAGAGGTGGTGACGGCAGGCAACAGTCCCGCAGCAACCGTTTCTGACGTGTGAGGACTGTGGGGACGGTGTCATGCGCAGATCAAGGGATGCTGCTTCCGGTACTCCCAACCTGCACCGGACGTAGATGTCAGCAGTCGGACTTGCGTCAGTGGTTGACGTCAGCAGTCGTTTCAGTGGTTAGCTGCACACAAGATTTTAAAACAGAAAAATTAAAAGATGATTTTCGTCTTTCGTTTTCAGACATGGTTAAAGTAAGTGTTTTAATGTAATACTGCCTAGACTTGCCGGAATGAAGGGAAACGACCGAGCAGACAGACTGGCGGGCAAAGCAACTCTCACAGGTGGCTTGCTTCTCGGAAGATCTGAAGTGTTGAGAAGCTTGAGACACTACCTGCGGGCACAAGCCAAGGACATCACACCATCGATCGGTTAGAGGAGAGAGGCATTGAAAGAGGAAGCGCTAGACGCTCTTCCTTGGTAGGACGAGAGAGGGGCATCGTCAGTCAGACGAACATTGGAGCCGTTTCAAAGGCAACGTTGGGGAAACTTCTGAGAGACGGGGTGGAGCGCATATGGGCTTTTCCGAGTGCATAGATATTTCTTTGAAATGAACTCAACTGAATTGAACTAGACTCGCCACTGCTGTATTTTGCTTGGTGGCCATCGTTTGCTACGCTGATTAAAGAAGACTGGACTGAAAACCGCGCGCTTATTTATATACTGGTAAATCTCTGTTTCCATATTTATTTATTTGTTTGCCTGTTCAGTATAACCAATAGTGTATACATCCTTGACATGTATTCGTGTGTTTATTGTTGTTTGTTTGTTTGTGTGAGTGTGTGTGTGTGTGTGTGTGTGTGTGTGTGTGTGTGTGTGTGTGTGTGTGTGCGTGCGTGCGTGCGTGCGTGCGTGCGTGCGTGCGTGCGTGCGTGCGTGCGTGAGTGTGTATTCTAGACAGGGAAGGGAGCTGGGTGTTTGCTAGTAGTCTCTAGCAGTAGTCTCTACAGAGGGCCGTGCAGTATCTGACCGGTTACAATTCTCTACCTACCTAAAGTCTCTACCTACGCTGTTGGGCAACGGACCACTGCAATAACCTCTACCTTTGTTAACATAGCACACACACACACACACACACACACACACACACACACACACACCACACTCGCACACACACACACACACACACACACACACACACACACACACACACACACACACACACGCTCGCACGCACGCACGCACGCACGCATACACACACATACACACACACACGCGCGCGCCCTCTCTCTCTCTCTTAAACCTGTCTAGTATGCCGGGCTCAATGGATTCAAGTAGCATCACACTGAAGTTGCCGTGTGCTAGTAGTCTCTAGCAGTAGTCTCTACAGTAGGCCGAGCAGTATCTGACCGGTTACAGTGATTATCTGACCAGTTTCTGTGAATCACTTTCGCCACCTTACAGACGTCACACCGGCTTAAAAGGAAAAGAAAAAATGTCTAGCGCGATCACTAACATATATGCAGCTGGAAAACAATGGTGTTTTGTGGCGCCGTCAACTGGGTGGAAGCGTCACTTCAAATACCCACCCTCACACCCACCCACTGAAACAAAAGGAGTGATGATATACTGCGCTTGAAATGAACAGGCTGGGGCAGCACCCGAGCACACATGGATTGTTTTAATACCTTTCAAACGTTTCGGGATTCGGGGGCGGGGAGGGGGGGGGGGGGGGGGGGGGGGGGGGGGGGGGGGTTATATGATGTCCACACTACCCGTGAGTGTGACCGCCAAGAAAATAGGCACAGAGGTAATAGCTTCAAACGAAAAGTCTCTACCTACGCTGCTGGGCAACGGACCACTGCAATAACCTCTACCTTTGTTAACATAGCACACACACACACACACACACACACACACACACACACACACACTCTCGCTCGCTCACTCGTACGCACGCACGCACGCACGCCCACCCTCCCGCCCGCATACACACACACACACACACACACACACACGCGCGCGCGCGCGCGCCCTCTCTCTCTCTCTTAGTATGCCGGGCTGTCTAGTATGCCGGGCTCAATGGATTCAAGTAGCATCCCGCTTGATTCTGGTAAAGCAAAGCTAGGCTGGTTGTTGTACTCCAGGTCAAAAATTACGTTTTTCCTCAGTGATTCCACACAATCAGCTTTCAAATCTTTTTTGAACTCTCGCCTCTTTAAGCTATCCTATTGACTCTGTGTGTGTGTGTGTGTGTGTGTGTGTGTGTGTGTGTGTGTGTGTGTGTGTGTGTGTGTGTGTGTGTGTGTGTGTGGTGTGTGCGTGCGTGCATGCGCGCTCGCGGCCGTTTGTCTTGAGTGTGTTTTGCATCTTTGCTTTGTAATGGGCTGTGCACCAATTTGGAGAAATAGCACATAAAAGAGTACATTACTATTATTATTATCATCATTATTTCTGTAACTTTTTTTCTTCAGAATGTCATATTGTATGGATCCGTCGCGTGCGCGTTTGTTCGCGCCTGTGTGTGTGTGTGTGTGTGTGTGTGTGTGTGTGTGTTGTGTGTGTGTGTGTGTGTGTGTGTGTGTGGTGGTGCGTGCGTGTGCGTGGTGTGTGTGTGTGTGTGTGTGTGTGTGTGTGTGTGTGTGTGCCTGTCAGTCTGTCTGTGTCTGTGTGTCTGCCTATCTGTGTCTGTGTCGTGTGTTCATTCCAAGCTGCTCTTTTGAAGTTGCCGTGCGTTTCCACGTACCACCCCGTATGAGCATTTCCTTAGGAACTTTTACGAGGGCAATAAAAATGCTGAATCTTTTGAACTGAGTTACCCTTCAGACAAGACGAGTATCCCAAGACGAATATACCTCTATTCACAACTTTCTCACGTGCCGTGCGTGTCTCGACGCAAGTGCGCCGTCATATTTGGCCTTGGTTGGTTGAGTTTAGCGGTTTTGTACTGAGTTGTTTCACGTTTTCTCGCTCACTAGTTTCACGGATGTAGCCGGCCCTCATAAGACCAGACGACTCGTTCAACATATTTTTCAAGGCAGTTCTTTATTCAGTGCAATGGGTCTGGAAACTTATGAACAGCGATACATGTGCGCACTTTAAAGACTTTATTGCCATAAAACCGGACGACTCGTTCAACACATTTTTCAAGGCAATTCTGTATTCAGTGTCATGGGTCAGGAAACCTGTGAGCAGCGATACATGTGCGCACTTTAGATACCTTACTGCCATATAATTGTAAAGGGGGTAGGAGGGAGGTCAATGCTTGACCAAAGTTCTGAAGAAATTCCCCCAATTCTTACAGTGTCTAGGCAGACGGGTGACTGCTGCGCGGAATAACCCGAACTACAAGTTCCTTCAACGGTTCAGCGACGCAATCTTCGCGAGCATATTCATGCTAACAGCGTACAAACTAGCGATCAAAATCTAATGAAAGAGCATGCGGATTTAACTGACTGAATACGTCCAAGTTCGGTTGACTTGTCCACATCTTCCGCCCGAAGCAACCCAAAGTCATGAAACAAAAACATTTGTGCTTCATTTCGCCAATGCCTAATTTTTCTCACTTCAATCATCTGTAAAGCGGAAAAAGGATCTCCTCGCACCACGGGACAAGGCAAAGCAGTGTAAACGTAAGCGTGTATGATTTTGTCTTCATTCCCTCCTGTAGTTACCTACTACAGCAACCAAACAGGCGTATATATTTAATAGTTATATCAAGACCAGGCTATATATTTAATAGTCGGAAAGCAGTGTAAGTACAAACGTGTCGGATTTTGTCTTCATTCCCACCTGCAGTTACCTACTACATCAAGCTAACAGTCGTAGATATTTAATAGTCACATCAAGAACAGGCGTAGATACTTAATAGTTATATCCAGAACAAGAGTAGATATTTAATAGCCATATCAGGAACAATTGTAGTTGTTTAATAGTCATATCCAGAACAGGCGTAGATATTTAATAGCCATATCAAGAACAGGCGTAGATATTTAACAGTCATATCCAGAACAGGCGTATATATTTATTAGTTATATCAAAAACAGGCGTAGATATTTAATAGTTATATCAAGAGCAGGCGTAGATATTTCATAGATATATCAAGAACAGGCGTAGATATTTAATAGTCATATCAAGAACAGGCGTAGATATTTCATAGTCATATCAAGAACAGACGTAGATATTTAATAATAATATAAAGAACAGGCGTAGATATTTCTTAGTTATATCAAAAGCAGGCGTACATATTTAATAGTTATATCAAGAGCAGGCGTAGATACTTAATAGTTATATCAAGAACAGGCGTAGATATTTAATAGTTCTTCTTCGTGATCATGTAAATGAAGTCGCATCTAAATCAAATATTTTACAAATTTTTGACAACTGTTTTTGTTGTTATTGCTTTGCGTGTTTTGTTGTTGTTGTTGTTTTCTGTGAGGTTCTTGTTTCTTTTGGCCCCAAGTACGGATTTAAAGCTCAGTTTGGGGTAACTTTATATAGATAGCAAACGAATTATTTTAGCCTACGACTATATAGTTATATCAGCGTTTCAACATTTCATTTGTTTTCAACTTTTTGTTCGTTTGTTTGCCCTATACTGGCTATGTAGTTAACAAAGCATTTAAATCCAGGAACTGCTCCCACAGTATAAATACACATACACCCACAAACACACATGCATACGTACGCACACGCACGCACGCGGCACGCACGCACGTACGAACACACACACACACACACACACACACACACACATGCACGCATACGCACGCACGCACGCACGCACGCACGCACGCACGCACACACACACACACACACACACACACACACACACACACACACAGTCTACTTTAAAAACAAAAATCACTTCCAAAACAAACCACAACTATTACAACCCCCGGTACCTCTGCAGGCAGAGAAGAGAGCGGAAAGCCAGTCTCAGGTGCACTTAAAACCATGGGAAATATGTGAGCCCTTTCCTTTTTAACATTAAAGTGACAGATAGGCTTGCCGAGCAATAATTTACGATGAGCTCTTATTGATACAGCCCGAACTCCAAACAAAATTCAAGAAGAAAAATATTATTCGGAATCAGACAAGTAATATATTTCTTGTCAAGGTTCTAAACATTCCGTGTTATAAATTAACCGTATCAATCGTCTGTTTTCCTCCCCTCTCTTTTTGGTCACTAACAAAGCGTTATTCGGCTGTTGTTTATCCATGTATCTGCTCGACAACAGTCATGCCATATGCCAAGCTGTTCAAGGTGTCGGTGCGTCTCCGTCTACCTTCACGTTGCCTGGATGAGCAATGGGATTTTGACTGCAAGCCATACAGCATGTTGTCACGAGATTCTTCGTGTGAATCATCCAACTCGCAAAGCTCCCACATACAACGCCAAACTTAGCTTTCAATTTGTTCCCATAAATACACCATCAATCAGCCGTGATTTCACTCCTCGGGTCTTCTATCTTATCTTCGCGCGCTCTCCGGGCACACCAAACGAGTTTCTCAAACTGCAACTGCTGTCACCATTCAAATAACTGAAAGCGCCAAACGCATTATCGAAGTGAATCTATGTCGTCTGCTGCTTACCTTGTCTGTCTGCGCCTCCTTTGCTGAAGAGTTCAGTTTCAGCCTTGGATTTTTATGAAACGAGTGTTCCTCTGTCTGCTTTGCTGGAAGCACAGAAGAATCAGTAAGCTCCTTTCT
>JABMCL010000129.1:70000-75000 GCA_018857735.1 Alviniconcha marisindica | reverse complement strand
GACTATCGTATGGCTGCTCACATTCACCGGACGAGAGAAAACAGAAAATGGAAAAGTGAGAGGAAGAAGGGGAGAAAAGCCATTCCATTCCTGTCCGACGCGCTACGAGACCCTGCATGGGCAAGGGGCCCGTGAAGCCATGGAAGGCATTCAGGGACACCGGCTGTCAATTACCGTGCAGAGGAGTAAAAAAGCCGTGTCATGTAATTATTTGCATACCGCCAGCGTGAGCGGTACAGCAGTAGCTTTTGGACGAACGAGCTTTATTCATTCATTCATTGCTGACTCGCTACTATCGTTCTTCTATCCCCTCCTTTTTTTCTTCTTCTTCGTTTACACTCCGCTCAAAGCGAAACTGTTATTGCCTATTTGTTACACACAAAAAGGAAAGCAGGCGAAGAAGCGCATAATGTTTTGAATGGAATCAATCGATTAGCCTCCCTTGGCGACCGCTCGAGGCGAGAGGGGCGCGATGACTTATGGGAATCAAAAATGGCGGACACCATTCTTCCGGAAGCGTGCCAGGATCGTCTGTCTCGGACTCGGACTGACTGTTGAGAGCTGTTACCCCTTGATGGGTGCTCAAGGCGTGGACGCACCTGATACACAAAATGCAAGTCCATGGTCTGCGAGTGGCGGACACAATGATATGCAGTCAAAGAGTGAACAGTGCTTCCTCGTATTTCGGGGTTTACTCCTCGTGTACCTGTCGTAGTGTGCGATAGTTCTCTTTGATTGATTGATTGATGATCACTTTGATGATCACTTATATAGCGCTATTCTCCGCTCTCTTGAGCAGACTCACTGCACGTGTTCTATAAACTCAGAACTTCTAATAACAGATAAGTTTTATATTCATAGCACTATTCTCTGGTCTACGTGTGCGATGATTTTCAAGTTGAGTATGTGTCCTAAACTCAGAAATTCTAATAACAGATAAGTTTTATATTCATAGCACTATTCTCTGGTCTACGTGTGCGATAATTTTCAAGTTGAGTATGTGTCCTAAACTCAGAAATTCTAATAACAGATAAGTTTTATATTCATAGCACTATTCTCTGGTCTACGTGTGCGATGATTTTCAAGTTGAGTATGTGTCCTAAACTCAGAAATTCTAATAACAGATAAGTTTTATATTCATAGCACTATTCTCTGGTCTACGTGTGCGATGATTTTCAAGTTGAGTATGTGTCCTAAACTCAGAAATTCTATTAACAGATAAGTTTTATATTCATAGCACTATTCTCTGGTCTACGTGTGCGATGATTTTCAAGTTGAGTATGTGTCCTAAACTCTGAAATTCTAATAACAGATAAGTTTTATATTTATAGCACTATTCTCTGGTCTACGTGTGCGATGATTTTCAAGTTGAGTATGTGTCCTAAACTCAGAACTTCTAATGACAGATAAGTTTATATTCATAGCACTATTCTCTGGTCTACGTGTGCGATGATTTTCAAGTTGAGTATGTGTCCTAAACTCAGAAATTCTAATGACAGATAAGTTATATATTTATAGCACTATTCTCTGGTCTACGTGTGCGATGATTTTCAAGTTGAGTATGTGTCCTAAACTCAGAAATTCTAATAACAGATAAGTTATATATTTATAGCACTATTCTCTGGTCTACGAGTGCGAAGATTTTCAAGTTGAGTATGTGTCCTAAACGCAGAAATTCTAATAACAGATGAGTTTTACATTTATACCGCTATTCTCTGGTCTACGTGTGCGATGATTTTCAAGTTGAGTATGTGTCCAAAACGCAGAAATTCTAATAACAGATGAGTTTTACATTTATACCGCTATTCTTTGGTCTGCACAAACTCGCTGCGCTTTACAACATTCTCCAACGTTTTCAACGTTAAATGAGAAAAGCAGCAAAGGTAATAATTATGCTCAAGAAAGTAATTAATGTACGAAAACTAACAATCTATATTCACAATAATAGTAATAAAGACAGTAATAAATATATGAAAACAAACAATCTTTATACACAAGAAAGTAAAAATAAATATATGAAAACTAACAATCTCTACACACAAAAAGTAATAAATATATGGAAAAAAACAATCGTTATACACAAGAAAGTAATAAATATATAAAAACTAACAATCTCTACTCACAAGAAAGTAATAAATATGTAAAAAGTAACAAACTCTATACATAAGAAAGTAATCTGTATATGAAAACTAACAATCTATATACATAAGAAAGTAATAAATATTTGAAAACTAACAATCTATATACCCAAGAAAGTAATGAATATATGAAAACTAATAATCTCTATACACAAGAAAGTAATAGATTATGAAATCTAACAATCTATATTAACAAGAAAAATGATGTACATCTGCTGTATGAGAAGCGGCAATATACTAGAAAGAAAACGGTCTCATTAGATTATTACCTACCCAAGATTTCACCCCTCCCAGCCCCCACCCCCCTACTCCTGCCCCGAACGCGCGCGCGCGCGCACACACACACACACACCACACACACACACACACACACACACACACACACACACACACACACACACACACACACACACCATCCAGCTCTCGCCAAAATGCTTTGGTTTGTTTGAGTTTCGCTTTACGTCCACAGAAACCGTGGGCTTATTAGGGACGGGAGCCCAGGACGTCCACCTCGACTTTCTCCCGAGCTCTGAAGCCAAAATGCCCTCTATATAGTCTAATATGTAGTATAATTATAGTATAAAGAGGGGTACATTATCCTTATCGGGCACTGGACCCTCGATTATATTACAGACAGGAATTAAATATATGAAATATTTTTTGTTAGATACAAAATAAAGAGCACCACGAACAGGCATTGATTGAACGATAATGTGTTCATCCGTTTAATAATGCTACTACAACATCCAAACACATAAAAAGTTCAAAATAACGTTATTTATTAGGACAAAACACAAAATT
The DNA here is from genome assembly GCA_018857735.1 of Alviniconcha marisindica. Taxonomy (NCBI): domain Eukaryota; kingdom Metazoa; phylum Mollusca; class Gastropoda; family Provannidae; genus Alviniconcha; species Alviniconcha marisindica. The sequence continues at coordinate 72,061 of JABMCL010000129.1, read as the reverse complement.
CAATTTTTGAGAACGCTTAAATTGTTTTAGAACGCTAGCAGTCATTCTTATTTCAGATTTTCGCTACAATAAATTATCGTTTTCACTCCCAAAACCGAATCAAGGCCGGTTGTCACCAGACACAGTGACGTCAAGAACATGACGTCAAGATTATGAATAGCACCGACAGGGATTTATTCCCTCTTTGATCGAGCGAGAGAGTCAAGACATAATGAGTGTACAAATCACTCCACGTACTGGGCAGGGACACAGCGAAGTGTACTTCAACCTCTGACCCGGAAGATCGAGTGCCTTGTTTTGATCACATTATCCGTAAGTGGTGCTGTGTTGGTACAGCCATTTTATCGATGGTTTCATTTATTGTTGTCAGACCCGCGCAGCCAAAGGTTTGCTGTGCTGATTAGGGTGTGGGCTGTAAGGTCAGTGTGTCTTGTTTTCGTTCTCTCTGAAGTGAAATTCGTCAAAGTTACTGAAGTATGGTGTGGCTATGCGGGTTTACCGGGTCGTGTGGGTCTGTGGGTCGTGTGGCTGGCCCACTGAATCCTGTTATGTGAACTTAATTTGATCAGTCACAGAAACGAACCCACAAATTACACAAAGCCACGCACCCTTCAGCTGTACTGACTAACCTGGGTATGAGTGAGATCCAGTCGAGTCGAGTTCTTCTTTATTCCATTGAAGGGAAAACGATGGAATTGAATGACTAGGCCCATCGGTATATACAGCCTTAATTCCCATTCCTGTTCACAGTGAGTAAGTGGTCGTTTGCGTAGCTTTCGCTCTTGCTTGCCTATCCCTTCCAGTTGCTTTCCCTTTTATCCCACCCTCCCTCTTAAAGAGCACATACTCTCTCTCTCTCTCTCTCTCTCTCTCTCTCTCTCTCTCTCTCTCTCTCTCTCTCCACACACACACACACACACACACCACCACACACAACAACCCAAACCCCCCCCACCCCCCCCCCCCCCCCCCCCCCCCCACACACACACACACACTCTCTATATTTCTCTCTGTCACAGAGAGAGAGAGAGAGAGAGAGAGAGAGAGAGAGAGAGAGAGAGAGAGAGAGAGAGAAGAGAGAGAGAATCACACACACACACACACACACACACACACACACACACACACACACACACACACACACACACACACACACACATCGTCCGAACAATAATGAGTACAAAATGATGATGATGTAGGCGATCATTTGAGTCAGGCCAGCCCTGGTCGCTCATTTCTTTCACTGTCACACCTCGGGTTGACGAAGCACGTTATAATCGTGCACTAAATCTCATGAGGAGAAAATGGCCTATTACTTCCTGTGACTGCGTCACCCAAAAATGTTCTGTTCCTGTTCCCTCAGGCTAAGACGTGGCCTTCTTTTGTCATGGTGCTTTACGTCCACAGAAACCATATGGATTATTAGGGACGGGGAGGGGGGGGGGGGGACCAGAGTTCCGGCCCACCTCCCTGTTCACACAGCTCCTGAGCTCTAACCAGGCCTTCTTCTTCAAATGTTGCTTTACGTCCACAGAGACAGAATTATTAGCGACGGGAGCCCAGGACGGCCACCTCGACTTCCACACAGCTCTGACAAGGCCTTGCTCTTTCATGGTGCTTTACGTTCACAGAAACCATAAGGCTTATTAGGGACGGGGAGCCCAGGACGGCCACATCGACTTCCACACAGCTCCTGAGCTCTGTCTGATCAGGCCTTGTTCTTTCATGGTGCTTTACGACCACAGAAACCATAAGGCCTGTTAGGGACGGGGAGCCCAGGACGGTCACATCGACTTTCACACAGCTCGTGAGCTCTGACAGGGTCTTCAAGTTCAAGTTCAACGTTGCTTTACGTCCACAGAAACCATAAGGCTTATTAGGGACGGGGATCGCAGAACGGCCACATCGACTTTCACACAGCTCCCGAGCTCTGACCGACCAGGTCTGTGTCATGCATATATAAGCTATAACTCCTTGCCTGCGTCTCCCTAATATGTCAACCCGACATCCGAGGACATGAAGCCCCACATCATCATCACCTGCTTCTCCCCCACCTCCATA
>JABMCL010000129.1:0-62500 GCA_018857735.1 Alviniconcha marisindica | reverse complement strand
TATGTATGGGCAGGGCGCCTCATAGTTATGCTAGACCCTTGAGTCGAGGTGTGGTGATTATGGAAAGGTGTAGTGCGCCGGGCTATGCCGGCGGGAAACTAGCTTAGTGTACGTACGTCTCTGGACCAAGGGTATGGCGGCTTAACAGCGTCAAAAGGCAAAATTACTAATTATGTGCACATAATTACTACTATGTGTATATAATTACAAGTATATACACATAATTACAATTATGTCAACATAATTTTTTTTTAAATCTTTTGACTCTCGGTTAACGGTTTACTTGCATCAAAAGCATACAATTAGTCATTATCTTTAGACAGTAACTGTACACATAATGGTAATTATGTGCCTTTCGTGCTGCTTTCAACGACCTACTTGCGTCAGAAGTACATAATTACAATTACATCGACATTCTTATTAATTATGTTGAAACGGCGTAAGTGCGCATGGGCGGGCTTGTCGACACTTCCTTTTTCTTCGTAGCCAATGGTGGTTGCCGACGGCATCGCGCAAATTTTGACGCGGGCGAATTTGTTGAATTCAATCTACAGGAAAACTCTAGATAACCCCGAGGGGAACTTTAGGGATGACTTTCAAGGACAATATTCCCGCGCAGAAAATCATTCGCGCGACATCATACCGACCTCCGAATTGTCCTTCGCGCATGCGTTGTCAGTCAGTGATAATTAGTAATTCAATTCGATTCAATTCAAAAAAACTTTAATCATCTCACAAGGGGCAATTCGGTTGTGGTCATGGCCGGCTCAAAAAAAAAAAAAAAAACAACAAAAAAAAACAAACAACAAAAACACACCCCACAAAAACACAAAACCCCCCAAAAAAAAAAAAACCACAAAAAAAAAAACAACAAAACAAAAAAAAACACACACACAAAAAACAAACAACACACACACACACACACACACACACACACACACACACACACACACACACACACACACACACACACACACACACACACACACACACACACACACAACACACACCCCCCACACACACACACACACACCCCAAAAACACACACACACACACACACACCACACACACACACACAAAACACACCACACACCACCCACCACACACACACACCCCCACGCAGTGCCTTGGGGGCAGGGGGATTTCAACTAATGTTTATCTGCCAAACAATTACACATATTAAATATGCCTTTTGAGGTTGCTTACTTGCATCAAAAGCACAAAAAGACTAATTATGTTCCATAACAGTAAATATTACTATGAGCCTTTCGCGCTGCTTCCGACGGCCTACTTGCGTTAAGACTACATAATTACACGTGGAGACAAAATTAGTCGTTATGTGCAGATTATTGTGTTTTGACACTAGTATTCCTCCATACAATGGCTTTTCACCACTCAGTGATCGGGTGTTTTGCTGACGACTTCAAGGTATAAATTTGAATTCAATATTCTGCGACCGTTGTCTCTAATATGTCAGCCCGACATCTGAAGACATAAGCCCCACATCATTACCTGCGATCGTGCAGTGAGCCGGTTTGGCCTAGCGGTAAGGCGTTAGGCTGGTAAGCAGAGGGACCTCGGTTCGAACTCCGCTTCGGCTCTCCTTTCTCTTCACAAGAAGTCGTCTGTGGACACCGTCTTGTGACTTTGTCCCTCACAATTATGAAACATTAAAATGGCCCTCATCGCATACCCACCTTAATGCAGAAGTCATTCTGGTGGTGACAGCGTAGCGATAGGTGTATAATCTCCCTCTCCCCCTGCGCTGGTGTGTGTTAAGTGAAGTTGATGTTGCCATAATTACTCTGTGTGTGTGTGTGTGTGTGTGTGTGTGTGTGTGTGTGTGTGTGTGTGTGTTGTGTGTGTGATTCTTTTTTTTTTCTTTTTCTTCTGTTATCATTATTTGTAGCTCTGTATATATTATTTTTTTACATTTAACTGCTATGTATAGTTCCACTTTTGGGAAGGGGTGGGTGGGTAGGAGCTGTTTGTACCTTTTGGTATGAGTGTCCTTTGGTAGTTTTAGCTTGCGAGAGCTCTACATGTATGCACTGTGTGTATCTGGCGCTGTGAACGCGCAAGGTTTTGTGTGGGAGTTTTTTATGCGCTATATATAAATTTTTATTCATTCATTCATTCATAAGGCGGCAAGAGGTTCGGCTGGTGAGCACGGAGAAGCACCCCGGATCTAGATTCAGTTAGGCTCTCCTTTCTCTTCAAACGTTATGGTTTATTGAGTCTTTGTGACTCAGTCCCCCCCCCCCCCCCCCCCCATGAAACATTAAAATGGGTTTCAACGCTGTCATACAGAATCATTCTGGTGGTAAGTGAACATGGTGCTTAACGTCCACAGAAACCATAAGGCTTAGCAGGGACGGGGAGAATGGGTGGAAGGGGGTATGGAGGTGGGGGAAGAGGGAGAGTATAACATACCTATCGCTATACTGTCATCACCAGAATGACCTGCATTAAGATGGGCAGCGATGAGAGCCTTTCAGTTAATGTTTCATTAATTGTGAGGGACAAAGTCACAAAAGTTCGAGCGATATAGTCCCCCCCACCCCCCCACCAAATGTTTGATTTATTGACAGGCTTTGTCTTTGTGACTCACCTTGCCTACCCCCCCCCCCCCCCCCCCACCCCCACACACACACACAGATACACAAATGCATGAAACATTAAAACGGTTTTCAACGCTGTCCATCTTCATACAGAATCATTCTGATAGGTGACAGTGCAGCGTTAGACATAGTCTCCCTCCCCCTCAAATGTTATGATTTATCGAGTCTTTGTGAGTAGGTTTGCCCCCCCCCCCCCCCCCCCCCCCACCACCCCCCGAATGAAGCATTAACACCATTTTCAACTTGTCCATCTTAACACAGAATCATTCTGATGGTGGCAGTGCAGCGTTAGATATAGTCTCCCTCCTCCTCCCCCCCCCCCCCCCCCCACTTCCCTCCATCCCAGCCCTACCATCCCCGCCTGGGATCTCAGTCTCTGCCAGTACCTCTTCGGAGACAACTTGGCGTTAAACATATTTAACCAAACCAAGCAGCCGTGCAGCTGCGTGTAGGCTGGCAGCTTCGCGGAAACAGGACATGCCACCGACAACGAACAAGGAATCGAACGGACTCAGAAATCTGTATGTCCGTTGAAGGCTGACACACGTCCAAGCTAACATTTTCATCTTTTGTCAGACAATTTCACTAAGTGTCCAGTTGCGACGCTGTGACACGCAAACAACACAACAAAACAGATCCAAAATTCAAATCCAAGAACTTGGGAGCCTTTTGCTGGCATAATTCTGCATTGAAGAATTTCTTACTTCCATCTGTCATTATACTATGCACATGCCCTTTTAATTTTTTGAAGTTTACAATTAATAATGATATTATGTACGGTGCCCCAACTCATAACAGCCCAGACTGCTTACACAGACATAAAGATATGTTCATTTTATCACACACACAAAAACTCTCTCTCTCTAATGATTTTTATGTTTTGGTTTGACAGAGAAAGTGAAATTTTGGGCTTGCTATTAGTGTATGCAGATTGAGAGAAAGGGGGAGTATGTCTAAGAGTGTGTATGTGCGTGTGTTTAATGACTTAGAATTATTGAGATATGTTCTTCGTTGTGCGATCGAATGACAGCTTTAATTTCCCACTGGGATGAATAAAGTATATTGTTATTGTTAATGTTATTCTCTCTCTCTCACACACACACACTACAAATACATGCATTACTGGTGATGGGTTGGTACAATGAGAAGAAAACACTGAAGAATCATGGGCACACAAACACAACTGCAGTCAACCTCTTACAAAACCTTCAAAACAAGCCAACAGATGTTCAGACAATGTTTATTTCAAATCTGTGAAATATGCTAATGTGAAAATGGTGATGAAGAGAGCCGAGATGAATGCAGGCTCAGTCCGAAACAAATACGGCTGACATTGTATGCCCAACCTGTCTGATAGACATTCAGAAAGATTTTTGTCAAATCACCTCAGACACTATTATACTTTCAGTGTTCTCTTATGAAATAATCCCTCCAATCTTCAATGGAAATTCCTTACATGCCTATTGTAACAGCTAACATCTCCAATTTTACTTTTCAGGACTTTGATGCCATTCAAATTGAAAACTGCTTTAACTGTGCATCAAATTGTAGAGGATTTTCCAACTGATTCTTGGATTCCAATAATGACAAGAAAAAAAAAGGTTTTCTGCAAAACAAAATGTACTGATGCTCGTATCAGACGCTGACAGAAATCATTTAATGACACATTGAAAACACCCTGACTGTGTTCAGTATTTGTCAATAGTCATCTAGCTGATGAGAAAGTCACTGAAATAAACTGATCCACAACATTTGGATTCACATAGCAAGACAATTTAAAGTATTTCACACCATTGGGATATAAGCCTACAAAAATGAAGACAAAACTGTCAACGTAAAAAGATCCACGTACAACAATTTGTTTGTTTTTAAGTAACTCAGAAGCACTTCAGGTGTCATTATGTTTCCATGGGAACAGGGCGTACTTCTGATTCAATGACATCCAGCTCGATTTTCTTGACCTCTGTGCTGAGAACTGCTGTTGTTCCCCTGTCGTAGCGATACTTGCCTTGCCTGCAACGTCAGCGACAAACAACAATTTTTAAACAGCCTGAAGCCCACGATGACAACTGTCAAAGTGTTATGAATTGAGTGCATCAGTCAGAGAGTGTGTGCGTGTGTGTGATGTCAGAGGGAGAAAGTGTGTGTGCCTGTGTGCATGTGTGAGTGTAAGCGTGTGTGTGAGAGCATTCTATGAATCTTCTTCTGTTGTATGTGTGATCAAATACCGTCGTGGCAACTTACAAGCTGCATCATTATGATCTGAACCTGCATTTGGATTCATGTCACTTGATCAGTAGTTGGTCAAACAAAGCATGCACACACACCAAAATGTTTGAATAATTAGTACAATGGACTAAATGAAAACTAAGTCCACTCCCACCTCCTCAAACAACCATCTCTGGCCTCTCACCTCTCCAAGCCCTAGCACTGACCCATCACTCTTCACTGATGCTCCTATCAATCCACCCCCCACCCCCCTCCCACACACACACCTCCCCGCCTCCCTCCCCCCCAGCCTGATGCCCTGAACTGACCTCACTCCCTTCTTGTTGGCCTCCTCGTAGGGACGGATGTAGTCCACCTTGTCCTTTGTGATGACACACAAGTCCACGTTGCTGCCTGAGCCCAGGTCGTTGAAGATCCCAGCAGCGATGGCATCCCGCACCAGCTTCATGGCCTCATCTCGCTGCACACAGAAACGTGACCGGCCAGGTGAATGTCATCTGCATCCATCGCAAGGTGTGGCAGGACACCACCAGATCACGTAAATTTATTACTGACACTGGACGTTACATTTTGATTTTCATCAGGGGCTGCCAGACTTTCACCTCCATCTGTGACAGAGGTATCAATTTTCAGCTCAGCTTTCAAGGACTCTCTCCAAGTGCTCCGGCCAGCTCCCCATCACTTAGGAAATATGCCATTTACCTGTATTTTCCACATCATTATTCCATATTATGATATAATATATACTTATAACAATTATGTCAGAAACTTTTTTCTGCAATCGCCATGATGTCTGAACCCTTTTTCACCAAGTCAGACAAGGCAGGCACTACTAATAAACAAGCCAAATTCATTTATATATATCTTTTTTAAATCATAAAAGCAAATGTGACATGGAACATACAGATGGTGGTCTTCGGCACAAATGCTGCTTTATTTGTAGATTTCAGAAATATGAGAGTGACTTCCCCTGGATTATGCCTATCTGACAGGTGCTCATGTAAATATTAGAGTGAAGCGAATATATTAGATCAGACAGCCTGTAACAAGCGACTGTCCAGGGGTGAGAAAATCCCAGTACCTGACGCACACGTCTAGTAGGCTATAGTTTCAGTGTTGAGCAAAAAATATTTGATTTCTAAGTTGCCTGTAGCCAATGGCATTATATGTTTAAGGAGGCACTGGGCCTGGGTTTTAGAGCATGGATATTCCCACAAGTCCACTTGACTTTATGATTTACTGATGATATGCCCTTCTGCCTGCAAATTTGTGCATCATCAAATTTGATTTTGGATAACGTTTATAGATGAGCATTAATTGATGTACACTGCATCAGTTCTGAATATGTCCCAATCTAGAACTTTAAATTAGAATGACCTTTTAAATGGTCACACTACAATTTTAAACACACACACCCTCCATGAACCACTAATTCAGACTTGAGATGAATTGCGTTTTGAGTTTTGTAAGACTGCACAACATGACAATGTGAGACATGTTTTCCCTAACTGCATTACCAGAAGAAGAAGAAAAGAAAAAAGGGCCAAAAAAAACAAAAAAACCCTGCATATTTAACTTTCAGGTTTTTATGTCATCATGTCCTATTTATTTCTAAAATGTGCTACTGATCTCCTTTGCAGTAGGACACACATCTAAACTCTCTTTTTTCTCTTTAAAAAAAATATATTTTAGGTCGAAATGTAGAAAAAAACAAGCATGTAGTTAATTGTTGAGTGTTACATTTAGATCTGGAAGACCTTAAACAGAGTTAATCTGACAGGAAAAAAAAAGAAGAGACAGAAAGTTGTACTCCCTTTGTAAAGAGCCTACTGGGTGCATCAGTACCCCCTGGAGCCGAATCCGATTTTAGGCCCACATTGTTAGGTAGAGACATTTGAACTGTGGGAAGAAACGCAAGTAACAACACGCAACAGACACGCTTGTACTCACAGACATATCAGGCTTAAACCGATCCTCAAAGGTGGCCATGGCAGCCAATGACCCAGAGCCTGAAACACAAAGAAAGGTACACATGGGATGGTATGCAAACAAGTCCTGTTATTCTGCGTCAATACTAGACCATAGCCAGCGATCTTTTATTCTGTTAAATCAGCCAGATGATGACAATCCCTGACTACTGCACCCCCCTATGCAGACAAACACATATACGTGCCAGTGGCAACAACCAGCAGTTTGCCAGTGGAGCCATGGGACTAGATGCTGTAGTGAGATGGGGACAAGTCACACCCCACCCACCCCGACAGTTTACAAACACCCATACACACCCATGGTAACAAATGGCAGTTTGTCAGTGGAACCATGAGGCCAGATGCTGTAGAGATGAGGACCAGTCACATCCACGCCCCCTAGAACAAGAGCTGCTCCAATATGACCTTGGTACCTGAAACAGAAAACACTCGTCAAGATCTAAGCACCGAGTCAAAAACAGAATGCATGGGTAAATGCACAGATCTACCCATTGATCCAACAAACACAAATCGTGGCTCACTGTTCCCCAAGAATTACATTCAAAACAGCTTCATCATTATATGAACACTTGCTGAGCGCCTCATCTCGAGATGAGCCCTAAGCGCTTCACAATAGCAACTTTAGAGTGCTATTCTCAGCTTCCAACCAACCCTCTGTGCTCTAGTTGTATATGACTGAATGAGTGACTGTAGCTTAATTTACACAGTTTTTTTTTTTTTAATATCCACTGAAGTGGTTAAAGTACTGCATGGCTGTTACATGTATGGCTGGTGCCATATGAAACTGCTGCCTTCTCAGTGCACATTCTGTGTACACCATACAAACAATGCACCAGTTTACAATATTATCATATTTGAAGCCACATACATTGGGCACCTGTGTGTTTACCTGTAAGTTGTGTAACCTGCCACCTGCCCTTTTGCAGAATGACTGGGAGAGGGACCTTTCATGGGCTACTGAGGTAACAGCTGGTCTCTCAATTAGCTTTTCACTGGCACCATCTCTAAGTACTTGGGTGAACTTGTCCAAATCTACACCTCTCTAGGTCCACTCTCTTCTGATGATAGAACTTTTCAGTCCCACTTTAAAAAAAAAGAAAAAAAGCATGGTGGCCGTGCCTTGTTTCTCCGGTGCATAGTCCTGGAATTCTCTCCCTTTCACTCTCCGCCACAGCCCACATCTCCTTGCCTCCCTTTCACTCTCCGCCACAGCCCACATCTCCTTGCCTTCAAAACTAGTCTTAAGATGCACCTCTGCATACCTTTTTTTCTTCTTAACCAGTAACAGTTTGTGTGTCCTTTTCAGCAATGTGTGTGAGCTTGACGTTATAATTTATACTTTAAATGAATACACAGACTTATTGTATTATTCTGCTGCTGATTTTCTTTTATTTCTGCATTCTTATTTTTGTGCAATTAAAGTGCAAACTCAAAGATTTTGTGTCACTAAAAGTCCTCTATAAATTTCCCATCTTGTTGTTAGTATTATTATCTACCTATCATGACCCCAAAACCCACAGAAAACAAAGACAGTATCTACCCTGTGATCCAAGAAACAGGAAACGTTTCAATATTCATCCTCTAATCCAAGAAACAGAAAGCATGGTCTGTAGTCTATCTACACTCTGATCCAAGACAAACATAGGTCAATATTCATCCTCTAATCCAAGAAACAGAAAACATAGTCTGTAGATCTACCATCTGATCCAAGAAACAAAAAAACAGGTCAATAAATCCACCATCTGAGTCAAGAGAAAACAAATCATTCTTTTGTCAGTATCACTGATACTGCATGTAAAAATAGCCATGAATAAATGTGGTTGGTCTAAAAAGTGACTTTTCCCAGCTCAAATACACTGAAGGAGGTAAGCCCTAAAGTAATATATATTACACTTAGTTGTGGCATCAGTCTGTAATATATATTACATTAGGGCTTACCTCCTTAGTTATGGCATCAATCAGGCTTATTACAAGCACATGGAACCAGCCATGCCAGACCTACCTAAACAACATCTGTTTGAGCAGACGATTGGCTGTGCAGACCCTGGGCTGACGTCCTGTGTTGAGCCGATGCAGCTCCAATTCTGATGAGATCATCTGTGTTGTCATCTCTGTATCTGCTGCTGTGCCAGCTCCGCAGCAACTGAAAATATCACCATGGAAATACAGTTTTCAAAGAATTTCAAAATACATATCAAGTGTTAGACTGTTACTGTTAGGAAGCCATTTTTCTCCAAATTAGCCATTGTCATTTATTTTTACACAACATAAGACGATGTATACATGATGCACTTTCCATCATTGCCCCCCAAAAATCCACCGAACTTAAAGCATGCAAAACACCAAGACACCAAACCTCGTTTCCTATGTAACAGTCTGCACCATTATCTGTTTGTTTTTTGGGTACCCAAGAGCTGGATTTAATGAACTGCTAAAACTGTGAGATCTATCTAGATGTGGTCCCCCCCCCCCACCCCCACCCCCCCAACACACACACACATTAAATAATTTTTGTCAATAAGTGACTAACAAATTTGCACCCAAAAAGTGTCAAGTTCTGGCAAAGCAGAATGTAATTCAAGGGAAGGAACTCTTCAATCATGATTTCAAATTGAGAACAAGGAGAATTTGTGTAGAGGAAGTAACTTGGTGTTTTACACCCAATCAACTATCACGGTTATAAGAGGGCAAATTTGTGTAGAATTAGAAACTGTTTTCATTCATTACAGAAATACAACCATTGTCAAAAGCCACGCCATGGCAGCTGTTCTCCTTGTAGTGTTACCACTGTAGCTGCTGCCTGCTCAAAAGGCAGGGTTAACTACCTCCAATCATGTACCTATGATAAAACTGGCCTCGAGAAGTGTGTAGATATGATCACACTATGCATACATGTCACTTGTCATTTTGCAATACAGTGCAATACACTACACACACATGCACTTTTTGAAGCTTGGAAATGATGCCACCAAAAAAGAAACTAATACCAGAAGCAATTTCTTTTAACAAGGCTTCAAGTCTCACATCATCAGCAAACTCAGATAAGCAGGATATTATATATTATGTTTAATAATCATTTTTTAAACAGGAGCATTTTGTGAAATCACAGATCTGTCAGTTTTCATGGCTTGTGAAGTTGTGTTTGAATATCATTCTACTTTTACAGCATTATAAAATACATAAAAATTATAATCTGTACTAAACATGCAGCAAATGAAAGTGAGTGTCTCTGACTCACTCTGACAACAGCATTTGCTAGCCAACACTTTCACATAATGTATACATACATGTAGCCACTGGCAATCGGCCCAACTATTTTTGTTTTTAATTTTAACCCCTTCACTGCCGTGATGTTACTTGAAAACAACCATTAAAAGTGTGAAATTTGAAACCCTTAAGCCTTTTTGTTTTCTTTTTCGCACTGGAATGTAAAAGGATTTTGATCAAAATGCACAGCACTCAAAGTAGATGCGTTAAAGGACCGGAAAATAATATTGTTTGTAGGTGTGTCCATCCATCTTTCAGGCTGGAAATGTTACTGTCTGTGGCAGTGAAGGGGTTAATCCACTGCATTAAATTACAACAACAAAATCCCAGAACAAGTGAAAACGCCACTTGTAAGTAAAGATTTTTAATCCAGTTGAATGCTGCGTAGTAGATCTGTTAACAAGTAAAACTTTCTACTTCCACCCCCACCCAACCACCACCACCACCACCATACTCACTAGATGTTTGAGGCAATGTAGTGGATTTTGGCACAGTTCTTGTCTGCCACAACAGTGTCCTCAGTAGCTCGTGTGTCTGCTCCCAGCACAATGCCATCCTGGAGAGAAAGTGAAAAAGCCAAACCTTTTTCATTGTGATTAAGTATCCGCAGATAACTATCATTGTATCAATGAGCAATACACTCTACTGACCTCACTCAAATCACAGTACTTAGTACTTAGAGAAGCGGTCAGTTTAAAAAAAGAAAGAAAAAAAAGAAAGTACAATCAGGCTTGAAACTTCTGCAAATGTCATTCCCAGGGGGGAATCAGCACCCATAACTTTGCAATAGGCCTACCAGAAAAAAAGTAAAAATAACTAATAATAATAATACCGCTTGCTGGAAGTTGAAGTCAAGTTCCCTGCTGTGCCAAAGGGGCTTTAGCTGACACAATGGTAATGAAGCAAGACCTGCAGGTCCAGCTAGATCTAGACTGAGGGTAAGTACGTAAAGTGGTGTTTTATGCCCAGTCAACCAGTGTGGTTATATCAGGGCGATCTAGACTAAGGGACAGAGACAAAACCACCCAGGGCACATGCTCACTGGAATGGAGGGACCCCATGTACTGATGTAGGGGACAGCAGCAGGTCATTTGGAAGGCATGCAGGGAGATTGGAGGCTAGCCAGACTGCTGTTTTGCACATTTTTTACAATAACAATTTTAACATGGATGCAAAAATGACTGACCCATGTGCGTTTTTTTGTTTTCTCTACATGTTTGCATAGGTTTGGCAGTTGTTTTCATTTTTGTTTTTCTTCTTCTCTTTTTTTAAGTGTGATCCCTGATATACTATAATCTAATAAAGTATGTGAAAATGCATAAGATCATGACGATGAGGTATCATTAATCTGCAGTTTATTTGGTATGTTTATTGGTGCTTACTTAAAATTATTTTGCTTTTTTAGGTCACAAAACAGACTGGTGGAGATCAAAGACAAAGGTGAGGTAACCCGATGAGATTTCAGGCAATCTGATGACAGCTAACTACCTGGGGTTTTCTGTTGTTGGTTTTTTGGGATGTTTTTTGTTTGTTTTTGTTGGGGGGGGGGGGGGGTGTGTTGTTGTTGTTTGTGTGTGTGTGTGTGTGTGTGTGTGTTGTTTTGTTACTGCTAGATTGTCGAGACTATCATTATCAGGACGGAGTACCAGCAATAGAAAATAATTCCAGTACCAATGCCCAGTCAGCCAGTACAGTCAACATTAATTTGGCCTAACAATGTGCCTGGGTTTCCACTGCTCCCCCTGCAGTGCACTTTTTCTTCCTCTTTTTGAAATAAAATTTCTGTTCACCACTTTGGTCTCCACCCTAGCACAATGCAGTCTGCAAAATTATGGTCGTGCTGAGACGCCAAACTTTTCAGTGTCAACATCATCTTCATGCCTGTCACAGAAAACTGTCACGCAAGCACTGTTGTAATCCTGTATCTTCTGTCACTTAATAGCTGGTGATTTGGTGGTTTTTGCAGCCATTTCAATGGTTTCCTCATTTGAAGCAGATGATAATAGTTAATACAGATGATTCCGTTGGGACTGGTCAAAAGAAAAAACAACAAAAAACTATATAGCATGTAACCGAGTGTATTGTATATAAATATATGTTTCAGGCCATGACCCTTTAACCTTTTCTTTCCGGTTTCTTTTCCTTTTTGATTGGGTGGGAGTTTTATGGCCCCAATTATCTAAGGTGTTAAAACTTGTGCGCTGGCCGGCAGCGTCCCTTTTCCCCCAGTGTCGCTGCAGAGGCAGGTTGTTTGTTTGCTGATGCGGCCGGTGTTCATCTCAGGGGAGAGCCTGTAAGTAGTTATTTTTCTATGGCATAATGACTTGTTATTCTATTGTTTCTTATTCATTGATGTATGTAAGTATGTTTATAATGTTACCATGTTCACAACGTGCCTTGATTTTGGTTCTTGAACACGTGGGTAATTTCGGCATCAGATTGCTGCCTGGTTGTAGCCGCCATGGCGTCAGTGTACACTGCTTGTGCGTTCAAATGTTAAGCCTTTATGCCACAGGATGACCAGTGTTTCCAAAATGTATGCAGCTAACCTTGGTTAGCTGATATGTAGCTAGTATGTTATGCTGCCATTGTTGGATGTCCAGTTGGAGTGATGCTTTGCCAATGTAAACGGTTATTCTCAGTAGGGTATGGTTCCTTTGTGAGACCGTGCAGATCTCTGTGCAGCATAACTTATTTGTTTAATTTCCTACCGATCTATTTTTCTACATGAAATCGGTGGTATATTATGGCTAACACTTTGAAGATGTTGACTTCATAGTTGTCGAATGTTCATTTTACTTGAATGTTCATTTTACTAATTGAATATGGTTTTGAGCATAGCGGTGATTGTAGAAACTGTGAGACATGTCATTTCTGTTTTGATCTGGCTTTTGTATGGCCGAGTCTTGGGTGCGCAGACTTTCACTCTGCTTAACTTGTAAACCCTTTCCTGGTCTTTGTGCGTGTACCCGAACAGGCCGGCGATGCGCGTCAGTGGTGGCAATTAGGTCTTTGTCTCTGTTCACTAACTGAGCAGACAGGCGCAGCCAGATCAACAGCTTAGATTCTTGATGCACTACCCGTGTCAGTAAGACTCTTGACGTTGTTCACAGATATGCTCTGGTAGTCAGTAACAGTAACATGCTGTAGCCCTTTTGTACACGCGTTGAGTAACGAGGCTGGAGCCGGTCAGTTTATGACTGACTTCCGTCCCGCTCACGGCATGGTCCCAAGTGCCACCCATGTCACTGTCCGTCTCGTTGTGTGCTGAAGTGGAACAATGCTGTAACAGTTATCTCACTCTTCCTGTTTAGTTAAGAATGAGCTTGGTAATCGGTATTTTTCACTGTTACTTTATTGTATACTATTATATACTGGGAGTTCATCAGTTAATTGAGTGTCCGACTCTTGTATACTCACTGTGAGATATGGGTTTTAAGTGCAACTGCAAGTCATGCAATGATGCACACAACTTATGTGCTTATTATTAATCATTTTGTTACCTTCATGTATTATAGTAACCTTACATGGTTACTGTATTTATTAGATAATTGCTGTTGTTTAGACTTTACATTTGCTTTCATATTCTAAATGTTTTGTTTGCTTGTGTCTTTTCCAACACAGACACTGTCTCCTGGTTGGTTGGTGTACAAATAAAAGTTATGTTATAGCAACCTCTGACTTGTGGCTCTTCATTCATGCTTCCAACCAGCTTTCCTCAACTCCTTCCACCGCTCCCCTACAAGTATAAATATGCTTCATTGCGCTGTATGGACACAGATTTAGAATGAAAACAGTCCAGGAAAAATCATACAGCTAAGCCGACTGACTGAAACAAAATGGAATGGTCCAGTATCTTGCAGTCAGCACTCACACTTTGGGACCTGTCCATTTGAGGGAGGGTGGGGGTGCTGGCACTGAAACGGTGAAAATTTGTAGTTTTCACTTCTACAAGTTCTAGCATGTGATGCGTACCGCGTCTTGTGTGACACTGACAGTGAGCATTCATTACTGTTTGTTGATCAACACAGGAATGATCTTTTTTAGCTGGAGCTTCCACTTGCTTCTGGACCCAGGGTACAGTATCTCCAGCAAGTCACACAAAGCACTGTTTCAGCTGGTACATGGTACCAGTGACTGTATTTTATTCATCTCTTTGTTTTTTGTTGTTTTGTTTTGATTTTAACTTGTTTTCTTTTTTAATTTATTTTAATCTTACTAACACTGTAACAGTAACAGTAACAGTAACACACACACTCACACAATTTACCTTGAAAACTACTCCACAAATCGTTGTACCAGTCTTATAGGCCTTGGGTAACTTGTATCCCTGAGCTTCAAGAAACTTGTTCCTGCAAAGCAACCACAACAAACCATGCCAGTTCGTGGGTCGAAAAACACCTCAACTATCAAAGTATCAACAGTCCCATGATTCTTTTGAGTTTTGTGGTTCTTAAACTTTTTCTGCATCCCCTAGACAATGACATAATTCTCAGCGAATTTACCAGTTTTCCACAAAAGAAGAAGAAAAACACATAAAAAGAACAAAATCTTTCACTCATCAGTCACTGTTTCACCACGATTTTGTCGACTCATGTCAATCACCATCATGGTAACACTAAATTCTATAATACATTGAATGAATCAGGCAAACGAAAACCTCTGATTGCAGTGGACAAATGAGATCATGGTACTCGGAACAGAAAATGGCCACCATAAAGTGCTGTCCCAAACCTTTGGCAATTTTCGAAGACAAATCCTCCAGCCGGTAATTCTGCACAAGCAGCCATGTTGCGTTCCACTCAATAACGCAGCAACTGGCGAAAGAAATTTCATTGGTCGAAAAATGCTGTTGTCATCGGCGTTATCTCCCTTCTTCCAAAGTCTGCATCATCGTCTGTTTCATGACACAAGGTTTGAATTTCGGGTTGTTAAAGTTGTTTACCGGTGTATACACGGTTAGATTCTAGGACAGTGAGACCAGAATGAATCGTTCTGATATAACCGTCATGGCTGATTGGGCGTTAAATTTCCCTTCCTTTGCCCAAAATTTTAATGAAGGTGTACGGGTGGTGTCCGAATTTCCCGTACCCACTTGACACCTGTCAAGGACTGGGCTTTGTCAGAGCGTTGCAAGTTCCGCACGATGTGCGTTTACAAGATTATCACTGTCACAGTGTCAGTATCAGTGCCTTAGGTGTTATTAAAATAGTAAAAGGCAGGTGATCCCTTGTTAAAACTATATATATATTATCCATGAGCTTAATATTTTTCTTCTTCCGTATACTGTATAGTAATAGTGTCCAACTTCAACACTTTTATTGTTTTAAATTAATTAAGCGCATGCAGGGTCATTTTGGTGTTTCCATAATCCACCAAACTCTGTCATGGACAGCATTCGTATACATACATGTGAACTTTTTGCATGCATATATCCATGCGGGGAGACTAGTGTATGTGGTATCTAGCTGTCATCCCAAGGTCTTTTTTTTAATTTCAACTTCAAAGTTCAAGGTCATTGCTAACTGCATCAGACTACTCTTCTTCTTCTTCTACCAAATACTGGGCCAGGCTCACATAGTGGAGTGTTGGTAGCCCAATGAAACATATGCGTGCGTGCAGCAGCTTTGGTCCTGTCCATTAAAATATCCTTTGAAATGGTTTGTTCAAACTACCTACACAGTCTGATGGGCTGGCTATACAGCAGACGACTGGTGACACTGGGCATCAGTGCCACTGCCAAGGCCATGAATGACTACTGACTAGCTACATGTAACATGTACATGTAAACCATGTATGACTGTATAATAATTAACGTCTTGGTGCTTTTAGTTTTTTGTTGGTTTTGTTGTTGTTGTTATTGTCGTTTTCAGTTCAGAATGCTGTAGCACATGTACCAGATTATTATGATTACTGCTGATACTGTTAAATCACTATGAAGATCTGCTGTTCATTTCTTTCTTGTTTTTTGCTGTTGTTGTAATTCAGTTCAGAATGCTGTTTTCCATATCAAATGGTTATAAAAATATATAATTATATATATGATATATATATATATGTATGCAAATACAATTGAAACTCAGAAATATGATGATCTGTATGCTGTTCATTTTTTTCCAGCAGGTGTTTGTCATATCTTAAGCAGGAGCTGATCAGCACTGGAAATGTTCACCAAAGAGGAAGCAGTGTCTTTTCTCCAAACCACATGGGGTGTAAAGAGGGTGGAAGAGCGTCTCCATGATGACAGGAAAGCCCTTCTGGAGGAGATTGCTGTGCAGGTACAGACCAAGGTCCCCTTTCAGAGCATCACGCTGATGTCTGTTCCACTGGCAGAGCGAAAGCGACCAAGTGTGGCGACCATCAAGGAAGAGTGTATGGCTGGGGTTGGAGGCTTGTGTTACAATTTGAACGTCTTTGCCTGGGGTCTGCTTCAAGCCCTGGGTTTTTCTTCCCAGCTCTGTCCTGCCACTTGCACCTCCACCATCATGTTTCCAGACAACCACCTCATCATTCTCATCAGTGACCTTGAGAAGAAGGGTGACCTGCACCTAATGGAGTGCGGGGTTGGGTTTCCAACATTCCGAGTGATTTCTCTCGATTTTAAAGAAGAGTCTCCGGTCTTTGTCGACTCTTTTCTGGAGTACAAATACATTTGCCATGAGGGTCAGTTCCTCCGCATGCATGGTGAAGGGGACACATTGAAGCGCAACAACCCTCCCATTGATGGCTTGGATTTCATCATGGGCAAGTGGAGACGGTTTTACTTCTTTACCCTGTGTCCCAAGGATTCCCTGTCATACTTTGATGCTGAGTTTGACAAAGTCTTCACCGTTCCTAACGCTACACCTTTTCACCATTCGCCACGAGCCATATGTTTCCCTGAGCAGCGAGCTGTCATCCTGGTCAACAATCGACTAATGGTGGAGAAGGAGGGGGGGCAACTTGAAACCACAGTTCTGGAAGGAGATGAACAAATTGTGGACAGCTATCGTCGCTACTTCCCACTTCTGGGAGAAGACAAGGTTCGCCGAGCCTTGAAGCAGTGGCACAGCAACCAAAAGTGAAGATAATATGTGAGGGTAATAATAAATAGTTCTTAACCAGGGTTAAGCTCACTGCACTGTACAAACTTCTTATCACAAAAAAACACATTAACATACATTTCAACAAACAAAACCTTAAATATTGTAGTTTACCATTATTGCCTATGAAACAGTAACTACACACCTATGCACACATGCACACACACACACACACACACACACACACACACACACAGTGACATGCACACGCCAGTCTCTGCTTGTCAACAGCACCAAATTGAGTGTTCTCACCCACCCACCCTGTGCCACCTTCTCTTGCCTGATCTCTCATATGTCCCTCCCACCTTCCTTCCCCCTTTTTTCTATCCATATGCATCCATCTACATTCAACAGAAAATAACCTGCCAGGTACAGTTTTCACTGTATTTTTTTTCCATTTTTTCTTTTTCACTGTGTACTGTTTGTGATGAAATTTGAGCAAGTCAAAAGTGACACCATTGTCATGGATGGTTGCCACTTTTGTAAGTATGGGATCATTATAAAAATGACCTTGTTCAATACTATGTCTGGCCACCATGTGCGTCGATGAAGGCATGACACCTGAGCCTCATGGATTGGATATGGGGGATATGGTGCCGCAATGACTTCTGTGGGATGTTCTGCCAGTCCTTGATAACTGCTTCACAAAGATCCAGTATAATCTGGTGGATGCAGTTGTTGCTGTAGTCAGTGTATTGACTCATCCCAGACATGTTCAGTTGTTAATTTTAGGTTAAAGCATAGAAAAAAGCAAGCAGGTAATTAATTGTTGAGGCTTTGTATATTTAGATCTGGAAGACCTTAAACAGAGTAAATCTGTCAGAAGAAAAAGGTTAAAACTTCTTTTCTGTTTTTAATCTGCCTTTCTAATAGTAATATATTGTATATGTAGGCACCTTCCTGTTTCATCAAATACCCCCCCCCCCCCCTTTCTTTCTTTTTCTTATCAGTTCTCAAGTTACACAAAGTGATGGCCATAGGAACAAGAACTGATGTGGGCCATAAACAGTGAACCAGAACTGATGTATGCAAGAGTTTGACCTTTGATTTAAAAAAAAAAAGTTTTATCATGATTGTGATAGGATCATATCAACACAGCAACAATTATGATAGATTCAAAATATGCACGCTTGTACATTGGCAGTGCATTAGGGATTTTTTCAGTTATTTTTCTTGTTGAAGTTATTGCATTGAACACTGATGTTTTGTTCCACAGCATGATATAATCTATAGTAATAATAATACTGGAAATTTATATCATGTATATATATCTATATGGTATATGCCAAGGCTCAAAGTGCTGATCAATACAAATATAATACATGTACATCAAGACAAAGATTCTTGTTGATTTAACATAAAACTAACAGATAATGTACACATCAACACAACCAGACAACATTGTAGTAGTATGAATGACCATGTACATAATATACCACACACATATGCGCACACACACACACACACACACACACACACAACAGGGGTAAAGGCCAGCTTTGCTCATTTGAAGTATTCAGAGAAGAGAAATGTCTTAAGTTTGCTTCAACTTCCGAATCAACACCACTCTTTGTCATTGACTTATGTCTGACACCCCCATTTCCCTTGACTGACTAATGAACATTCCTTTTGTTGTAACCTGCTTATGAGGGATGAACATTCCTTTTGTTGTCACTGACTTGTGAAGGAACTTTGACTTTAAATGAACATCCCTCTTTGCCATTGACTTGTGACTGCATATCCCCTTTTTTTGCATGACTAATGAACATTAATTGTCATTGACTAAGGGAACCTTGACTTTGAATGAACACCTCTCTTTGTCATCTACTCCTGCTGCATATCCATTTTCCCACTTGGACTGATGAACATTCCTTTTCTTGTCATTGACCGTTTGACTTTGAATGAACATCATTGTTATTGACCCGTGGCCGTGTATCGTTTTTTCCCCTTGACTGACTAATAAATGAACATTCCCTTCGCTGTCATCAACTTGTGAAGGAACCTCAAGCGACCTAGAATTATATGAGTACCCCTCTTTGACCATGACTTGTCAATGAGCATCTCTTTGTTGTCCTTGGCATAAATGTCCTCTTTGTCTTGCTGTTGTTCCTTCTCTGTGTGTGCGTATGTGCATGAGTAATGTGTTTGTGTGTATGAATGTGCGTGAGAAAACATTAGCTCTGTTCTATCCGGGTGATATTGTTCGCTCATGTGTGAAGTCTGGTGGTGGTATACCATATATATTTCATTGAGGTTCACTGTGCATGAAAATTAATTTTATTATGCAGTTATATGGGGGGCGGGTCAACGAAATGTATCCATTAGCATGCCCCAAATGTATTGTTTGCGTGTGTGTGATATAATATTTGTTGTATCCATGTGATACTGTTTGTTCATGTGCAAAGTCTGGATGTGGTATATTTAATCAAGATTTACTGTGCATGAAAAGAAATGTTACTGTACAGTTATATGGGATGAGGGGGGGGGGGGGGGGGGGGGGGGGGTTTTAAAACTTTATCATGCCCCAAACGTATAGTTTCTTTGAATATCAATCTTGAATAAACTGATGTAAGCAGATATATGCTTTAGACGTTGTGTCTACAGACCACTGTATTCTTAAATATTTTTTGTGCTAGTCTTATTCATGTTGGAATAACCAGAAAGAAAGAAAAGAGATTGTAAGCCAACAATTTAGATGGAGGAGTTGGACATTAACGAAAACGATAAATTATCTTTATGCTCTTGTTTGTATTCTGGCTGTGGCTGCTGTACACACATACTCTGTCCGTCTCCCACACACACACACATACACACGCACTCTGTCTCTCTCTGTGTCTCTCTCTCTGTCTCCCTCTCATCCGACCGGTTACATGCTCAGTCCGATTTATTTGCCACACAGGAACTTCAGTGTCGCCTCACTGTGCTTGTTAGTCTGCTCTCTCTCTCTCTCTCCTCTCTTCCTCTCTCTCTCCTCCTCTCTCTCTCTCTCTCTCCCCTCTTCTTTTCTCCCCCCCAGTCCCTCTCTCTCTCTCTCCTCCCCTCTCTCTCTGCTCCTCCTCCTCCCTCTCTCTCTCTCTCTCTCTCTCTCCTCTCTCTCTCCCTCCCCCTCTCTCTCTCTCTCTCTCTCCTCTCCTCTCTCTCTCTCCTCTCTCTCTCCTCTCTCTCTCCCTCCCTCTCCTCTCTCTCTCTCTCTCTCTCTCTCTCTCTCTCTAGCTCGCTCCCTCCCTCTCCCTCCCCTCCCTCTCTCTCTCTCTCTCTCTCTCAGCTCTCTCTCCTTCTCTCTCTCTCTCTCTAGCTCGTCTCCCTCTCTCCCCTCTCTTCTCTCTTCTCCTCTCTCTCTCGCTCCCTCTCCTCTCCCTCTCCTCCCTCTCTCTCTCTCTCTCTCTCTCTCTCTCTCTCTGCTCGCTCCTCCCTCTCCTCCCTCTCTCTCTCTCTCTCTCTCTCCTCTCTCTCTCTCTAGTCTCCCCCTCCCCTCTCCCTCTCTCTCTCTCTCTTCTCTCTAGCTCTTCTTCTCCTCCCTCTCCTCTCACCTCTCTCTCTCTCTCTCTCTCTCTCTCTCTCTCTAGCCTCCCCCCTCCTCCCCCTCTCCTCTCTCCTCTCTCTCGCTCACGTACACAACACATAAACAAAATACCCCCCCCCCATGTTCGCCGGCGTGAACAATATTAACTACCAATGGGGTTTTTTTTTATAATTTTTTTTTTTAGCGACTTTGGATCTGGATCTGCTACGACGCATGTACGTTTTCACATACCCTTGACGAATATTCACAACACAGACGTTTTAGTGACCATGTCTGTTGGTCCGTGACATCGTTCAGGTGTTGGACATTAACAGAAATTGAAGAATCATCTGCCACATTCCTGTTTGCACTTTGTGGCTGCTGCACAAATTTGTCGGTCATCCACTCGCTCTCTCACATCCCCCCCCCCCTCTCTCTCTCTCTCTCTCACACACACGCACCCACCCACCCCACACACACCCAAGGACATACACTGTGACACGAGACAGAGACAGAGAGACTGACTTCGAACAGCTTTTTCTTTTTTTCTTTATTCACAACCGAAC
Source organism: Alviniconcha marisindica (assembly GCA_018857735.1). Classification (NCBI taxonomy): domain Eukaryota; kingdom Metazoa; phylum Mollusca; class Gastropoda; family Provannidae; genus Alviniconcha; species Alviniconcha marisindica. Next base: position 41,245 of record JABMCL010000129.1, on the reverse strand, counting down.
CCATGCATGCTTTACAGCCAAATGAAACCATTATACGTGTATTCTCACGGCAAGTCATCCCAGAAATACATCAAGGAAATGAAAACGAAGACACCAGTACTCGAGTATCTGGATCATGTGGGGAAAAAAACGATTTTCAAATCATGACACCTCAGGGGTGTCATGCGGAAAGCAAGCGGCATTGGACTGTAACCCCCCACACACACACACACACACACATTCACACACACTGACACACACACACACAAAACCACACACGTTTGAATCAATCTCAAGAAGTCGGTGGAAATCAAACGAGATTCTTCTTCTGCGCTTACTTAAACTGAAGACGGTTGTATGGTCAGGCAAAACGAAATCATGGCAGATGCTTGTTAGGAAAAAAATAATAATCTCAAACCAGAATGACTGCTAGCGTTCTTCCAAGCACTTGACACGAAAACAACATAGCTCAACCAATAGCAGGGCAGTGTCCCAGTTCTATGTAATTTTTCACCGTTTAATTCTTGTTTGTATCGTTTTATAGCTTGATACTGGGGTTTAACCCGAAATTTCGCATGTCAGTTGTGTTTTGTCCTAATAAATAGTTGTTGTTTTTTAACTTTTATGCGTTTAGATGCTTGTTAGGATCAGGCTTTTCGCACGTGACGGCTAGTTATATCGGTAAGAGATGATGATGTACGGCATAGAACATCGACAAGCCTGAGACAAGATGTGTGTGGAAGTGACCAACCGCATGCGACACCCAATGCATTGTTCGGTAGGATAAGCCGATCATAAAGCTACAGTGGATGAAATATATATTGGCAACTTTGTCATTCTAGACTAGATCTGGGTCACACACACACACTCTCTCTCTCAAAACACTGGTTTACGACATCCCTCCTCCACTGAACCACAGCCATAAATAATTACGCTGAAAAAGTGTCAGCTAACGGACAGTTTTTCGTTTGGCAGAAAATTCAAATTACGTCAGGCGTTTCTTCAACCGCACGCGTTGTCTACGCCAGCACCAATAAAACCTAAATCGTTTGAATCGACAGAACCTTTTGGTTTCTTTCTACTTCTTTTTTTTTACCCGGGGCGGACGCGCCTCATGTTCACGTGCATGCTTGGACGCCGTGTTGCTTCCAGTCAGATGCCCAAACCTTTCGGGGGGCGCCGACAGCGGAGTCAGTGGACAGCTGCACGGCAATAAAGAGTGCCGCCACCTTCAGTGGCGTAGCCATCATGGCAGAGTTTGGGGGAAGGTGCCGGAAAGCGAGGCTGGGACTGTGACACACTGACACGCCCCCCTCCCCTCTCCGTACTCGAGACTCAAAAGCGACTACAAGCTCTCAGAACTTTATTCAGATATTATACAGTGCATACGCAGCATTGGCATATATATATACCTCTTCAACTTGCTTCATAGGCCTATCGTCCATACGCGTGCATAATGTGAGAGCGCGTCTGGACCGGTGTGTGTGTGTGTGTGTGTGTGAGCGTGCGCGCGCGCGAGTGAATGGGTGGGGGATGTTGTTTGTGTGCGGCGTGTGTGTGTGTGTGTGTGTGAGTGAGTGCGTGTGTGTGTGTGTGTGTGTGTGTGTGTTGTGTGTGTGTGGTCTGGGAGGTTAAATATAATGCAACTGTGTACGGGTACAGGCTGCACTAAAAATAGTCAGAAAAGTAAACACAATCGGCTAATTGACTACTTGGGTTAGCTGGAGAGAAAAAAAAGAAAGGCCTGTTCACTGAAGAACGTTTTATATACCATGGCACAACGGGAAAATAAAATAACCGTCTAGCAATAATAATTATGCGGGTAGCCACCCGGGATACCGCACTGACCAAACTTTAACTGAGAACCACACTGTGAACGGAAACTGTGAAATGACGGTGACCTCAGCTTTTCGCTTCGTCCAGCATTGCCAGTTATCAATGTGAACGAGTTCCTGTAAGCTATTTACATTTATCCCACCTTAAAACAAAACATAACAAATTCCAGCACGGATTAAATCAATTCATATATAATATGAATGCAGCACTGCTGCGTGACAGTGTAGGGTGGTCCCAAACTCCAAGCACTGGTTTACGACATCCTTCCTTCAACCACTGTCGTCTCTAGTTAAGCCATAGGGTCCAGAAAACTGTCAGCTAACGAGCAGTTTTTTGTTGTTGTTGGTGTTACAAACCACTCAAATTATATCAGATGTATGTTTTATAACTGACCATGTTGCTTACGCCAGCTGTAATAAAACCAACGGAGACGGAACTCTCCGAGAATCGAATCGAGACGGAACTCTTTTTTTTTCTTCTTCTTTTTTTTACCCGGGGTGGATGCGCGTCATGTTTACGTGCGTGCTTGGGCGCTAGGTTGCTTCCACAGTCTTATTAGTACCCAAACCTTTCGGGGGGCACTGACCGCGTCGGTGGACAGCTGCACGGAGATACTGGAAGAGTGCCCCTTCAGTGACGTAACCAATTCTGGCAGAGTTTGTGAGGAAGGTGCCGGAAAGCGACGCTCGCAGTGTGGAGTGTTCCCACTGGATTTTGTCGGTTACCATTAATGTGAAGAATACAGCACAGCTGTAAACGGTGTCACAGAGTTCTGATATATATATATATATATATATATATACATGTAATTATGTCCCACTTTCAACCCGTCAAGATCACACCGGGGGCACATCCATGTCGATGTAAATTAACAATGATCTCACAAGGTTCTGAACACACAAACAAACAAGTAAATCGACAACGGTTATGGAATGATTTTTTTCTGGGGGGCGGGGGGGGGGGGGGGGGGTGAGGGGGGAGGTACTGTAAATTATTGCGTTCGAGAGCTTGGTGAGGGTGGGGGTGGGGGTGGGTTTTTTAAATTATTTTTTTAACGACTTCTGATCCGTTACGATGCATGTTGACATCACTAAAACTTGACGAATGTTCCCAACAGAAATTTTAGTGATCATGTCTGTCTGCCCAAGACCTCATTAATTAGGCGACCCTTTTAACATTACGGTAGTTACGACGGTAAAACGCAATGGCGTACGTAACTATACAGACAGACAACAACAGATTGTTCAACAAAGTTTTCATTACACTACCAAAAAACTAAACAAACGAATAGCGTAGAGAAAACACGAAAACACTTGAAGTTGTGACACCACACACACAACAACAACAACATCTGACACGATTCACCTTGGGCCGTGTCATCACACTACAAAATACCAGTTCCGACACTAGGCAGTTGCATCGTCGCACTTAAAGACCAGAGACTGACACCACTTAATCTGTCATCACTCTGCCATAAAAAAGAGGTACGACATTAGCAACTTCTGTTTTTTCATCACAAAAACAAAACTGACGCCGCTGAATGCACATCAGCTGAGGTCTGACTTTAATTAATCTGTGGCTTCACATGTCAACACGGAGGTCTGACATTAATTAATAAATCTGTGGCTTCGTACGTCAACAACTGAGGTCTGACGTTAATCTGTGGCTTCACACGTCAACAACTGAGGTCTGATATTAATCAATCTGTGGCTTCGCACGTCAACAACTGAGGTATAACATTAATCTGTGGCTTCGTACGTCAACAACTGAGGTCTGACATTAACCTGTGGCTTTACAGGTCAACAACTGAGGTCTGATATTAATCAATCTGTGGCTTCGCACGTCAACAACTGAGGTATAACATTAATCATTCTGTGGCTTCGCACTTCAACACCCGAGGTCTGACATCAGTCTGTCTCCTCACTACAAAACTGAGATTTGAAATTAATCTTTGTTTTTGCACTTAAACAAATGAGGTCTGACATTAACCTGTATCCTCATTACAAAAACCGAGGTCTGACATTAATCTGTGTCTTAGCACTACAAAAACTGAGGTCTGACACTAATTTGTGTCTTCGCACCACAAACAAAATTAGGTCTGACACTATTCAGTTTGTGTCATAATTCCACAAAAATAAGTCTGACAAATTATACATCTGTATAATGACATGATTACATAAAAAAAGTTTTTCCGCCTTTTTTGATTTTTTTTCAAGGCACTGTTCTTCGTTTTTATTCTACAGATCAGCAAAATAAAAAGAACCACAACGTAAAAAACTAAACAAGCACAGACAGACTTAGTAGACTCCCTTCTCGGCCGATGTGTTGCATGTTGTAATTCCACGAACACCTATACAGTTCTGTACTCAAAAAACCCAAGAGTCAGAAGCTTGCATTTTTGTATGGTGCTCCTCTTTCTCTTAAACACTACAGGTCTCCAGTCGGACGTCAGAGCATGATTATGCTTGAACCCAATCCCCCCATTTTTTCCACTGTCCCCTTCTCTCTCAGTCTCTCTCTCTGGGCCTTTCTTAATAAACCATCAACATTCTCTCTCTCTCTCTCTCTCTCTCTCTCTCTCTCTCTCTCTCTCTCACACACACACACACACACACACACACACAAAGAGGTGAATGGGCGGGGGGGGGGGGGGGGGGGGGGGGGAGGTGAAGAGGGAAGTGGGAGACGAAACATTGAGCATAAACGACGGATGACAAGGCGCCTCATTTGGCCGCTTTGGGCGTCGTGTCCATCATCCCGTACAGGCCGTCCCCGCCCGCCACGCCGCCGGACGACTGGAGACTGCTCTCCCCTTTGCCGCGAGAGGGCGCCACCGGAAGCCGGGTAGGGGTGAAGGCCGAGCCGGCGGAGAGAGGGAGGAGCGACGAGCCGCCGCCGCCGCCGCCAGTCGCCGCCATGAAGTCGCCGCACATGGGGACCCCGCCCCCGGCCCCGCCCCCACCCCCGCCTGCCACAGTGTAGGCGGGGCCCAGGTCGGGGGCGTTGGAGAAGTAGTGGTAGTAGGTCGCGGCGGAGGCGGCGTCAGCGTAGGACCCGGCCAGCCCGGCCCCGACCCCGAGGTCTCGCTCCCCGCCCAGGGCGTAGCGAGCCGACATGGGCGTGGTCAGAGGGGCGGGGTTTCCCATCGACCCGTGCGACAGGAAGCCCGGCTCGACGGCCAGGTGGGCGGGGCCGTAGAGGCGAGGGAAGGACGAGAGGCCGCAGTCGGCGGAGTTGGACGAGGACGAGGACGAGGAAAGGCTGGAGGGGCCGGGGGGCGGGAGGTAGGGGTGGGCGGAGGAGGACAAGGAGGAGGAGGGGGAGGGGAGAGGGACGTCGCTGAAGAGGTGCGCGGCGGGGTGGTGCGAGGGCTGGATGTAGGTGGGCAGGGTCATGCTGCTGTTGGCGATCACGCTCTCCTCCCTCTGGGCACCTGCAGCAAACCAGTCCCGATGCACATGTATGTGTAGTTACAAAACGGAGAAAAATCAAAGAAAAGCAACAAATCAGCTTTAAAAATCCCAGCTTTTCGGCACAACTGCCTTCCTCGGGAGTTTATTTCTTACAAATGAAAGGGTAAAAACAGTTCATCATGGAGTCATTCCATAATTAGTCATTCGCAGTCACCATAACTATTACTTATTTACCCGCCAGTCAGTCCCGACGAATTCCCCCCCACCCACCCCCACCCCCTACGCCCCCACCCCCAAAAAAGCAAAAAAGCAACAACAAACAAAAAAACGCACGCACGCACGCACATACACCACCACCACCACCACCAACAAAGATAGGGGAAAACCCCAGTGGCGACAACAGTTAATCCGGATTGCTACCTCTGTCTTTGCCATCGGCCAGGTAGAGGCTGGACACACCGTGGCTGCTAGGGGACATCACCACACTGGCTTGCGAGCCTCGTTTGGGAACCTTGCTACCACGTGACCCGCCGCTACCTGCTGACAACACATCAGGCGGTATCTTATTTTTCAGTAACACTATCACAAGAAGAATTCACAGACAGACATGGATTTGTGGACTGTTAGCGGTTTCACGGCAGTTCAGTTCAATGTTGCTTTACGTCCACAGAGACCGTAGGATTATTTGGGACGGGAGCCCAGGACGTCCACCTCGACTTTCACACAGCTCCCGAGCTCTGTTTCACGGCAAAGTCAGCCAAGACAGTTCTCATAAACCAGTACTACGAGAACCGATGGTGTAGATTGTATGAAAACAAAACTAAGTCTGTTGATAAACAGTGTCCAGACTGGGCGTAAAACACCAAGTCTCTCTCTCACTCCTCTCTCTCTCTCTCTCTCTCTCTCTCTCTCTCTCTCTCAAACACACGTATTCACTAAATACTGTTGTAAACCGGTTTAGCCTGGTGGTAAGGCGTTAGGCCGGCAAGGGGAAGGACCTCGGATCCATTCCGCTTAGGCTCTCCTCCCTTTTCAAATGTTGTGGTTTGTGGACGCTGCCCTGCAGTGACTTTGTCCCTCACAATTAATGAAACACTAAAATGGCTCTCGTCACTGCCCATCTTAATGTAGGCGTCATCCTGGTGGTGACAGTGTAGTGTAAGGTATAGTCTCCCTCCTCCCTCATCTCCTGGGATCTCGGTCCCCGCCAGTACCTCTCTGGAGACAACTCGGCGTTAAAGAAGCCTAGGCAAACCATTGGTAAACTGTAACAACGGTACAGAGTCTATGCTAAAAAGAAGCAGTACGTATAGTTATCTTCTCGTGCGCCGGTTTGGCCCAGCGGTAAGGCGTTAGGCTGGTAAGCAGAAGGGCCTCGGCTCGATTCCGCTTCGGCTCTCCCTTCTCTTCAAAAAGGTTGTAGTTTCTGGACACTGTCTTGTGATTCTGTCCCTCACAATTAACGAAATATTAAAATGGCTCTCGTTGATGCCCATCTAAATGTAGGAGCCATTCTAGAGGTAGGTACATAACCTCACTGTTCCCCCACCTCGATACCCCCCTTCCCACCCCTTCTCCCCGTCCCTAATAAGCCTTATGGTTTCTGTGGGCGTTAAGCATCATGCTTACTTAGTATCTTCGCTACGGGTGGCTTGCCTGTTCTATGTAGGACCACCGGGTAGCTGCGTTGCCACTTACCTCGAGAGCCGACTGTACACACCGGGGTGGACATGGTGCCACTTACCTCGAGAGCCGACTGTACACACCGGGGTGGACATGGTGCCACGCGAGACGGAGCGCGTCAACATCCGGCCCTGCGCACTGCAACACAGGTAGTCATCCCCACTGTTTGTCAGTCCCAGTAATGGCGGGCGACAAAGCAGTCACTTGGGTCAAACGGCTGCTGGCAAATTTGCTCATTTAGAGATTGAAACATTGCTTTTATATAATTTATTTATTACAATAATCGTGACGATATTCACAGAATTGGAAGCTACACAGACGCCAGTAATGGAATGATACACTTTAGCTGTCTCCAAGAAAATAATAATTTATGGAAGCGAAATCCAAGGCAGTGTGTCGAACAACCCACCCCATCCATCACACACACACACACACACACACAAATTACTCGCAATTACACACACACGCACGCACGCACGCACACACATATACGCAGGCAGACAGGCACACACACACACACACATCAACCAACCACACATATCACACACCTCTCACCCCCCCCCACCCCCCCACACACACACACACAAGGCGCCTACCCGCTGTCCTGCACGGAGACAGACCGGGCAGGAGAGGCGTTGCTTCGTCTGGAGCCACGCCCACGCCCGCCCCTCAAGCCACGCCCACACGGCAGCGGCTGCGAGCGCGCGGGGCGACTGGGTGGCGAGTTGCCCCCCTTCGTCATGACGTCCAGCACCTGTCACGTGACTTGAAACCGGTTAGTTTGACACTAGCGAGCACTGCGTGGTACTGGGATCAGAGACACTTACACACTACAGCTGTAGTATTTCCCTGATGGTAACACAGGCGTACGCTGCACCAGAGATACTACAGGTAGTGTAGTGTGACGTCTCTGGGTGCACTCATCACACCATCGACCGGCCTTGTGATGTGATGGTACCGTGTCCTAAAGAGTTCTTCAGCACCTATACCTGTCAGCTCGAAGTGCACAATACACACACACGTCAGCAAAAAAAAAAGTATACCGAAACCAAGAAAGCAATGGCAGAAGAAAGGAGTTTTGTTTGCTTTAAAAATAAAAAAAATAAAATTAACGTCCAGTCAACCATGACGGTTATATCACGGCGATAGAGAATGAAATCCTACTAATTATGATAAACAAATGCACTACAACACCGCACTGAACGTCTTTCTCGCCACCTTCTTTAAACACACACACACACACACACACACCACACACACACACACACACACACACACAGAGCATACATACTATTTTTCTGCAGCACAATGAAGAGTCAAGAGCTAGTCAACTCACGTGTGCGTGGAACTCGTGGGGCAGCTTGCTGTTGACGATCTTGAGGTAGTCGACGGTCATCTCCAGGATGGAGGCCATGTCCGTCTTGCGGCCCCTCACGTACGGCAGCAGCACGCGCAGCTGGTCGCAGCTGTCCTTGATCCTCTCCCTGTGCACTTGAGAGGAGCTGTATACCGTCGTTAACGCCCAAGGGCCCCGGTGCAAAGGTCGAGGTCATTTAAGGTCAAGGAACCGGGGTCAGGTCAGAGAGAGGAGCTGACGGGTCGAGGTGCAAAGGTCGAGGTCATTTAAGGTCAAGGAACCGGGGTCATGTCAGAGAGAGGAGCTGTATATCGCCGTTAGCGCTCACGGGCCCCGGTGCAAAGGTCGAGGTCTTTTAATGTCAAGGCACCGGGCTCATGTAAGAGAGTGGAGCTGTATACCGCCGTTAACGCCCAAGGGCACCGGTGCAAAGGTCGAGGTCATTTAAGGTCAGGGAACTGGAGCCATGTACCGCCGTTAACGCTCACGGGTCGCGATGCAAAGGTCGAGGTCATTTTAAGGTCTGATAACCGGGGTCATGTAAAACAAAGGAGCTGTATACCGCCGTTAACGCTGTCTATCTGTCTGTCTGTCTGTCTCTCTCTCAGACACACACACACACACACACACACACACACACACACACACACACACACACACACACGCAGGTAGGTAGGTAGTGTTGCTTAATGTCCTCAGATGTCAGTTGACATATTAGGGACAAGCTGAGACCAATGCCGAAGCACGGTTCATATAGCTTTACGTCCACGGAAACCAGAAGGCTCGTTAGGACGGACAGCCCAGGACGGCCACCTCGACTCTCACACAGCTCCTGAACACATACGCACACGTGCTAATAAAGAATATACCTTCGGTGTTTTTCCTTGGTGGCGTGTTCGGCGCGGCACCACGATGGCGGTGTAGTGGGACTGCCGTTGATGGGTCTGACAAAGTCACAAACAACACGATTACAGCACAAAGCAGCGACCCAGGACGAATCCATCTAAATGAATTCATTCTTAAAAACGTACAGGACGTAGGACGAACATGGTGTTTCCAGTGCCTGACCAACAGTTCACACAGACAGACAGACAGAGAAACAGTACTCTCTTTTCTTTCTTTCTCTCTCTCTCTCTCTCTCTCTCTCTCTCTCTCTTCTCTCTATATATATATATATATCATAGTACACACACACACACACACACACACACACACACACACACACACACACAACACACACACACTGGCATAAACACACAACGTACGCACACACACACACATACAGTCATAAACACACACACGCACGCGCACACACAGTACATACACACACACACACACACTCTCTCTCTACCACACACACACACATGCATATACACACACACGCACTACCTCTCTCTACCACACACACAGTACACACACACACACACACACACACAAACACAGTACACACCCAGAGAGTACACACATACTTACATACACACATACATATACACACGCACGCACACACACGCGCGCGCGCACACACACACACACACACACACACACACACACACACACACACACACACACACAAAGCCTACCGGAGTTTGGAATCTTTGGAGGCCGGTGTCAAGGGAGTGGACTGCTGTTGACTGAAGAGGAACGGAGGAGGGGGCTTCAAGTCCACCACGTCCACCTCGGCCTGTATGCCACTGTCGTTGGTCGCGTCGGAGGCCAGAGAAGACAAACTGTATATAAACGTCAACACACTTATACCGAACGCAGAGTTCAGGAGCTGTATTTAACACGACACCACACACCGTGCGAATTTTCTGGGTAAGCCCCTTTATCAAGCGACAGAACAACACTTGAACAAAAGTGAAACGGTGAAAAAGGAAATGTAGGCTACTTAGGTTATCTGGTTGTGGCTGTGGTGTCTTTGTGTCAAGTGTTTGAAAGAATTGGCCTGTAGTTAAACAGGCGTGATGTAATGTTTTATGACTTTAAAATCAGATGACACAGCAGGGAAACAGAGTAAAAGTATGCACAGCAGTTAGTTAGTTAATTCTTTGAATTTTAACATCCCGTTTCACACACACACACACACACACACACACACACACACACACACACACACACACACACTCAATAAACATCGTGCTTAACGTCGACAGAATCCACAAGGCTTATTAGGGACGGGGAGAAGGGGTGGGGAGGGAGGGGGTTTGGAGGTGGGGGGAGAAGGAGATTATATATTCTATCGCCATACAGTCACCACCAGAATGACTCCTGCATTAAGATAGGCAGCGATGAGAGCCATTTTAATGTTTCATTAATTGTGAGGGACAGAGACACACAGACCACAACCTTCGAAGAGAAAGGACGGAGAGCCGAAGCGGATTCGAACCGAGGTCCCTCTGCTTACCAGCCTAACGCCTTACGGCTAGGCCAAACCAGCTCACTCAAGCGGGATTCTGTGGTGGTACAAACCTGAGTTCGATGTTGGACTCAGTGCTGACACTGGAGTCTGGGGTGGTGGGGCTGAGCTGCGGGTCCCTCAAACTCAGCTCGTAATCTGCCACAAACGTCCGTCATTGACTTCAGTGATATTCAACGCCGCGTCAAACGCAACGGTCGTTATTATTAAGCATAAAACTCCTCAAAATTTTATCACAAGCAAACGTTTTTTTCAGCATTTCCCACACAGGCCATTTTTTTTTTTTGAAGAGTAAGTAAGTATCTTGGTGTTTTACGTCCAGTCAACCAAATGTTTGAAGAGGATCGGGGGTAAATATAGTTGAATGAATCGGAAGGGCCAAAATCAGAAGGGCGGGTTTTCTGTTGGTAGGCAAACAATGCAGGCAAAGCCATATTCTGACCAAACCTATACTCAACAGAGGGGTGTTTTCTAACAGATCCCATTCCTCGGAAGAGCGGATCGCCCTCATAATTATAACCGCACTGGTTGACTGGGCGTAAAACAGCAATTTATTTACTTACTCGGAAGAGCGACTTCATTTCTGAACCGCTTCCCTTACCGCGGAACGGACAAGACCGAATCGGACAGTCCGAAAGCCTGTGAATCCCCGTACGCAACTGGCTGCCTCCTCCCCCCCCCCCCCCCCCCCCCGACCCCTTCGTCCTATCTCTTCCCCTCACCCCCCCTCCCTCCCGAACACACGCACACACACATACGATCACACACACACACACACGCATACACACACACACACACACACACCCACACACACACACATACGTCACACACATAACACACACACGCACGCACACGCACACACACGCACGCGCGCGCGTGCACACACACACACACACACACACACACGCGCGCGCGCGCACGCACGCACGCACGCACACACATTCTGTCTGTGTGTTTGTCTGTATGTGTGCCTCTCTCTCCTGATATAACCGTAATGGTTGACTGGGCGTAAAACACCAAGTCCTCTCTCTCTCTCTTCTCTCTCTCTCTCTCTCTCTCTCTCTCTCTCTCTCTCAAACGCACGTATTCACTAAATACGTGTAAATACGGTCGCGGGATGGTACACCTTAGGACGTCATAATCACAAAGAACGAATCTTTTAAAAACAAATGATTTTACCTGGGGAGAGCTTGACGGAAGTCCAGTCAAAGTATTTCTGTCGAATCGTTGCTTTGGAAACAGGCTCCAGAATTATTTCGTCAATTCCATGAAGGTTCAAGTCAACTGAAGATCAGAAGGAATTAAATCTCAAGTGAATATACTTGAATCATCCCTCACTGGGCAATTCAGCTAATTACTAAGGCTCATTAATAGAAAAACGAAACAAAATAGAAATTAAAAAAGAAAAGGGTAAAAAGATGGCCAACTGACCACAAGAACAGACTTTCTGAGGTGACACAACAATTCGTCGCAAGCAATTCGTCGTTCTCGGAAAATCGCCGTCAGACAATTCATCTATCGTCAAATGACACCAATCCAACAAATCATCGTGCATACCTGTGTGTGTGTCCTTCAAACAAGTCAAGCAGTTTATTTCAGTGGGGGTACATGAAAAAACATCAATGAAAGAACATCTGGAAAGACACGGCACTAAACGTAAAATATAAGTGCATGCAACAAAAAGAAACAAACAGCAACAAAAACAAAAACAAAATCGTACGCATTTCCAAAACAAAAACAACGAGAAACCAGAGAAAGATCATTAACCAAAACACCAAAACAAAAGCTAGAGGAAAAAATGAAAACAGATGGGTACAGCAAACACACACAATCACTCACTCACATACACTGAAACACGCTTGCACATCTATCCACCGACCCACCCATACACAAGATTTGGGGGAAAGGAGGGGGAAAGCGGGATTCGACAGGCATTAAAAATAGAGATTACAATGTTGATAGAAAATGAAAAGATGGAAAAAAGAAGAAGAAGAAAAAAGTTGTTATCGCTCTACGTACACTTGACATCGGAATTCACTCATAATAAATTCAAAAAGTGTGCTAAATTTACCAATAATCGTTCCTTTTTGCTGAAAAAAAAGACTGTGAAATCTATTAACATTTGCATTTTTACAATAAAATGGTGAAATATTTTTTCTTCTTCTGGATTCAGCAGAAAAAGGACATCTAAAAACATAATGGAATTTGTCACCAATGTCAGTAGATGAACACTTAGTACATAATCTGGGGTGGAGGTGGGGGTGGAAAGAGAGCCAGCCAGAGACAGAATAGGGAAATTTTATTCAATAAGGCCATAGCTCCATTTGAAAGGATGTAAGCACAATAAACCTTGTAATGCAATGCATACACAGTATTCAATAGACACCTAGGGTGGTGGAGGTGGAGGGGGGGGGGCAGAAAGAGAGAGGTGGAGATGGTGGGGGCAGAAACAGAGTAAGATGTCGAGGGGATGGTGGAGGCACAGAGTTTGCCAGAGACAGACAGACAGACAGGCAGGCCGGCAGGACTGACAGACACACAGAGAAAGGCAGACAACTCATTCTCAGGCGGAGAGACAAAAACACAAATCATTCTCAGGCATGTAGACACACAGCGGAAGGCAGACAACTGATCGAGGCCGACAGACACACACAGCGAAAGGCAGACAACTCACCCAGGCCGACAGACACACACAGAGAAAGGCAGACAACTCACTCTCAGGCTGAGTCACAGACACACAGATGAAGGCAGACAACTCAGTCTCAGTCTCAGGCAAGTGACAGACACACAGAGAAAGGCAGACAACTCACTCTCAGGCTGAGTCATAGACACACAGAGAAAGGCAGACAACTCACTCTCAGGCGGAGTCACAGACACACAGATGAAGGCAGACAACTCACTCTCAGGCGAGTGACAGGCACACAGAGAAAGGCAGACAACTCACTCTCAGGCTGAGTGACAGATACTCCAAGCTGTATCGTCTTCCTGTTCCACTTGCTGGAGTACCTGCAAGAAGGAACGAGTTAGTTAGTTGGTGCTTTGAGCCCACAAGAAGGCACGACGGCATGCTATTCATAACTGGGTTTAACGCTGGATCGTCGCCGGAGTGGTACTGGCAGGGTCCGAGTTCCCAGAAGCAGGTGGGAGGGGATGGGCTGGCGGGCGCCCGTAGATGCTAAGAGATTAAAATTTGTTCTAAGCAATGAGTCGAAGGGGAGGTGGGGAGGGGTGGGGGGATGAGGTACAAAACAGAGGGTGGGGGGTGGGGGGGTGGGAGTGAGTGAGGTACGAAACAGTCTGAAATCACACCTGATGCACGTGATGACCACCCGTAGATGCTAGAAGGTTTCAAGTAATCAGTGGAAGGGGAGGGTGGGAAGGAGGGGGGTGGGGAGGAGGTACAAAATGTAGTCTGGAAGCACACATCAGCTGCCAGTGATGACCATAAGGATGTCTTCGGGGAGGTGGGAAGGTCGGGAGTAGAAGTACAAAACGGAGTGTGAAAGCGGGGAGGCGGGGCGGGGGTGGTGGGTGCGTGTGGTACAAAATAGAGTTTGAAAGCACACCTGATGCCCGTAACGACCCCAACTGCCAAGGATGTCATTGGGGAGGTGGGGGGATGAGGTAAATAACAGAGTGCAAAAGCACACCTGATGCCCGTGACGACCCCACAGATGTCCCGGTGGGTGGGGTGAGGTATAAAACTGAGTCCAAATTCACACCCGATGTCCGTGATCCCAGGTGGGGAGGTGGGGTGATGAGGTACAAAACAAGAGTCCGAAAGCACACTTGATGCTTGTGATGATCACAAGGACGTTGTTGGGGAGGAGGGGAAGTGGCGGGGGGGTGGGGGTGGGGGGTGGGGTGTACAAAACAGCTTGGTGGTGGTAAGATTAAGATGTAGACAGCTAGTGCACATGTCACAACAAGCAGAGCCCAGAATGGCCGTGATCCGAGGTGAGGCGGTGGAGGGAGGGGGGGGGGGGGGGTACAAAACAGTCAGAAAGCACACCTGATGCCCGTGATCCCAGGTGAGGAGGTGGGGGGAAGAGGTACAAAACAAGAGTCCAAAAGCACACCTGATGCCCGTAATCCCAGGTGAGGACGTGGGGGTAAGAGGTACAAAACAAGAGTCAGAAAGCACACCTGATGCCCGTGATCCCAGCTGAGGAGGTGGTGGGAAGAGGTACAAAACAAGAGTTCAAAAGCACACCTGATGCCCGTGATGACCCCAAGGATGTCCTCGGTGGGCGGGCACGGCAGCTGCAGCCAGATCAGCTGGAACACGCGGTCGTTGCACAGGTTCAGGGCCTCCGAGGGAGTGCAGGTGATCAGCTCGTGGTCAGCCACCACCTGCAACACACGCAGTTGAATGATCGTTATACACCTGGCGTCAAGGTCTCACTGATAGTCATGATCACGTCCGGAACGTTCAGCACATGCCAAAAAGATGGTCCAGTCAACAGCTATGCTAATGATAATAATGGGCATTTTAAAATGCCTACCGTGAGGTCAAAGGACTGAACAATACAAACATAACAGAACACATTATAATGTACATCGAGATAAAGATTTAAAAAAAAATCAATTTAACATGCAACCAAAAATAATGTACACTGTCTATGCCGCACACACACACACGCACGCACGCACGCACGCACGCACGCACGCACGCACACACGCACGCACGCACACGCACACACACACACACACACACACACACACACACACTGTAAACTAATAGGTGTAAAAGAGAGCGACGGTTAACTGCAATACTTGGAAAAATGTGTCTTGACATTCATCACTGACTTAGCCAGCTTACTGGAGCTCTCTCTCTCTCTCTCTCTCTCTCTCTCTCTCTCTTGTTTTTGTTTTGAACTGTAACTTCGGACTTATTCAAGCGGAGGGATGGTGTAACACTTGCGATAGAAAAACAAGCACAACGCAAAAAATGACGAAGAGCACGAAGTGAAAGAGGCCTACCACGAAATAGCTTGCGCACAACAGGAATAACGACAACAATATCAACGATACCGTCTACTCCAACCAGACTTTATAAAGAAGAAGAAAGTAAAGAAAGGATATAACTATATAGCACAAAATTATATCGGGGCAGTCTATTCTTGCCTTGCTCATTGTGACATGTGCGCTGACTGTCTACATCTTACATCCACCAAAGTTTTTAGCTTTGTCGGCCATGTTGTTTTGAATGTTATGGCAACAACGCGGTTGCAAACCATGCACACACACACACACACACACACACACACACACACACACACACACCACACACACAGAGGAATATTTTTTAGTTTGGTCTCGACTTCATCTTTCCATTTATACCAAAATATGTTGGAACCGAGTGTTACTAAGGGGCTGTAAAAAATATTTAAAAAAAAAAGAAAGTGTCAAGGGTGCTACGTATGCAAGTGTTGCGAGGCTGTCTGGCGAGCATAAGGGACAATTAAGCATGCGGCCACATGGGCTACATTGGCAAAGAGTTCTTGACCACGTCTTGCTAGCCACTTTTCCATTTCCCTCTGCTACCTTGCAGCAGGACGTCAAGGTGATTCTACCATCTGACACATCAGGGCTTGGTTAAATTTGTTTAACGCCGAGCTGTCTCCGAAGTGGTACTGGCGGAGACCGAGATTCCAGGAGATAAGTGTTCAATAAATAAAACCGAGGGAAGAGGGAGAGTATATCTAACGCTACACTGTCACAACCAGAAAGACTTGCATTAATATGGGCAGCGATGAGAGCCACTTTAACGTTTTATTAATTGCGAGGGGCAATGCCACACTGGCAGTGTCTCCAAACCACAACTTTTGATATGGTGTGTGTGTGTGTGTGTGTGTGTGTGTGTGTGTGTGTGTGTGTGTGTGTGTGTGTGTGTGCTAGTGGTGCGCGAGGGTGTGGGAATGTCTGTGCATGTGTAGTTTGTGCGTGTGTGTGTGTGTGTTGTGTGTGTGTGTGTGTGTGTGTGTGTGTGTGTGTGTGTGTGTGTACGTGTGTGAGGTGGGAAGGCGGGAGATGGGGGGTGCGAGTGTGTGTGTGTGTGTGTGTGTTCGCGCGCGTGTGTGAATAATATGTGAGTGTGTGTGCTGGGGAGGGGGAAGGGGCACGAAGTGTGTGTGTGTGTGTGTGTGTATGTGTGTGTGTAGTGGGGGCGGGAACGAAATGTGTGTGTGTGGAGGGAGACATTTCCACACTCGCCTGCTCGATGTTGTGTTGCAACGTGCCGCCTCGCGACTCCATGGCGACGAGAAGGGACCGTGTATCCTTGGCAACGGCTGACGACATCATGATGGCGTGGTGGGGAGGCGGGTAAGAGGGTGTCCTCGGTCGATCCCCCGTCTGAAATCACAGCGTGACCCCAACAAGTAACAATTGTCCATTCGTGTTTTACATCAGTAACAAATTCAAATACAGCTGTGTTACACCAGTAACACAACAGTGGTCATTGACCACCCTTCCCAACCCCCACCGCCGGGAAAAAAAAAGGCAATGGAAAGTAGTTCGTCCTTTTACTTCACAATCACTAAGTCGAAAAAAGAAAAAGAAAAAAATGGATGATATTCATTCACAGAAATATTCATTCACAGAAACAGATGAACTGAAATCATTTAATGAGAAGTGTGTGTGTGTGTGTGTGTGTGTGTGTGTGTGTGTGTGTGTGTGTGAGGGGGGGGGGGGGGGTTGTCGATATACATGTACGCGTTCCTTTGCGCTCTCTCTCTCTCTCTTTCTCTCTGTATCCAGGTGAATGAAAATGCGACAGTAGGAGTTTGATCTGTCTACGAGAACACTCTAGTCAAAATAATCTTTCCTGCTGGGGTGGTGGTGGTGGGTATGAAACGCGACTTGGGTGAACGACAAAAATTGCCGAAGGCGCGAGATCCACCAGGGGCAAGATTTCTTCAGCACCCCTCCCCCCCCCCCCCCCCCCCCCCCCCCAGCTTGTTCGTGTCTGTATGTCCGAAAAGAACTAGGTTAAATGGATACACTGCACGGATGAGAAGTGGGATGGTGTAACACTTGCGATAGAAAAACATGCACAGCGCAGAAAATGACGAAGAGCACGAAGTGAAAGAGGCCTACCATGAAATAGCTTGCACACAACAGGAATAACGACAACAATATCAACGATACCGTCTACTCCAACCAGACTTTATAAAGAAGAAGAAAGTAAAGAAAGGATATAACCATATAGCACAAAATTATATCGGGGCAGTCTATTCTAATAATAATAAGAAAGTAAAGAAAGGATATAACTATATGGCACAAAATTCTAACGGGGGAGTTTATTCTAAGCTCTCTCTCTCTCCTCTCTCTCTCTCTCTCTCTCTCTCTCTCTCTCTCTCTCTCTATCACACACACACACACACACACACACCAGCACATACGCGTATAATTACTGTCTATATACACAGTTTACCTAACCAACGTACCCAGTTAGCTAACAACGGTTGCTCCTCTCCTGGAACAATCAGAAACAGCGGAATAAAGGAAGACAGTCCACGTGTGAAGCTGAATGACCACAACAACAACACAACGAGCGTCCACTGCAGTGGTAGCGGCCATGCGCACGCACTCTTTGACCCAGGCAAGCGTCACGTTGTGTTCAGCGCCACGACCCTCGATAACCACGTGCAACACGTGCTGACAACTGTCGGCGACTTGCCGGGTGTCCTTTGAAGTCCAGGAAAAGCTCAAGTCGTAACCGTGAACAGTGCTCGGCTTTGTTCCGGTCGAGGATGTAGGTCAGACTTGCCGTGGGGGCGTGTTGGCAACGGCTGATTTCAAGAGTCGAGGTGAATGAGAGGTTCGATCGCAAGTGGTGGCTGAATGCTGATTCATCATACAATCAATATTACTCCCTCCCCCCCCCCCCCCAACGCCCCATGGCAAACGCTTTTGCAAATAAATAATAATGGCATAATAACAGGTTAGTTTTGCGGGTAAAATTGAAAATCATTGTCCCCAAATTAAGTTTTTGTTTTGTTTCCTTTTGTTTGTTTTAAGCGACGCTCTTTCGGAGCATTTTTCCAGTTGGACTTGAATGATGTTTTTACTATTATTATTATTATTATTATTATTATTATTATTATTACTATGCCCGAAAACAGCGCTAAGAGCTCATATAATTCTTGTGGCGCTATACAAAATTTTACATTATTATTATTACTACTAATTGCAAATCTATAGCTGACCTGTATTTCACTCCAGTTGGACACAACACAAAATCAGTGGAGGATTCTGCAGGATACAAGGAAAAGCATACATCTCAAAGTTCTGCAAAACTGATCTCAAATCTCCCCCCCCCCCCCCCCAAAAAAAAAAAGGAACAAACTTTGCTTCTCCAAAATGGCGTTCAAAAATGTTTGTGGACAAAATTGTGGAGGTCAAATAAAAGTAGCAAACAGGAAATGACGCAGGGTGGAACCCGGGGCTCCCTGATGAAGATGGATGTTGGGGTGAGAACCTAGCTCAGTCTCAGCCGCTTCGCATACACGGATGTCGCGGACTTGAGAGTTTGTCATTGTCTTCGGAAGTTGTGCGCGCGTGCATATTCTCTCTCTCTCCTCACACACACACACTCTCTCTCCCCACCTCTCCTCTCTCTCTCTCTCTCTCTCTCTCTCTCTCTCTCTCTCACACACACACACACACACACACACACACACACACACACAGAGTCACACACGCACACACACACACACACACACCCTCTCTCTCTCTCTCTCACACACACACTCTCTCACACACACACATCCCTCTTCTCTCTCTCTCTCTCTCTCTCTCTCTCTCTCTCTCTCTCTCTCTCTCACACACACACACACACACACACACACAACACACACACACACAGACACACACACACACACACACACACACAATGAAAGAAAAAAGGGGAAAAAAAGAAAAAAAGAAAGAAAGCGAGAGAGAGAAAGAAAAAAAAAGAAGAAAAAGAAAGAAAAAAAGGGGGGGGGGGGAAGGGGAGAAAGAAGACATAAAAAAGATGAAGAAATATTTGCAGTGCCTGTCATAAAACAACACAACATTCACCCATTCACACTTGCACCAACGCGTACCCCACCCCACCCGCCTCTCTCTCCCTCCCTCCCTTTCCATCTCTCTCCCTCTCTCTCTCCCTCCCTCCCTCTCTCCCTCACCCGCCCTCCCCCCGCCCCCCCCGCCCCCCGCCCCGTCCCCCCTTCCCCCTGCACGTTTTCAGAGCGGAGCACAGCGTCACCGTTCAACGGCAGTCAAGAGTTTAACAACGCTTTCAACTGTAATGTATCGAAACGGCAAAAAAAAAAAAAAAAGGAAAGAAAGAGAGGAAAAGAAAAAGTCCTTGCTTTGCAGTGTGATGAGTGTACCAGACGTAGGCTAACCCTGGCAAAGTAAGTAAGTAACATGGTGCTTTACGCCCAGCTGCTTACTCTGCCAGCGTTACGGCTGGTACACTCATCACACTTCGAAGAGTTCTCTCTGAGCCACCTTGTCGATGTGTGTGGGGTGAAAGTAAAGTCAGCTAAGATGGCCTTGATTTCCAGAAGGGTGATTTAAAAAATAAAATAAATTGTTTTTGTTTTTTGTTGTTGTTGTCGTAATTATTTGCTTAGCTGATATGGGGCAGTGAACCGACTTAGCTAAGTGACATAATATATACATATATATGAGCCGTGGCTTTAAATAAACTCCGTTTTGCTGGCTGTTGCTTCGAATTCTCGATTTTGGCTCACACTGCCTTCAAGCCTATTGTTTTGCCCTGATACAGTCAGGGTGGTCTCTCTTCAGGGCGGTCTCTCGTTGGAGTGGTCTCTCATCAGGGCGGTCTCTCGTTGGAGTGGTCTTATCAAGGTGGTCTCTCACTGAGTGGCCTCTCATAGGGTGGCCTCTCACTGAGTGGCCTCTCATAGGGTGGCCTCTCACTGAGTGGTCTCTCGTGATACTGTCCTGCACCGAGGATTCACTGAGAGAAAGTACATGCATCCTAACGAGAGGTGGTCGCTAATCAGGGACGGTCTCCCATCAGGGTGGTCACACATTGTAGTGGTCTCACATCAAGGTCTCTCGTTGGAGTGGTCTCTCATCAAGGTGGTTTCTCACTGAAGTGGTCTCTCATTAGGGTGGTCTCTAGTTGGAGTAGTCTCTCATCAGGGTGGTCTCTCACTGGAGTGGTCTCTCGACAGGGTGGTCTCTCACCGGAGTGGTCTCTCGACAGGGTGGTCTCTCACCGGAGTGGTCTCTCATCAGGGTGGTCTCTCACCGGAGTGGTCTCTCATCAGGGTGGTCTCTCACCGGAGTGGTCTCTCATCAGGGTGGTCTCTCACCGGAGTGGTCTCTCATCAGGGTGGTCTCTCACCGGAGTGGTCTCTCATCAGGGTGGTCTCTCACCGGAGTGGTCTCTCATCAGGGTGGTCTCTCACCGGAGTGGTCTCTCATCAGGGTGGTCTCTCACTGGAGTGGTCTCTCATCAGGGTGGTCTCTCACTGGAGTGGTCTCTCATCAGAAAGGTCTCTCATCAAGGTGATCTCTTTTACGTAGTTCCACTGTGTCCAGCCTTGTTATGAAGTGTAACTGATCCACAGCGACCGGAAGTGGACAGCTCGGTCAATGTGTGCCGCGCGGAAGTGACCGTTTCGGGCCGCCTCCGGCACCGTCCACAGGTTTAGACTGTCGACCGATTCGGCATTGGGTTGGGGTGACTGCACTGGAAGTATCAAATTCCGACACAAAAACTACAGGTACTTAACAAGCTTGTGTTGCACGTGAAATACAACTTTCCCCCCCCCCCCCCCCCCCCCCCCTTTTCTCTCTCTTCTCTCTCTCTCTCCTCTCTCTCTCTCTCTCTCTCTCTCTCTCTCTCTCTCTCTTGTTTTTGTTGTTATTGTTGTTTTTTTTTGCCCGAGGGCTGGATGAAAAAAAGTATTGTACTTATTCCTTTACCCCCGTTAATAAAAAATCTCGTTCGTTCGTTCGTTCGTTCTCTCTCTCTCTCTCTCTCTCTCTCTCTCTCTCTCTCTCTCTCTCTTAAATTCTTTGTGACAGACGATAACCACATCCATCTATTTGCCCACGTCCGATATGTATGTGACACAAAGCTGGTCACCAGAACCAATGACATCATTATTTGGCAACCACACGGTGGTTCTTAGCATGATTGCAACTGAACGGAACTCACCCAAAATGTAAATCGCGGTGTACTCACCCTTGCAGGTGAGATACGGCGCTACAGAAATGAGCGCTATTATTATGATTAATTATTCAGTATATGCACTGTATAGGTTATATTTTGTGAATAATAAATGGATGGAAGCGAACAAGGGGAGAGAGAGAGAGGGAAGGGGGACAGGGACAGAGACAGACAGACAGACAGACAGAGAGAGAGAGAGAGAGAGAGAGAGAGAGAGAGAGAGAGAGAGGAGAGAGAGACAGAGACAGAGACAGAGAGAGAGAGGCAGAGAGGCAGACAGACACAAGCAGACAGACAGACTGAGAAACAGACAGACAGGCAGAGACTGACACACACAACAGAAAGAGACAGAGATCCTTGCTACCACCCAAGATCACATTGTGGCCAGACACAGCACACACAATCACAAGTCTAATCCACTGTTCGTATGTACATCGCAGGTCATTTCACGATTCATGAGGACTAGGCAAAATGAAGTTGAAAAAGTTCTAAAGAGAAACAAAAGAGATGAGGGGGAAAAGGGTGGGGTGGTGAAGAGATGCATTGGAAGAAAGGAAAGGGCGCTATGGGGGGCGCGGGGTGGGGGTGGGGGTGTGTGTTGTGTGTGTGTGTGTGTGTGTGTGTGTGTGTGTGTGTGTGTAGGGTGTGGGTGGTGGGGGGGGGGGGGGGGGGCAAAGGCAAAGCACAAACAGACGTTTTGTGATTTTCTTCTTCTTCTAAACCATGGACCAGTTTTTTTTTTATATTTCGTTTTAGCAGCATGTATTGAACGCAACTCACCCAACTGTCTTGCGGGCTGAAGGAGCAGGAGGTTGCTGTGGCGGTGGAGGAATAGCAGGAATCGTCGAAGAATACCCCGGGTGGACAAAGGCTGGCCTCGCCAAAGTCTGCCTCCGTCCCGGCGAGTATTTGAGCAATGATGGAGTCCTTCTGGCAAGTCTCCAAACACGCCGAACTCCTCTCTTTCACGTTCACACAAGAAGCCGTAGTGGTCGTTGTTGTTGTCAGTGATGGCGCTGACGTCGGCGCTGACGTTGTAGCTGATGTTGTGGTTGGGGTAGACAGCGGTGGTGAAGCTGTCGTGGCACAGTTGGTCGCCGTGTTTTCCGTGCGACGCCGTTTGCTAGGCGAGCTCAAGTCGCCGTCTGCAGACATGTCAGTTTCCACCTGTCTCGTTCACTACCTGTCTGTCCGTCTGCTTTGCAGACTGTCGCAAAAAGCACTGACGACTGTAGAAACGTAAGCGAAGTGCAAGAATGAAGCTTCTTTTCTCGCCCTCTTCACGTCCAGAAAACACGAACTCGGAGTGAGAATTGAACCAACGGGGTGACTGAGTTCGTGAGGACGGCTACGCGCTGCTAAACACGTAGCTCTTAGTCTTAGCCAAGGTGCAAACCTGCTGGCAAAACGGACATTCAATGAAACGGGTATTGACTGATATGACCTTGCCCTCGGCTGTTTTGGGGGTCAGGCCTATGCCCCTTTACCTCGAGCACCTCTCTCGGGTTGACCTATCAGCTGCTCTGTTGCACGGTGCGGTGTTGACAACCGTCGGATGTGTCGCGTGGTGACAGTGTGTTTCATATTCCGTTTGTACCGCTAAGTTCATCTGTCAGAAGACTAAAGCGCACGCTTTGGGTTTGAGAAGGGCGTAAAAAAAAGACCCCCCCCAAAAACAACAACAACAACAACAACCCCAAAACAACAACAACACAACAACAACAACAACAACAAAAATAATAATAAAAAGGGGGGGGGGGGGGGGGGGGGGCGGGGGTAAGTAAGTAAGTTGGTGTTTTACGCCCAGTCAACCGGTGTGGTTATATCAGGGAGAGGGAGGGGGGGGGGGGGGGGTACACATTCATTTACGTATACTTACAGTTGTGGATTTATATTTCCTATTTTAATGTCCAGAATTATTGTTTTTATTTCATGTCCGATTTTTGCTCACTTTTGGGTCGCGGTTACTGTTTGGCATGCCATTCAGACTCGGTAAGCAATGTTTTTTGTTTTGTTTTTTCTTCTGTTTTAGATTGACTTTGCAGAATTTCATTTTCAGTGTATTTTTTTCCTCAAGGTATCTTTCAGACTCCGCCATTTTGCATTGAGTACGATGTCACTGAAAAAAGATGCGGCGTTCGATCAGTAGTATAGCCAATTTGTTTTAAACGTTACTTCGTCAGGCTGAGTGGGTTTCAAGACAGGAAATACAACACAAAAATGTACAGCAATGGAAGTTAAATGAGGCAGTAATTTAGGACAATAACATAAAAATTTAGGCTGCCTGTACTTACTATGTAGATTACTCGATCGTGGGAGCCAGTATGCCTATATAGTTTCTGTCATAACAATGTCTGCGAACTGCCTACTCTTGATGTGTGTGTGTGTGTGTGTGTGTGTGTGTGTGTGTGTGTGTGTGTGTGTGTGTGTGTGTGTGTGTGTGTGTGTGCGCGCGCGCGTGTGTGTGTGTGTGTGTGTGTGTGTGTGTGTGTGTGTGTGTGTGTGTGTGGTGTTTCCCCCTACGTGTTTTAATTTTTACCTCCAAGAAATTAATTAATGCCCCCCCCCCCCCCCCCCCAAAAAAAAAGCAAGGGAAACAAGCAATGTGACTGAGACAACCTTGTGTTGTCATGCCAACATTCTTCAAAGCATTGGACACAAAAAACAACATAGCTCAAGCAAAAGCAGATAAGTGTCCTAGTTCTACATCTCATAAAACTCTTTAAGTGTCGTTTTGTTGCTTGACTGATAAAGGGGATTACCCCGAAAATTCGCATGGTGCGTTTTGTCTCAAGAAACAGCATTCTTTTGAACTTTGTATCTGTTTGGATCTTGTGGAGGGCGTGAGGGTGGAGGGCGTGAGGGGGTCGGGGGGGGGGGGGGGGGGGGGGGGGGGGGGGGGGGGGGGGGGAAGAGGGAACAAAAGTGTAACAACTATTCAACGTTTGCTGTCATTCTGGTTTCAGATTTTATTTTCTCAACCTTTGTGGACTGGAACTGGATCTGTGTCTAATTGCATGCAGTACGTGTATATATATACACACACAACACAAGGGCTAGGCGAACTTCTCTGCTCTGATGTAATCAGGTTCACCAATCCAGAAACCATTAATTGGTAGCTGATCACGGGGAAGGCGGGGCGATGGGTGGACGTGGGTTCGGTGGGGGAGGGGGGGGGGGGGGGGGGGGGGGGGGGGGCGAGGGGTGTGTGTGTGTAGGCAATGCACAATCTGGTGCGCATACTGAGGTGAGAAATAGATGAGAAATGGGTTAAACGCGATGGGAATGAGCCATTTTGTGTGAAGTATGGAGAAGAGGACGGAGTAAGATACACGCTTGGCTGGCCTCGTGAATATTACGGAAAAGCTGAGGAAAACCGGATTGCATCAGCTTTGGGGGCGGGTGGGGGTGGCGCGGAGGGTGGAGGGTGGAGGGCATGAGGGGGTCGGGGGGGGAGGGAGGTTGGGGGTGGGGGGAGAGGGTACAAAAGTGAAACAAATATTCAACGCAATTAAGGAAAGGCTGGAGAAAAAGGAAAGAAATTAGAGCAAACAAAACACCCATACACTCACTCATTTACGCACGCCCACCACCACACACACACACACACACACACACACACACACACACACACACACACACACACACACACACACACACACACACACACACACACACACACACACACACACACACACACACACACACACACACACACACACACACACACACACACACACACACACACACACACACACACACACACATACACCCACACACACCCACCACACACACACACCACACACCACACCACCACCCACACACACACACCCACACACACACACACACACACACACACACACACAACACACACACACACACACACACACACACACACACACACACACACACGACACAAAACACGCAGAACGCAGCCACTGATGATATACGCTTGACTGGCCTCGTGAATATTACGGAAAAGCTGAGGTAAACAGGATTGCATCAGCTTTGGAGGCGGGAGGGTGGGGGTGGGGCGGAGGGTGGAGGGCGTGAGGGGGTCGGGGAGGGAGGTGGGGGTGGGGGGAGGAGGGAATGGGTGGAGAAAAGGAGAAGACAAAAACCACTCATACACTCACAAGCACAGCAAACACAGAAAAACACACACACAACACCACACACACCACACACACACACACCACACACACACACACACACACACACAACACACACACCACCACCACACACACACACACACACACACGCACGCACGCACACACAGCACGCACGCACAACACAAGCGCACACACAAGCCACAACGCACGCACGCGCACGACACGCACACACGCACAAGCGCAGCACGCACATGCACCACAGCGCACGCACCACGCACCGCACACACACACACACACACACACACACACACACACACACACACACAATGCACGCACGCACACGCACGCACCACGCACACGCACGCACGCACGCACACGCACGCACGCACGCACGCACGCACGCACGCACGCACGCACACACACACACACACACACACACACACACACACACCAATAACAACTCTGTTACATGACGGGGGAAATGCTGCAGAAAAAGGTTAGGAAAACCTGTACCACTACTTCCGAATCTGTATTTTGAGTAGTACATCTATGCTCCAGCTTCTGTCGGGGTTGGGGGTTGGGAGGAGGGGTGGGGTGGGGGTGGGAGGGGTCAGGAGCTCGTGGGCGGTTTGGCCCCTACTTGTAAGGCGTTAGTCTGGTAAGCAGAGGGACCTCGGTTCGAATCCGTTTCGGCTCTCCTTTTCTCTTCAACAGTTGTTGTGATCTGTGCACACTGTCTTGTGACTTTGTTCCTCACAGTTAATGAAACACTAAAATGGCTCTCATCGCTGCCTATCTTAATGCAGGAGTCATTCTGGTGGTGACAATGTAGCGACAGATAGGTATATAATCTCCCTCTTCCCCCATCTCCGTACCCCCTCCACCCCCCATCCCCCACATTCTCCCCGTCCCTTATAAGCAGCATGTTTACTTAATGCCCAAGAGTTCAGGAGCTGTGTGAAAGTCGAGGTGGCCGTCCTGGGCTCCCCGTCCCTAATAAGCCTTATGTTTTTGTGAACGTTAAGCACCATGTTTACTTACTTACTTTGGGAGAGAGGGAGAGAAAATAGAGCTCTGTAGGTGTGTGAAAGTCGAGGTGGCCGTCCTGGGCTCCCCGTCCGTAATAAGCCTGATGGTTCCTGTGGACGTAAAGCAACACTGTAACTGAAAAGTTCAGGAGCTCAGAGCTCAGGAACTGTGTGAAAGTGGCGGCGGTGGCCGTCTTGCACTCAACGTCCCAAACGGTCCGTTCGGTCTCTGTGGACGTACAGCAACATTTGAAGAAGAAGTAAATGGAAGCTGTACATCTCAGTTTTAATACAGAAAGAATTCTCGTGGTGACATTAGCGTTAGGTATAATAGGCCAAGGTTTATTTCGTCGCGGGTAAAGTATAATTACATAACCAGGCAAAGGGAGCTAAGAAAGGTAGGGAAATAGTAAGTAAACATGATGCTTAACGTCCGCAGAAACCATAAGGCTTACTAGGGACGGGGAAAAGGGGGGAAGTGAGTATGGAGATGGGAGAAGAAGGAGATTATATACCTATCGCTACACTGTCATCACCAGATTGACTCCGGCAATACGATAGGCATCGATGAGAACCATTTTAACGTTTCATTAATTGTGAGAGACAAAGTCGCAAGACGGTGTCCACACTCGACCACAACTTTGGAAGAGAAAGGAGAGCCGAAGCGGAATCGAACCGAGATCCTTCTGCTTGCCGCCCTGACGCCTTACCACTAGGCCAAACCGGCTCACTGGGTAAGGAACAGCAAGCACCACACCAATAAACAATCCCGAGTGGCACACGTGACTGCATTAATCTTCTCACCTCACGTGCAGCAACTCCTGGCTTTCAGGCGTGTCGGGTCTCTACAGTGAAAATAATAAACAAGATTTCACGCGACTTTCGTCCGATAAGCTATCTAAAAAATACATTTTAATAAAAGAAGAAGAAAACAGAAAAAAGAAAGAAAGAAAAAAGTAGAAAAAAGAAGAAGAGAAAATAAAGAAGAATGTGAATTTTTTTATTTTTTTTTTTTCCTTCCGATTTCTCGTGGTTCTGCATAGGAAGCAGCACAAACTGACCAAAAGTTTTCAAATAAATTTGGCTGAAAATCGATCTCAGAAGCGATGTTTTATTACGTTTTACTCCGGTTTATTTTACTTCCATACTTTTACCTTTGTTATGTTGAATTTGTCTAATTGTCCTTTTTTTTTTAAATGGAATTCGAGCGACCCAAAAGGCAAACTGTCATTTCATGCATTAAATTATGAACAGTAAAGTTCTTTTTGTATTTGCATTACATTTCGTGCTGGCGAAAAGCAAGGTTATCTTTAGCATAACCTGCTTCATAGAGAGCAAGACTTCTCTCGAAGTCGATACACTGTCCCTTCGTTGCTGTGAAGAATTCCGGTGGATCTGGACCAGTCGCGCTAATTTTTCACTATACGAGATATAGACGCGTATTTCAGCCTTGCTGAAAATATTGTGCTTTTGAACAATGGCAATACAATTCTGAAACAGCTAACTCGTTTTGCAGAAAACTGCCGCGAATTTTTGGTTTTGCACTTGCTGACGACACACAAACATGTGTCATTTTTGCAAACTGTTATTTAACGTCTGCTTACCGTTAATGTCTGCTGATCTGCGTACGTATACTCATCACTACCCCATTCTCTCTCTCTCTCTCTCTCTCTCTCTCTCTCTCTCTCTCTCTCTCTTCTCTCTCTCTCTTCTCTCTCTCTCTCTCTCTCTTCTTTCTTTTTCTTTCTTTGTTTCTTTTCTTTAATTTAAAAATAAAAGCATTTTCGGTGTCAGCAAAGACAGCAACGACATCTTTGTATGCACTGCTTCCTCTTTAAAGGAGCTATTCTTCCCAGCTGAACTTCTCGTGGGCTTGGAGCCGGTTAAAATAACATAATCTGCAGTAAAGGTTTTGCGAGTGAACGTGCCGTTGACTTTATAAACTTTATAAGGCTTTTGTTGTTGTTTTGTTGTGTGTGTGTGTGTGTGTGTGTGTGTGTGTGTGGTGGTGTGTGGTGGTGTGGTGGTGCGTGCGTGCGTGCGTGCGTGCGTGCGTGCGTGCGTGCGTGCGTGTGCTGCGTGTGTGTGTGTGTGTGGAGACAGAGCTGAGCTGTGCCTGGTACACGTCTTCTTCAAATGTTGTTTTACGTCCAAAGAGACCAGAACTTTTGATGTTTTGATGACGTATTGCTGCGGTCTATAGAGTGAAAAGAAAAAAAAGAAGAAAAGAAAAAAGTCCACTAGAAAAAGTGTGGTCTCAGTGTTTCGAACTCATATACTGATTGGTGATGTAATGAACAAAAAAACAAAAAAGATTACAACAGACAAATTATGACTGAAATAACATTAAATTCATTAAAAAAACAAAAAACAAATAAAAGTTGCTTTGTCAAATCTGAGACGGCTAGCTCCTTTATGGCTGAAATTGATGTTTGTAACGACGATGCTCAGTTCTTCCCTTAGCGAGGGATAGCTTTTCCCAGGATAAATAATCACGAGCACTCCAGCGAGACCTCTTTTTTTTTTCTCTCTCTCTTTCTTATAATGCAGAAGTGGCGGTTATTTTATCAGCTGGCTCTGCAAGGCGCCTGCTTATTAAGGTTGTAACGGTGCCAATCGTTTCTGACTCACAGAGTCGGTCTGACCTCTTGGAAATAATGGCGCCCGGAGTCTAAGCGGCCGAGGAACTACAGGTTCGAATCCGCTTCGGTTCGTTTAGCGTTCTCCCACAGGAGTATGCATGTGCACTGTCTTGTGATTATTACACCGCACCCCTCCCCCGCCTTCCCCGCCCCGTCCCTCTCCTCCCCCCCCCCCACGCCCCCCGCTATTCGCCCCCCCGATCCCCCCCCCCCTCCCCCGACCCTCGTTTGTGCCGATGACTGAAACCTTAAAATGGCCAGCTTACATTGCTGCACGTGTGTGAGCCGGTTGGGCCTAGCGGTAAGGCGTTAGGCCGGTAAGCAGAGGG
This sequence comes from Alviniconcha marisindica, assembly GCA_018857735.1. NCBI lineage: Eukaryota > Metazoa > Mollusca > Gastropoda > Provannidae > Alviniconcha > Alviniconcha marisindica. The sequence goes on along the minus strand of JABMCL010000129.1, from coordinate 11,247 downwards.
ACCTCGGTTCGATTCCGCTTCGGCTCTCCTTTCTCTTCAAAAGTTGTGGTCTCTGGACACTGTCTTGTGACTTTGTCCCTCACAATTAATGAAACATTAAAATGGCTCTCATCACTGCCCATCTTAATGCAGGAGTCGTTCTGGTGGTTACAATGTAGCGATAGGTATATAATCTCCCCCCCCCCCCACCTCCGTACCCTCCCCCCCCCCTCCCCGTCCCTAATAAGCCTTACGGTTTCTGTGGACGTTAAGCACCATGTTTACTTACACTGATATTGCTGCATGTCCATCTTGAAGCAGGGTGAACGGATGTTGACAGTGTAGCGTTATGTATATACCCACCTCCCTTCCCGCCCCCCGCCCCCACCACCACCACCACCACCACCACCACCCCTCCTTTTTTGTTTTGTTTTTGTTGCGGCTTTGTTGTTGTTTCGGCGGGGTGGTGGTGGTGCTGGGATTGCGGTGGGTGGTGGAGGTGGTGGTGGTGGTGAGATTGCGGTGGGTGGTGGAGGTGGGGTGGTGGTGGGATTGCGGTGGGTGGTGGAGGTGGTGGTGGTGGTGGGATTGCGGTGGGTGGTGGAGGTGGTGGTGGTGGTGGGATTGCGGTGGGTGGTGGAGGTGGTGGTGGTGGTGAGATTGCGGTGGGTGATGATGGGGATGGGATTCCTTTCTCCCCCAAAAATGTACAAGCCGGCGCACTCGAGGACGCCAAACATGTGTATGGCTATGGGTCTTTGCTGGCGGGGGATTTGTTGGCCTAATTAGCATGAATTACGGTATCGGCCCCCCCCCACTTCCCCCACCCCGGCGACGTAGCGGCGGCTAGCATTCTCAGTGCCAGCGGATTCCTCATGCACTTGAAGTTTGGAATATGTCGCGAACCGGCAGTTCTGTAGCAAATTGTGTGTGTGGTGTGGTGTGTGTGTGCGCGCGCGCGCGCGCTCGCGCGCATGTATAAGCATGTGCAACATGTGTGTAATGTGCTAATTATGTCGTATGTATAATTACTGATGTGCATGTGTGCAATCTCTCTCTCGCACGCACGCACGCACACACACACACACACACACACACATGCACACACACACACACACACACACACACACACACACACACACACACACACACACACATGCACACACACACACACACACACCACACACACACACACACACACACACACACACACACACACACACACACACACACACACACACACACACACACACCCCACACACACACACACACACACACACACACACACACACAGAAAGAAAGAAAGAAAGGCGAAAAGGCTATAAATTAAAGTATCGGCCGTTATACTTATTCCCCATCCCAACCTCATCCCCTGCCAATTACGCTAGTCACGCTTTGTTACTTCTCCCTCCGCTCCCCCCCCCCTCCCCTTCATCCCACCCCCACCCCCACCGCTACGCCTCCCAGACCACCACCACCGCCCATGTGGATCAATGTCAGTCTCCACCCCCCACACCCCCTCCCACCAACCCCCACCTACCCCCACCACCGCTACACCTCCCAGACCACCACCACCACCCATGTGGATCACTGTCAGTCTCCACCCCCACCCCCCCTCCCACCTACCCCCCTACCCCCACCTCCCACATCACCACCACCACCTATGTGGATCACTGTCAGTCTCCACCCCCTCCCACCCGGCCCTTTCCCCCTACCCCACTCCCTCCCCTCCACCCCACCCCCCTTTCCCAGTGCAGACCCCCCCCCCCCCCCCCCCCACACACCCCCCCCCCCCCCCCCCCACCCCACCCTCCCTACCCCTTCTGTCCCTATTTCTCAAGTTCACAGGAACGCGCCTTCTGGAGGTCCTCAAAGCGTTGCACATATGCCAGCTGCACTGGCTAGACGAGCAAAAGGAACCGCTGGCCTTTCATGTCGACAGAATCTCAGGTGTTTTGTTTTTGTCTGGAATCCTCGCCCGCTGCTGATCAGCCACGAGGGGCAGCGAGGTGCCTGCCGAGCTGCTTTCCCGGACATTTTCACGGTAACTGACCGCACGTGAGCCTCGGTCCGGGGTCATTCTATAGTAAGGCTGTAATATCAGTAGTGTGTGTGGACGCGAGTGCCTGCATGTTGGTGTGTGTTCCGTTTCGAGGGAAGTTTCAAGGCTGTGTCTATTGTATGGTCCCAGTTGTGCCACGTATCGTGACAGTGTCTCTATAGTCTTCTCTATAGTCTTCCCGGACATTTTCACGGTAACTGACCGCACGTGAGCCCCGGTCCGGGGTCATTCTACAGTAAGGCTGTAATATAGAGTGTGTGGACGCGAGTGCCTGCATGTTGATGTGTGTTCCGTTTCAAGAGAATTAAGTTTCAAGGCTGTGTGCGTGTATTGTATGGTCCCAGTTGAGATGCCACGTATTCTGACAGTGTCTATACAGTCTTCCGTTTTGAGGGAAGTTTCAAGGCTGTGTGTATTTTCTGGCCCCAGTTGTGCCACGTATGGTCCCAGTTGTGAAGTGTCTCTGCAGCCTTCTCTATAGTCTTCCGTTTTGAGGGAAGTTTCAAGGCTGTATGTATTGTATGGTCCCAGTTGTGGTGCCACGTATTCTGACAGTATATATATATATCTATCTATGTATATATATATATAGTCTTCGCGGCTCTCGCCATTGTTCCGCTTGTATATGGAAAACGATTGTAATGGACCAAGGTCAGTTCTCCGGGTGGTGTTTCTAACTGGGTTTCACGTGCAGTGGATATCATTTTGAATGGGTGATTGTAAAACTGTCGATGGTGTTTGTGACAGGTTCACTGGCGCTGAGTATAAAAGATGATTGTGGATACATGATCTGTGAAGCTTTTGTCTGGTTATGTTTGTAGGTGATAATGTAGTAATGTACAGGGTTTGCCCACAGTAGTGGTAATTGTAAATAGCGGAAAGTTATTAAGGTTAGCCAGCTTTTGAAAATTTTCGTACTTGAATTGAAGAGTTTAAAAAAGAAATGTTTTAGGTCGAAGTGTAGAAAAAACTGGAAAGAAAAAACGTTTTTTGTTGTTGTTGTTTTGTTTTTTAAGGTCGAAGTGTAGAAAAACAAACCAACCTTGAAGTGAAGATTTTATTTATAGGTGGAAGTGTAGGGAAAAAAAAGTTGAAGATATCTGTGAATGGGCGAAGGTGAAACTTTGTATTTCTAACGGTTTTACGTGCTGCGGCACGACTGACTGACCTCTTGTCGGTCGTCTTCTGACTGACAGATGATGAACTTCAACCTAACAGCGCCAGCGTACACAACACGTATCCTTAGACAAGCCCGCGGGCTGTCCAAGTACCATTGCAGTCATGAAAACAAATCACGCGCCCGTGCTGTTTTGGAAAGCTTCTTCTTCTTCTTCTTCTTCTTCTTTCGCATAGTGTCCAGCTTCAACATTCAGAAGGCTGAGGACACTTTTAGTGCATGCTGGGTTATTCTGTCGTTTCCATAACTCACTCACCGCTCTGACATGGACTACACTGAATATCTTTAACGTGCGTATGTGATCTCTTGGCACGCGTATACACACGGGGGACCTCGGTTTAGAGTCTCATCCGATGGTTTGGGTGTTTCCGCAATCCACTGAACTCTGACATTGTCCAGGGATCTTTAAGTTGCGTATGTGATCTTTTTGCTTGCGTATACACACAGGGGATCCTCAGTTTATAGTCTCACCCGAAAGGACTTTTGTAGAGTCTGCACAGAATTTGACTCCGGAGAAAGCTGAGGGCCGGCGCAAAGTCTAGCACGCAACGGCCACCTGTCCTTGCGGTGACCACGTTCGATCGTGCTTAACTCTGGCGTTCTTGAGCGAGTATTCTTGTTCGACGTCACCGACCAGAGCAACGACCAAGCTCCGCGGGTCTGTGCAGTTTGAAGCCTGAGTTTGAGCACACGTTGTGTGTAAAAAACACACATCTTTTCTCAAAACTGTAGACCTGCCATGTTTTTTTTTTTGCTCCGTGCTGCTGTCTTCATCCATCTCAAGTCTCCTTATTGTTGCCCGTTTTAAGTAAGTAAATAAATGTGTTGCTTTACGTCCACAGAGCAGCCGATTTAAGCTGTGTAAACTTCTAAGCTTTGTGTAGTCAGAATGCTCGTGCGTGCGTGCGTGCGTATGTGCGTGTGTGTGTGTGTGTGTGTGTGTGTGTGTGTGTGTGTGTGTGTGTGTGTGTGTGTGTGTGTGTGTGTGTGTGTGTGTGTGTGTGTGTGTGTGTGTGCGCGCGCGCGCGCGCGCGCGCGCGCTCGCTTAGAATAGTCTCCACGGACAAGATTTTGCGTTTTATAAGTACTTTGATTATTATTAATTACTGTTCTGTCCGGCGTTTACTAACTCCGCTTCTGTCTGTCTATCTGTCGAGCGATTTGTCTAAAAGCGAGAGGTCTATATTGTGCGTGAGCCGGTTTGGTCTGGCGGTAAGGCGTTAGGCTGGTAAGCAGAAGGTAAGCAGAAGGGACCCGGCTTGATTCCACTTCGGCTCTCCTTTCTTTTCGAAAAGGTTGTGGTTTGTGGACACTGTCTTGTGACTTTGTCCCTCACAATTAATGAAACATTAAAATGGCTCTCATTCGCTGCCCATCTTAATGCAGGAGTCGTTCTGGTGGTGACAGTGCAGCGATAGGTATAATATTATATTAATCTCCCTCTAACTCCCCCTCCATAGCCCCTTCCCCCTCCCCTTCTCTCCGTCTTTAATAAGCCTTATGGTTCCAGAATACACAGAATACAGAATCTTTACTGTCTATGGATAACATAGAAATGTGCCTTACGACTGCGTAAAAGATACCAGTAAAATAACGCCCAGTATAATACAGGAACATAAGTACACATAAAACACAGAGTACTCATAGTTCAGGAGCTATGTGAGAGTCGAGGTGGCCGTCCTGGGCTGTCCGTCCTAACGAGCCTTCTTGTTTCCGTGGACGTAAAGATTTATTGAACCATGCTTCGGCATTGGTCTCAGCTTGTCCCTAGTATGTCAGCCGACATCCGAGGACATTAAGCATCACTTCATCATCACACAGTGTACTTTATCTTAGATTTTTTTGTTTCTGTGGACGTTAAACACCATGTTTACTTACTTGTGTATGACTGATTACCTCATCTGCTGTACCAAGTTACTGAGCAGATGAAGATACAGAATGCAGAATATTTATTGTATATGGATAACATAGAAATTTGCCTTACGACTGCATAAAAGATACCAGTAAAATAACACACCATATAATACATGAACATATGTACACATAAAACACAGATGAACTTACTTCGAAGACCTTGTGTTTATAATGGCGATTTTACGTGCAGTGGTGATCATTGTAAAATACAATGATCAATGAAATTTGTTTAAGTCAGTGTATATTTCTGATGGCTGCGTTACGTGTTATCCAAACACCGAACAAGCTGTAAAAAACTCAGCCCAAACAAGATAAGTCTTTTTCTTTCATTTTCCATCGTTTTTTACCGTTTATCTGTTGTTTAAGTGTCGTTTTGTGGCTTGATAAAGGGGATTTCCCCGAAAATTTCAGTGCATACTGTGTGTCCGTGTTAAAATAAATAAGCGTTCGTTTGAACCTTTTTGTGTTTAGATCTTGTTTTAGAACGCTAGCAGTCATTCTGTTTCGCATTTTTGTGTTACCGTTTTGACCTGAAGCCGAGTGAAGGTATAGGTTTAATTGTGAATGGGCAAGTTTTTTGCTGGTGTCTGTAACGGTTTCCTGTGCAGTAGCGACATTTGATGGCGTTTGTAACGGTTTCCTGTGCAGTGACGACATTTTGATGGTGTCTGTAACGGTTTACTGTGCAGTGACGACATTTGATGGTGTTTGTAACGGTTTCCTGTGCAGTGGTGACATTTGATGGTGTTTGTAACGGTTTCCTGTACAGTGAAGACATTTTGATGGTGTTTGTAACGGTTTCCTGTGCAGTGGCGACATTTGATGATGTTGGTAACGGTTTTCTGTGCAGTGGCGACATTTTGATGGTGTTTGTTACGGTTTCTTGTGCAGTGACGACATTTTGAGTGTTTGTAACTGGTTCCTGTGCAGTGGCGACATTTGATGGCGTTTGTAACAGTTTTTTGTGCAGTGGCGAAATTTGATGGTGTTTTTAACTGTTTTCTGTGTAGTGGCGACTTTTTGATGGTGTTTTTAACGGTTTCCTGTGCAGTGGTGACATTTGATGGTGTTTGTAACGGTTTCCTGTGCAGTGGTGACATTTGATGGCGTTTGTAACGGTTTCCTGTGCAGTGATGACATTTGATGGCGTTTGTAACAGTTTTTGTGCAGTGGCGAAATTTGATGGTGTTTTTAACTGTTTTCTGTGTAGTGGCGACATTTTGATGGTGTTTTTAACGGTTTCCTGTGCAGTGGTGACATTTGATGGTGTTTGTAACGGTTTCCTGTGCAGTGGTGACATTTGATGGCGTTTGTAACGGTTTCCTGTGCAGTGATGACATTTGATGGCCTTTGTAACAGTTTCCTGTGCAGTGGCGACATTTGATAGCGTTTGTAACGGTTTCCTGTGCAGTGGCGACATTTGATGGTGTTTGTAACAGTTTCCTGTGCAGTGGCGACAACTGCGCGTATAGCCGAAAGTCATCAAGATTCGTTTTTGACGATGTTTGTACGTAACGATTTCACAAGCAACAGAAAAGGGTTCAGTTCAGTTCAATGTTGCTTTACATCCACAAGACCGTACGGACTATTAGGGACCGGGAGCCCAGGACGGCCACTTTGATTTTCACACAGCTCCTGAGTTCTGTACCAGAAAAGGGATTTATTTTATTTTATGTGACTGGATGAAGTTTACACTTCACTAGTCTTTTGATGGTGTCAACGGAAGGAGAAGCTTTGCGTTGATGATTTACGTTTCTTATGTTCCGCAAGAAAAAAAAGAACTGTGAATGAATAAAGGCTGACATTTCTATGTTTTTTCTTCTTCACGGTTTCACGTGCAGTGGTGATTTAACTGTGTCACAGAACCAAACGTAGTTAGAATCAGGTCAGTTTTCGATCTGCCTTGCGCTTCAGGGTAGAAGATGGTACACGGATGAAAATACATTTTAGATTGCTTGTAACTTTCGTTTTAGTCGTGATGGAGGTGATCGTTAGTCGGAAGGAAACAGTTTTCGACGGTGTTTGTATGTCGGACAGAAAATATACTGACAGAAGTGTAGCTCGGTCAGTTTTGCTCGTCATATGTTCGGTTAAAAGGAACATACTTTGTGTAAACGGAGCAGAGCTCAGGAGCTGTGTGAAGGTCGAGGTGGACGTCCTGGGCTCCCGTCCCTAATAACCCTACGGTTTCTGTGGACGCAAAGCAACACTTCAGCCAAAAAGGTAAACGGATTACTGTCATTTTCGGTGGTGCTTTCAGCAGTCTTTTTGACTTGCAGAATCAGTTGCTGAAAACAAACAGACTTACACAGATCGATTTTCAGTGGTGCTTCCGGTTGTTTGATTTTCAGGGGAAATGACTGAACCGGTAGAAAACAGAGTAGGCCCAGTTCAGTTGTGCTTTCAGTTATTTCCCTTGCTGGAGAGCTGAATGGAAATGTCGTACGGTCCAAGTCCAGTGTAGTCTTTTTTTTCCTTCTAACTCCTTTGTTTTTCGGGGGTGGAGGGTATCTTCTTATGCATTCATAAATATTCCCAGCCCAGTAAAACACCATTAAAAACACTAAATTCGAAATCGGCGACGTGCAAAGGTTGTAAACTATATAATTATTATAAGTAAAATATAAACAGACACGGGAATCTTTGGTGGCTTGTGTGTTTCTTTAATCGTTTCATCACACAAAACACTTTTGCGATAACTATGTACAAAGGTACATTACTGTGTGTATTTTTTATTTATTTTTTATTTTTATTTTTTGCTGAGGGGTTGAGACCGTTTACACTTTCCAAACATTGAGTAGAGTGTGCTTAAGACACAGAGGAAGCGTTGGAGGGGGGTGGGGGTCAGGCGGGTAGGTACTGACACAGTTTAGACAGATACACGGGTACTGATAGAGAAAAAGAGGGGGGGGGGGGGGGGAGGGAGAACAGGAAGGACGAGGGGTGGGGGTTGGGGTTGGGGGGGGGAGGGGGGGGAAGGAGGGCAAGGGGTTGGGGGTTGGGGGAGGGGGGGAACGGGAGGGGGAGGTGTGGGAACGGGTGGGGGGGGGGGGAACGGGAAGGACAAGGTTGGGGGTTGGGGGGGAGGGAGGGGAAGGATGGGGTGTGGGGAGGGGGAAGGAAAACGGGAAGGACAAAGGGGGGGGGGGGGGGAGAACGGGAAGGACAAGGGGTGGGGTTGGGGGTGGAGAGAACGGAGAAGGGGTGGGGGTTGGGGGGGGGGAGGAGAACGGGAAGGACAAGGGTGGGGGGTTGGGGGTTGGGGGGGGGGGGAGGAGAGAACGGGAAGGACAAGGGGTGGGGGTTGGGGGGGGGGGGGGAGGGAAGGGAGGACAAGGGGTGGGGTGGGGGGGAGGAGAAGGGAAGGGGCAGGGGTGAGGGTTGGGGGGAACGGGAAGGACTGGGGTGTGGGGGAGGGGGAAAGGGAAACGGGAAGGACAAGGGGTGGGGTGGGGGGGGAGGGAAGGGAAGGACAAGGGTGGGGGTTGGGGGGGAGGAGAACGGGAAGGACTGGGGTGTGGGGGGGGGGAAGGAAAACGGGAAGGAAAAGGGGGGGGGGGGAGAACGGGAAGGAAAGGGGGGGGGGGGTTGGGGGGGAGGGGGGAAAGGGGTGGGGGGGGGGGGGGGGGGAGGAGAAGGGGAAAGGGAAAAGGGGGTTGGGGTTGGGGGGGGGGGGAAACGGGAAGGACAAGGGGGGGGGGTTGGGGGGAGGAGCGGGAAGGACTGGGGTGTGGGGGGGGGGGAAAGGAAAAACGGGAAGGAAAAGGGGGGGGGGGGAAAAAAGGAAAGGGGGGGGGGGGGTGGGGGGGGGGAGAAGGGGAAGGACAAGGGGTGGGGGGGGGGGGGGGGAGGAGAACGGGAAGGAAAGGGGTTTGGGGGTTGGGGGGGAGGAGAAGGGGAAGGACAAGGGTGGGGGGGGGGGGAGGAGAAGGGAAGGATGGGGTGGGGGGGGAGGGGGAAGGAAAAGGGGAAGGACAAGGGGGGGGGGGAAGGACACGGGTGGGGTTGGGGGGGGGGGGAAAAGGGAGGAAAAGGGGGGGGGGGGGGGAAAAGGAAGGGACGGGGGGGGGGGGGGGAAGGGGGAAGGGAAAGGGGGGGGGGGCGGGGGGAGAAAAACTGGGGGGTTAAGAAGGGGAAGGACAAGGGGGGGGGGGGGAACGGGAAGGACAAGGGGGGGGGGGGGGGGGGGGAAAACAAAAAAGGGAAAAACAAAAAATGGCGGAAACAAAAACACGGACATGCAGAACTGCGCCGAGGGGAGCTAGGAAACTGACGGACGGTTAAGCTGTTGTCAGTTTGTCTGGACTGATCCGAACGCGAACGTCCTGTGTAATTATCTTCTAACTCCACGCTCCCCGCCACCACTGCAACCAAATCCCATCTACTGATGTTTGTTGAGCGCTAGGTTACAATCTTCTATTTCCGCTGCTTTCAGCCTCCAGTAAAATCAAATTACTAACTCCTTCATTCCAGTCATTTTTTAGGAGGACAAGTAATGTGGTTTGGCGAGAGAGAGAGAGAGAGAGAGAGAGAGAGAGAGAGAGAGAGAGAGAGAGAGAGAGAGAGAGAGAGGAGAGAGAGAGAGAGAGAGAGAGAGATTGTTCTACAACGACGCACCAAACCAACCAGTGATATATCCATCAGAGAGAGAGAGATTTTTCGGCGAAAGCCGAATGCTTGTTTTTGTCTGCCTTTGTGTGTACATTACTGAGCTGCAGTATAATTATGCGGAATATTCGGGTCGCCTGGTTTATCTAAGATTACAGCACCCGCACACAGGAACCGCTACGCCTTCTCTCCCTTGACAGCGCGTGTGGTCCTTTAGCGGTTGCCGAGTGTTGCAGCACGGTCTGTTCTATGCCGTGCTGTCTGTTTCTTTGGACAAAACAGACAGGGAACCTCTCCGCTGTATTCCTTTTCGATTTCCAACTTTTCGGAAATCCGGTTTTACATGCGTGACCAGAACTGCATGAGTGACCTTGACACCTCTCTCTCTCTCTCTCTCTCTCTCTCTCTCTGCGATTTAAATAGTACTTAAAAAATCACAACAAACATTGATTAAGGATACGCGTATTGTTTCGAGTCTTTCATTTTTAACATGATCGTATTCGTTTATGTTCTCAGTATTTATGATATCATTCAGTTCAGTGATTTCTCAGTATTTTTGATATGATGTGTCAAAAAATGTTTTTATTTATTTTTTTTTTTTTTTTTTTTTCTCTCTCTCTCTCTCTCTCTCTGAGTTTGACTCATAACAGTCTCGTGACTTTCAGTGTAGTTGATGATCCTGTCTCTGCCGTCTGTTGTCTGTCTGTGTCTCGGTTCTGTTGTCCTGTTCCCCGTCTTTGCTGTCTGTGCTCTCTCTGTCTCTCTTTTCGTCTTGCCTGTCTCTTCTCTTCTTTTTTCTCTTCTCTCTCAGTAGTTAATATGTGTTTTATTTTATGTTTTATTTTTTTTTTTGGGGCCCCAGGGCTAGATGTTAAAAGTATCGTACTTAATCCCTTACCCCCGTTAATAATAAAAAAAAAAAAACGTTCGTTCGTTCTGCCCTCTGTGTGTTCCCCCTTTTTTTTGTCTTTTCCCCTTTTGTCTTTGTCCCCCTGTTGTCTGTCTGGGTTTCGGTCTTTCATTTTTTTCTTCTTCTTCTTCCCCTTTCCTTTTTCTTCTCTCTCTCTCATCCCGGTTGTGCTCAGGGCCCATGTATTTGCCACACAAGAACTTTAGTGTCGCCCCTCTTTGCTTGTTGTTTAGTCTGGTGGGAATGGGTTAGCCGGCATTTCCGGGGAGAAGTACTGAATGTTTTGGTGTTGCTTTACGTCCCAAGAAACCTAAAGGGGTTTTTTACGCCCAGGACGTCACCCGAACTTTTCCCCAAGTCGACTGACCATAAGGTGTTGCTTTACGTCCACAGAGACGTACTAAGATTAGGGGTTGCTTTACGTCCACAGAGATCGTACTGACCATAAGGTGTTGCTTTACGTCCACAGAGACGTACTGACCAAATTTGGTGTTGCTTTACGTCCCAGAGACGTATCCCGTTGGTGTTGTTTACGTCCACAAAATCGTACTGACCATAAGGTGTTGCTTTTCGCCACAGAGATCTATACCTTAGGGA
>JABMCL010001459.1:437500-439700 GCA_018857735.1 Alviniconcha marisindica | reverse complement strand
AAAAAATTTTTTTATTTGGTGTTTGTGTGGTGTGTGTGTGTGTGTGTGTGTGTGGGTGGGGGTTTTTGGTTTTTTTTTTGTTTTGTTGTTGTTTTTGTTTGTTTTTTTTTTTTTATTTTTGATTGCTTTTTTCTTTTTTCTTTTTTTTTTTTTTGTTTTGTTTTTTGTTGTTTTTTTTTTTTGTTTTGTTGTTTTTTGTTGTTGTTTTTGTTTTTTGTTTTTTTTTTGTGGTTTTTGTTTTTTTTTTGTTTGTTATTTTGTTTTTTTTTCTTTTTTTTTTGAAATTCTTGTTTGTTTTTTCTTTATTTCTCCTTACGAGTGGGGGGGGGTTTTCCCCCCCATTTAAATTTTTAAATCACCTAAATACTTTTCAAATTTCCCTTGCCCCCCCCGTCAAACTGACAAAAGCGGACACGTTCACACCACGCTTCTGCTATTTGCCTTCCCCCATGCCCGTCTGCCTGATCGAAAACGAGGCTGTCGCCTTTGACCCCATCGTGCATCGCTCGTGCACAACCTTCATACGTCACGCAGCGCGCGGCGCACGGGCGAACGAAAGGACGGCGCTGCGCACGCGCGACGGAAGCGGTCAGGAGGTTTAGTCTGGCAGTAAAAATCGCCGAAGAGGCGGGACGCATAGGGGTAGTCTGAGCCGTTAAACTTTCATCATACGACTAGAATACGGGTGGGCTACAAAGGTTAAAGACGTCATAATTTACACAGCCCACGTTTGCCGCAGTGTTCGATTTCGCTTTGTGTTCGCCGCCACAGCGGGACTTCACTGCGGAGAGTAAGTTACGATCTTTTAAAGGGATGATTTTTCTCGGAACTTCTCTTCATTTTATCCACAAACTTTCTTATCAAAAGAAAAGAAGAAGAAAGAAAGCAAATTGGAAAAGGCGAAAACTCAAATGCTTTTATAGCGGTTTCCAGTTAAAATTTTACCTGCATTTTGGGGATACAGAAGGACTAAAAAGGCAGAAAACAAGTAAAAAAATCAGCGCGGAAAATAAAAGATCTTGATGATGAGATTTTATTACTCAGGATACGATTTAAGCAAAAGCGCGCCCGGGGTGTGTGTTGTGTGTGTGTGTGTGTGTTGTGTGTGTGTGTGTGTGTGTGTTTTGTGTGTGTGGTTTTGTGTTGTGTGTGTGTTGGTGGTGTTGTGTGTGTGCGCGCGGGGTGGGGGGGGGGGGGGGGGTGGTGGTGGTTTGTCTGTCTGTTGTGTCTTGCGTGTTGTTGTTGCTTTTGTCGTTGCCCGGGCGGGTGTATAGTTTTCATCGTGCTAGTCGACACGCTTTGGTTTCGTATGCTTATATTTGTATGCTCGCCGCACTTCATTTTCCTTGTTAAACTTGATGAACAAAGAGTCTGAATGTCTCTACACTGGCCTTTTCCAAGTGCCTCCTTTGGGTTTAACAAAGTGTATTCGAGTTCATGTCTATATGGACAAAAGCATCTGTGCATGTGATTAAGCAAGGTAGGTTTATTGCAAACGCTCATAAAAATTAAGAATAAAATTTATTTTGCAGCGAGTATTTTTTTATCAAACAACGTGAAAACGAACGAAAAAAAAAAGCTAATCTCGAGCAGAAGACGACAAAAGCAGAAAAAACAAAACACAGACGACGACCAACAGACAAAAGACCAAAAGACGACGAAGACGGGGACAAAAAGAGAGACAGAGAGACAGAGGCAGAGACAGACAACAAAAGAGAAAAAGTGAAGATATATGTTTGGGGTATGATATGATGATGATGATGATGATGAGATGATAACGTTGTTTTCCATTCCACCCCCTAGCCCCCCAGGAGACGCGGGTGCTTTGCCTTTTCCTAAATCCAGCGCCGAGTCCTGCTGCAGTCAACAACGACACTGACCCTGGGAAAAGGGGGGTGGGGCTGGGGTGGAAGTGGAGGGTGGGGGGTGGAGGGGGGGGGGCGGAGAAGGGGAAAGGGGGGAGCGGTGTTGGGATTGGGGTTCACCCGACCTGCCCGAGCCCGGGGTTTTTCCGCTGTCACTGGGGTGTACTATGCCCAAAGCCGTGAGCACCGGGGGCTGACCCTACACCGCCAAAAAAATAAATACTAAGAATTTTATTTTTATTAGTGATGTTATTATTACATAATGTAAATTTTGAAAAAATAAAAAAATAAGAGTTATTATTATTACTGATGTTATTATTTTATAATTAAAAAAA
>JABMCL010001459.1:410000-430000 GCA_018857735.1 Alviniconcha marisindica | reverse complement strand
AGACAATCAAACAATGAAATCCTAACAGACAATCAAACTCTCAAATTCTAATGGTCAATCAAACATTGAAATTCTAATGGACAATCAAACACTGAATTTCTAAGAGACAGTCAAAAACTCAAACTCTAACGGACAGTTAAACATTCAAATTCTAACGGACAATTAAACACTGAAATTCTAATGGACAATCAAACACTGAAACTCTAATGGACAAACACGGAAATCATAATGGACTGTCAAACACTAAAATTATAATGGGCAATCAAACACTGAAATTCTAATGGTCAGTCGAACACTGAAATTCTAATGGTCAGTCGAACACTGAAATTCTAATGGGCGATCAAACACTGAAATTCTAATGGTCAGTCGAACACTGAAATTCTAATGGTCAGTCGAACACTGAAATTCTAATGGATAAAATAGTGTCAGCTGCTGAAGAACCTCACTTGCAGAAAGATGAGGAGGTTGCGGATTGGGGGCGGGGTGGGGGCAGGGTGGGGGCGGGGAGGGGGGAAGGATGGGGAGGGGGGCCGGGAGAAGTAACAGGGCAGCAACAGGGAGGAGAAAAACGGCGAGGTGGAGGGAGGGGAGGTGGAGAGAGCGAGACGGGGTGTCGTTATAAAATCACATCAGACAGCGATGGCAACATTTGGACCGAAGAGCTGTCGTCTCTCCTCCGTCGCTTCCATTGGACCATCCGGGCACTGCCAGCAGGCGGACCACGTGTCCGTGCATTTCGCTTCACGCGCGCGGCGAGCCGAATAACTGCGTAACAACCTAATGCCATTTACCATTGGGCTGCGCGTGGCTTCCGTCACTTTATAGTCGCGCAGATCAGGGTTGATAGGTTCGAGTCCAGCGAAGCACAGATGGCCAGCGAAGTTTTTGATACGATGATTGACTAGATAAGAGCGAACTGACGAGCGCTGTGTTCACGGAGGGAAAATAATAGTAAGTGTCAGTAGAAGCTGGGAATCTATTGGCGACAGCAGGTCACGTTTGTGGGGTGGTGCATTAAAAACTGGGCAATTTTGTTTGTTTCGTTTGGGGTTTGAGTTTGGGTCCCGGAAACGGTGTTGTTGCAAAGGAGACAAAAGCGGACACACCACTCCTGACAGTCACTAGTGGAGAAAGGCAAGCGAGGGGGAAAGAGAGGAGACAACAGACTGAGTCGACCTGTAATCTATTTTAATTTTTTTCATCATCAAGAAGGTATGTGAATTTTGTTTTGTTTTTGTTTGGTTCTTTCTGTCTTCGACTTTTAATTAATCGTTGATCATTCTTTTCTTCTTTGAAAAATAAATAAATCTTTGTTGTTGTTTCTTGTTTGCTTTTTTGTTTGAATTAATTTTTTGTTAAACGTGGAGTTTTTTTAATTAAATCTTTAATGTTTTCTGTTTATTTAGGCGCTGATCATTTCTGACTTTTTACACACACACACACACACACACACACACACACACACACACACACACACACACACACACACACACACACACACACACACACACACACACACACACACACACACACACACACACACACACACACACACACACACACACACACACACACACACACACATTGACTGTAGCGAAAACTGGGTTTTGATATTAATTGGGGCGGAAGTACTGTGCGAAGAGGAAGGTTTTCAATTTGGCTTTAAAAGATGACAGGATGAATTCCAAGTGTGGGGTTCAAAGGAAGAAAAAATGCGAAAGCCACGAGTTTTGTGTTTGTATTGTAAGAGTTTCAGCTTGCTGGTGTCAGACGAAGAGCGTAGTGTACGAGACGAAGTGTAGACATGTAGGAGTTCATAGAGGTAAGCACGAGCAGAGCAGTTTATATAGCACTGAAACACATACATGCGACTAGTGTCAGCACTTCATTCATTCTAAAATGGGAAGCCAGTACAGTTTGTCGTTTTTTTCTTTCTTCTTTTCTTGGAGAGGTGTAGAGTCGTGGTGACAGGGTGCCAAGAGAACGAGTCTTGCAGCAAAGTTTGGAATTGTCTGGAGAGGTTGGGTGACACTATTAGGTTACCCAAAAGGAAACAATTGCAGTAATGATGCAGTGAGCGAATATAGGCAGTAACAATAAGTGTCTTGGCTGCGTCTTCAGTGAGAAGCCTGTGGTTGAACTAATTCATTAAGCTCAAAATAAGTAGCTTAACAAATTATTATGACGTGCTTCTTCGTGGACAGTTTTGAGTGTAGGGTGAATCCAAGCTTCCTGGCCGAATAAGAGAAAGCAATGCTGTGAGGGCCCCACTACACGTCTGTCTGAGACCACCACATGGAAGAAATCAGCAATGGCAATATGAGAAAAGTTTCTTGAGCTTTGGCAGTTAAGAAACTGCTTCTAATTGTGAAATAATAATAATAATAATAACAGACGATATTCTGACGCCACATACCCGTACCCCATCCCGACACCCTACCTGCGCAACTCCCTTCCCACCGAGTGTTAAGAACAACGCTGACATCGGCCTGTGACCCGTTAATATACTCGAGCTCAAAAGTTAAGTTACCTTTCGAAACAATGCACAGACGCCTCAGTAAGCTATTTCCACAAAACCTCTATATCTACAGGTGGAAGGCTTGTTTACTGGTCTACCTTTATTCAACGTGCAATCAGTTTCACGCGTAGTCTACACCGCATGGAGGACACGTGAGAATTAAACGTGCCTGATGAATATAAAAATGACACGGTTTGCCAGCATTACATTCCAGTGAAACAACTGATTTTTAGGTTGGTTCAGGAGTCATTAAACTGACGTCACTAGATGGCGAAGCCTTGGCTTAGTTCAGCATGCAGTTGCTAGACAGTTTCATAGGATACAATCAGCGGCCTTTTGCAAAGTATACAAACAAATATGATCCAAACCCATAAAGGGTTCCAAAGAACGCTATTTATTAGGACAAAAACAAAATTTTGCAAATTTTCAGGGCAATCCCCTTTGTCAAGCTGCAAAACGACACTTAAACAACAGCTAAACGGTGAAAAACGATCAAAAAAAGGAGATGAAAAGCTAAATCACTTATCTGTTTTTGATTCAGCAATGTTGTTTTCCTGTCCAGTCATATATACAGGCATATAGCTAGAAAAAGGTCAAAGACATCCTTAAAGTGATCGCCCACAGTGTCAAAGATCTGACGCATCATTGACGACTTTCTGAAATCGTTACATGACTGCATTTAACCCTTTCTCTGCCTTTAGGAAGTGGTGATATGACGCTATTGGCAAAGCGCTTTCCATCGGATTATAGGACGCTGTATGACTGCCTGCTTGAATTCCGGCTTCTCGCGAGACTGTTCTTGGGAAGAAATTGCCCCTCCCCCAACTTCTCCAAAAAGGAAGCAAAAACTGTTGGCAGTGTAGGGGTTAACGGAACGTATGGGACTGTTTACTTCTTAACGTTGCTTAACCTTGTGGCTTGGGTATAATTATCTCCTTTGCAAGGCGGCTGTGCTGTCTGCCCCAATTCTCGTCCACCTCATTTAATTGTCTCTCTTCAACCTCCTGGACCTCTGGACCTCTGGACCAAAAAGGAAGCAAAAACTGTTGGCAGTGTAGGGGTTAACGGAACGTATGTGACTGTTTACTTCTTAACGTAGCTTAACCTTTTGGCTTGGGTATAATTATCTCCTTTGCAAGGCGGCTGTGCTGTCTGCCCCAATTCTCGTCCACCTCATTTAATTGTCTCTCTTCAACCTCCTGGACCTCTGGGCAGGTCTTCAGTTGGACCGCCACCCTCTTTTGTCACCTTTCGTGTGTTGTTGTTGTTATTGTTGTTTTGTTTGTTTTGTTTTTGGTGTGTGTGTGTGTGTGTGTGTGTGTGTGTGTGGTGGTGTGTGTGTGTGTGTGTGTGTGTGTGTGTGTGTGTTGTTGTGGTTATGTATGTGTTGTTGTTGTTGTTGTTGTTGTTGTTGATGGTGGTGGTGGTGGTAGGGAGGCGTTTTTTTATTTTTATGGGGGGATGTTTTGTTTGTGTTGTTGTTGTTGTTGTGTGTGTGCGTGTGATTATGTGTGTGTGTGTGTGTGTGTGTGTGTGTGTGTGTGTGTGTGTGTGTGTGTGTGTGTGTGTGTGTGTGTGTGGTGTGTGTGTGTTGGTGGTGTGTGTATGTAGCTGTGTGTGTGTGTGTGTGCGTGTGTGTGTGTGTGGTGCTGTGGTGTGTGGTGTGTGGTGTGTGTGTGTGTGTGTGTGTGTGTGTGTGTGTGTGTGTGTGGTGTGTGTGTGTGTGTGTGTGTGTGTGTGTGTGTGTTTTACACTGACATCACCTGTGATGACGGCACTGCGCGCTCGGTGACAGATATTATCATAGTGTGTGCCAGCCAAGTGCATCAAGCATGCACGCGTTAATTTGAAGACGAAAAGGCCAAGCACCAAAGAGCATTGTTCCCTCCCCCTATACCCCCCATCGCCCCCCCTCCCACTCCCTTCCTCTTTTGCCAAACGATCGCCACCTCCTCTCCTCCTGCTCTAATAATGTTAATGGGAAGGGGTCAGGGATCACTCCGTTCGCCTCCATACCATCCTTTGTGTGTGGAGGAGTCATTTGTGTCATTGTGTGTGTGTGTGTGTGTGTGTGTGTGTGTGTGTGTGTGTGTGTGTGTGTGTGTGTGTGTGTGTTATGCATGGATGTGTGTGCGGTTGAGAGTATTTGTTTGTACTACTTTGTAACAGGCCAATGGCCTATACAAATAAACATTTTGATTGATTGATTGATTGATTGATTGATCCTCCGCTCAACTGTTCCATGCTGGGGGCAGCGGTGTGGCCCATTCTGGTGTTTCGTTAATAGTCAGGGGCAGCATCACAAGAAAGTGTCCATAAACTGCAACTTTTAATAGAGTAAAGGGAGGCCAAGACTCGCACTAGCGTCCGTTTGTTTACGACCATACAGTGATCCAGATCTCTGTGTGCAGTGTTCCTCGAGGTAATTCGTGTGATCTCTGTCAAGTGTTCGTCATCGTTGTTGTTGTTGTTGTTGTTGTTGTTGTTGTTGTTGTTGTTGTTGTTGTTATTGTTGTTGAGGTGTTGCTTTACGTCCACAGAAACTGTAGGTTTATTAGGGACTGGAGCCCAGGACGTCCACCTCGACTTTCACACAGCTCCTGAACTCTGCTCGTCATCGCTGCTTGTTGAGGATTTTATACATGCGTCAGACATCAAGTGTGACGTCTGTCAAGTGTTCGTCATTGTTCCTTGTTGATGATTTTATACATACGTCAGACACAAAGAGTGAGGCCTGTCAAGTGTTCGTCATCGCTGATTTTATACATACGTCATCGCTGTTTGTTGAGGATATTATGCATACGTAAGTCATCAATAGTGAATTCTGTCATGTGCTCGTCATCGCTGTTTGTTGAGGATTTTACACACACGTAAGACATCAATAGTGACGTCTGTCATGTGCTCGTCATCGCTGTTTATTGAGGATTTTACATTTACGTAAGACACCAGTAGTGACGTCTGTCATGTGCTCGTCTCCTCTGTTTGTTGAGGATTTTACACATACGTAAGACATCACTAGTGACGTCTGTCACGTGCTCGTCATCGCTGTTTGATCCTGTTTGTTGATGGTTTTATACGTAGACCACACACAAAGTGCAGGTTAAATCAGTAGACTTGTTCGAAGGCTCAATATTTAAGGATTAGAATAATAATCTTTTAGGGTACATTTTTAGACGGGAATTTGATTTGCTAGGAACAATAAATCACAGATTAAATACCAACTTAACTAATAAGAGTAGAACACACACACACACACACACACACACACACACACACACACACACACACACACACACACACACACACACACACACACACACCACACACACACACACACACACACACCACGCACGCACGCACGCACGCACGCACGCACGCACGCACGCACGCACGCAGCACGCACACGCACGCACACACACACACACACACACACGCACACACACACACACACACACACGCACGCACACACACACACACACACACACGCACACACACACTCACTCACACCATTCCTGCTCTACTTTCAATGATTCTGCATCCCTCCCCTGTTTTCGCGCCTTTCATTTTTCGGGTAATTAATTCATCTGGCGGTCTTTTGTATTTGTTTTCCGAGGAAAATTAAATGCATATTAAATTGAGTGTTTAATGCAGCTGTTGTGAACTTAATTAAACTCTTTAGTCTCCGTTAACGTTCTTAATTAAAACATGAACAGTCTTATTTGCTACAAAAGGCCAAGATCATAAAAGTGTAATAAAAAAAGGGGACTGTAGTATAACAGGTGTTTTGGTTTTAATTATTCCACCAAATGCTCTCTCTCTCTCTCTCTCTCTCTCTCTCTCTCTCTCTCTCTCTCTCTCTCTCTCTCTCTCTCCTCTCCTCTCTCTACTCTCTCTCCTCTCTCTCTCTCTCTCTCTCTCTCTCCTCCTCTCTCTCTCTCTCTCTCCTCTCCTCTCTCTCTCTCTCTCCTCTCTCTCTCTCTCTCTCTCTCCTCAAACACACAAATATAATCTCTCTCTCTCTATCCATCTTTCACTTCTCTCCTCTCTCTTTCTCTTTCTCCTCTCTGCAAAACCATACTTGGAAGTTTCAAACAAAAAAGGTATAATTTTGTATAATCCAAGTTGTTAACAACTTGGTTCGCTTCTTTTTGTATGTGTCTCCTTCCACCGTATTGCAATCCTTTTCTTTTGATCAATGCACGAGCAACATTCTACCTTGATTCTTTTTTTCCTGTTCGCTGTCTGCCTGCCTGCCTGTATATCTGTCTGTCTGTCTGTCTACATGCATGTCTTTCGGTCTGTCTGTCCATCCGTCCGTCTGTTATTCTGTCTGATGTTACTTCGTTTTGTTATGTTAAACACCCATTGTTCGCTCACAGCCTGCCCGCCTGCCTGCCTGGCCGTCTATCTGTCTGTCTGTCTGTCTGTCCGTCTGTCCGTCTGGCGTTTGTCCCTCTGATGGGCTGCCTACGTGTTGTCTGACGTCACTTCCTTTTATTCAAATCAGACATGCGTGGTTCCCGTTCAGGTCTGTTGTTTTACCTCTCCAGCAGATGTTGTACCTAAATAACGTCACCACGTGCCTTAAAGGCACACTGGCTCCTGATTTCGCCTTTCTTCCCCTCTCCATTAAACGTTGTTGTCTTTAAACTATCGCCGCCATGTAGAGGCAACCCGCCAGACAATCCAGTTCATGATCTCTCTCTCTCTCTCTCTCTCTCTCTCTCTCTCTCTCTCTCTCTCTCTCTCTCTCTCTCTCTCTCTCTCTCTCTCTCTCTCTCTCTCTCTCTCTCTCTCACCCACACACACACACACACACACACTTTGTTCTTAAGATGTATTTAATTTGCCACAATTATTTGTATTGTTTGACATATTGAGTGTTGCTGTGTTTGTCATCAGGGACAGATTTGTAAAAAAGCCGACTTGTGCTTAAATCTTTATCGTTGTGTAGTAAAGTATTCTCTCTCTCTCTCTCTCTCTCTCTCTCTCTCTCTCTCTCTCTCTCTCTCTCTGATTCATGTCTTGTTACACTCCAGCAGACGATGTCGTACCTTGCTACTGCCACCACGTACCCAACGGACACCAGACTGGACCGTTCCCAGACCAGGGAGGCTAAGAGACCACGTAACAGGTTAGATGTTTTCTTTTAGTACACTGGCCTTACCAAGGGAGTGAGGATGGATGGCTCAGTGGTTGTTGTTGTTGCTGTTGTTGATCGCTTTTACATAGCGCTGTTCTCCGCTCTCGAGCAGACTCACTGCGTTCGCATGTGATTCTATAATTGATGATGATGAAGTGATGCTTAATGTCCTCAGATGTCAGTTGACATATTAGGGACAAGTTGTGACCAATGCCTAAGCACGGTTCAATATTTCTTTACGTCCACGGAAACCAGAAGGCTCGTTAGGACGGACAGCTCAGGACGGCCATCTCGACTCTCACACAGCTCCTGACTATGATTCTATAATTATGAGTGACTAGCTTTTTATAGCCTTTTTTCTTTTTTTCTTTTTTTATCTTCACCGAAATGGTGTACTTACAGCGCTGATATGGCTGGTGCAACATGAAACTGCTGCTGTCTCGGCGCGTTCTGTGTACACCATACAACCATGCACCATGTCACTTCAAGAAAAGCCACATATGTAAGGTGCGCTCGTGTTTAGCTGTAACCTGCCACCTGCACTTTTTGCAGAATGACCGGAACTTTTCCGCTCTACTGCGGTAACTCGACGGACTCGTGATCAAAAGGTCTCGGGTTTGGGTCCCGAGAGGAGCGGCGGGAGAATGTTCTTCTCCGGTGTCATATTTCTGCGCTGACTCTTATTTCGGTATTCGTTCCAGCCCCGTGTTACCACAGCTGCACTTAAAAGATCCCGGCTATTCTGCCAAAAATGAAGGTGGCAGGTTACAGCTAAACACACATGCATCTTATGACTGTGGCTTCGAATAAAGTGACATTGTAAACTGGTGCATGGTTGTATGGTGTATACAGAACTTGCGCCGAGACGGCAGCAGTTTCGCGTGGCACCAGCCATGTAACAACCAAGCAGCAGTGTACCCACTTCGGTGGATATTCAGAAACACGCTGTGTAAAGCTACAGTCACTCATTCAGAGTCGCATACGACTAGAACGCAGACGCAGAGCAGAGTGCTATAGTTATCATTGTAAAGTGCTTAGCACTCATCTCGAGATGAGGTGTTCAACATGTGTTCATATTAAAAATAAAATTTAAAAAAAATGTTGTCTTGATTTGGCTTGCATTTCCTTGCTTTGTCTTGCTTTGCTTTGTTTTGTTGTTGCTTCGGCCGCTGCTTCTGTTGTTGCTGCTGTTGGTGGTGTGTCTGCTGCTGCTGTTGTTGTTGTTGTTGCTGTTGCCGCTGCTTACTATTTTAGTTTGTATTGCTGTTACTGCTCCTTCTGTTGCTGATGGTGGTGGTGATAGTGGTGATGGTGGTGGTGGCGGCGGCAGCGGCGCTGGATTATTTTTGTTGTTTCTGCTGCTGCTTTATTTCCTTGGATACGAGGGGAATTTGTTTGACAAAAGACTTACTTCGGTCCAGCTATAACTACAGACTAAGGCTTTAAATACAAACTATTCAAACCATGATCTTAAATACAAGCAGTGACCATAAATGCAAGTTATGGCCTTAAATACAAGCTATGGCCTTTAATACAAGCTATGGAATTAAATACAAGCCATGGTCTTTAATACAAGCTATGGCCTTAAATACAAGCTATGGTCTTTAATACAAGCTATGGTCTTAAATACACGCTATAGCCTTAAGAATGCAAGCTATGAGCCAAATACAAGCTATGGCCTAAAATACAAGCTATGACCTTAAATACAAACTATGGCCTTTAATACAAGCTATGGCCTTAAATACAAGTCATGACCATAGATACAAGCTATGGCCTTTAATACATGATCTCTACAGAAAAAAAGCTATGGACAAGCTATGGCCTTAAATACAAGCTATGGCCATGACCTTAAATACAACCTGATACCTTAAATACAAGCTATGGCCTTAAATACGAGCCATGACCTTAAATGCAACCTAATACCTTAAATACAAGCGATGGCTTTAAATACAAGCTATGGCCTTAAATGCAAACCATGACCTTAAATACAAGCTAGAACCTTAAATACAAGCTAAGGCCTTAAATACAAACTAAGGCCTTAAATACAAGCCATGACCTTAAGTACAAGCTATGGCATTAAATACAAGCTATGGCCTTAAATGCAACCCATGATCTTAAATACAAGCTTGGACCTTAAATACAAGCTAGGGACTTAAATACACTCTAGGGCTTTAAATACATGCTAAGGGCTTAAATACAAACCATGACCTTAAATACAAGCTACCTTAAATACAAGCTATGGCCTTAAATACAAGCTATGGCCTTAAATACTAGCCATGACCTTAAATACAAGCTACGGCCTTAAATACAAGCCATGACCTTAAATACGAGCTAAAACATTAAATACAAACCATGACCTTAAATACAAGCTATGACCTTAAATACAAGCTACGGCCTTAAATACAAGTCTTGGCCTTAAATACAAACTACGGCCTTAAATACAAGTTATGGCCTTAAATACAGTCTATGACTTTTCCCCAGGACCACTTTCAGTTCCCATCAGCTGGAAGAGCTGGAGAAAGCCTTCCGACGAGCGCCGTACCCGGATGTGGTCACGAGGGAGGAGCTCGCTCAGCGATTGGCTCTTCATGAGTCACGTGTGCAGGTGAGCAATAACAATAACAGAATAACTCTTGGAACGCCAAACAAGTAAGCTTATAATGAGACACTCGACCAAGATCACAAAATATATAATGCGTGGATAAGGCTAACACTATTCTTGTTTTTGACACTATGTGGAATCAGCTAAAACATTTTCACTAAATTAAGAGAAACAGTTATATAATAATAATAAAAGTATTTTTAAAGCGCAAAATCTTGTCCCTAGAGACTATTTTAAACGCATACACACACACACACACACACACACACACACACACACACACACACACACACACACACACACACACACACACACACACACACGCACCACACGCACGCACACGCACGCACACAAACATTCTGACTATACAAAGCTAAATATACACAGCTTCAAGCGGGTAGCAAACGCATTCCCTATAGAAAGCAGAAAGAACTGGATATTGAAATCGACTACTGAAAACTAAGCTAGTTTGGGGATTCAGTAAATGTAATGAAATATGCATCGTAAGTTTTACTGAGCACGTTATCTAATTAGATATACCCGTTTTCTTGCATAAAGAAGTTTTACTGAGCACGTTATAGAATAGGCATACCCGTTTTCTTGCATAAAGAACTCCGTACATATTTTACAATACGTTACCGAAACCAGATCTTGCTGTTAACCAGCTCCACCCAGTACATGGCACCCCACCCCCCACCCCCTGCACCTCCTCTCCTGTCCCCTCCCTCCTGCACTCTCCAGCATCACCCTATCTACTCACTTGGCCTATCCCCCCTCACTCCTCCCACCCCACCCCTCCCCCCTCCCACCCCACCCATCGCCTGATTATATTATTAGTCATCAGTAGCAGATTAGACGCTTCCAATTCAGCATCCATGCGGGGATGCTCTTTGTATTGTCTGTTAAACTGCCGTTAATTGTGTGTAGTTTTCCGCCATTATCTTGTTGGCACGCTGCAGAAGGGGAAGCAACTGTGGTGACTTTTGAGATAACTCTTCCGAGATGGTCGGATGTGAAGCAAAATTGGTGTGATTAGCATTCTTCGGGCATGATATCATCTGACATGGAAGCTTTTTATAAAGCGAGCAATTGGTGCGGTTTTTGTTGTGGTGAAATAGTTCAATCACATTACCTGTTTAGAGAATTATTTGTGTTCTGTTTTGGTTTTTCGTGATCATTTCGTTCCGGACTTTTTTTAATTTTCAGCGCTGTTTTCGCTTTCCAGTTCTCTCTCTCTCTCTCTCTCTCTCTCTCTCTCTCTCTCTCTCTCTCTCTCTCTCTCTCTCTCTCTCTCTCTCTCTCTTTTCTTCACATTACGACAAAGGCTAAGGCCCACAGTTAGTTTTGCTGCAATTCTGCGGAAAAGTAAGGAGAAGGTTGGAGTTTCATTGACTGGAAAAACGTACTGCTTGAAATGCCTGGGCGCTTCAAAGAAACAGATTCGTAGGCAGTGACCGATTATTTGGACTCCACATGTAATGGTAGAAATAATAATGATGTGTAAAGATTAGTTAGTTAGTTAGTTAGTTAGTTAGTTAGTTAGTTAGTTAGTTAGTTAGTTAGTTAGTTAGTTAGTTAGTTAGTTAGTTAGTTAGTGTAGTTGTTAGTTGGTTAGTTAGTTTGTTAGTTGGTTAGTTGGTTGGTTGGTTGGTTGGTTGGTTGGTTGGTTGGTTGGTTAGTTGGTTAGTTCTTTGAGCCCAGTCAGCCACATAGGGTTATATTAGGGTTTAATACTTTTTTTCTTTTTTTTTAAGTTTCATAAAAATGCAACACTTCTGAAAGAAAAACAGGGGGAAAAAACAAGATGAGAAAAATGTGAACTGACACACCAGTTCTAAAAATACCCGATGTGTCCAGTGGATGTAATGGGCATGGCTATTTACTTTTGACCTTTAGTTTACAGATGTGCGTGTTTGAGGGATGAAAGAGCGGAAGAGAGCGGAAACAATTGTTTTCGCTAGTAATATAGGAACCAGCTGTTTGAATCAGAAAACGCCCACTGGTTAAAAACAAAAACAAAAGTTGATGTACGTTGTTTTTATTCTCTCTCTCTCTCTCTCTCTCTCTCTCTCTCTCTCTCTCTCTCTCTCTTCTCTCTCTCTCTCTCTCTCTCTCTCTCTCTCTCTCTCTCTCTCTCTCCCTCTCTTACATTATCGACTTGTTTCTCGGTTTACTGGTGTCCATTTCAACACGGTTTGTATAAATGTACATGTACTCAACATACTGTAGCTCATTGTATCCTTAGTTAATAGTAGTTTCCCTCATGGGCGAGGGCTGGATGTAAAAAGACCTCGAGTCTTCTCCACTACCCTCGTAAAATAAAGTTTATTCATTCATTCATTCATTCAGTCTCCCTCGTGCTTTCTTTCTTTCATTCTTTCTTCACCTTTCTTCCGTTTATGTTTCTTTTTTGTTTGGTTGGTTGTTGCTGTTGTTGTTGTGTTTCTTTTTTCTTCTTCTTCTTTTTTTTTTTTTTTTTTTTTTTTTTTTTTTTTTTTTTGTATCGGGATAATCACGATCACCCAGGGCGATTGTCCGTTCGGGTAAAATCACCATGACAAAAAAAGAGCAAAAAAGCAGAGCAACAATCAACTTAATTAGGCTCATGAAACACTTACAGTTTTCCCTAATGATCGCCACACACTCAGGGTTACCCATAATGACCGTGACAGTTGACTATTATCGTAAGCTTTGCATCCCTAATTACTGCCTCTGTGCTGTTGCTCATCAAGCCGGAGGACAGATGGATGGCTGTCAGGACAAAGCGGTTATCACTGTCCGATGAAGTGAGCCGGTTTGGCCTAGCGGTGAGGCGTTAGGCTGGTAAGCAGTGGGACCTCGGCTCGAATCTGCTTCTTTTCAAAAGTTGTGGTCTGTGGACATTGTCTTGCGACTTTGTCCCTCACGATAAATAAAACCTTAAAATGGCTCTCATCGCTGCCCATCTTAATGCAGAAGTCATTCTGGCGGTGACATTGTGGCGACAGGTATATAATCTCCCTCTTTCCCCACCTCCATACCCCCTTCTCCCCCTCCCGAATGAGCCTTATGGCTTCGGTGGACGTTAAGCACCATGTTTACTTACTTACTTACTTACTTACTTACTTACTTACTTACTTACTTACTTACTTACTTACTCACTCACTCACTCACTCACTCACTCACTCACTCACTCACTCACTCACTCACTCACACACTCACTCACTCACTCACTCACCCACTCACCTCACACATCACTCACTCACTCACTCACTCACTCACTCACTCACTCACTGACTGACTGACTGACTGACTTACTTACTTACTTACTTACTTACTTACTTACTTACTTACTTACTTACTTACTTACTTACTTACTTACTTACTTACTTACACTGTCCGGTGGAATCACTGGCATTTTCATGGGACGGCTCATCAGCAGTCTGTCGCAGGTCTTGTATTATTGCTGCTTCCATTACAAAAGAGAGTAGGGGGAAGACGACTGTCTCTGTGATGAATCGAGAATAATATCTGTGTAAGAAGGTAGCGACATGTATACATGTCATTTTCGTCGGCTCGGAGCAGACTCAAGTGTGTACAGAGCAGAGAGGACAATTTAAGGAAGCAGATAGCAACAAGTTGCGGCTGTAAACAGATTAAAGATGGTAGACAATTTCGCTTCGAGTACTAGACAGTAAATATTGTGTACCGTCCCTGCTGATTGTACTGTCGAAGGGACGGTACGCAATGTTTGCTATCTAGTGCTCTAGTACTTGAAGCGACATTCTCAACCATCTTTAATCTGTTTACAGCCGTTACTTGTTGCTATCCCCTCCCTTAAAGGGTCATTCTCTCTGCTCTATACACACTTAAGTCTGTTCTGAGCCGTCGAAAATGACACGTGTACATGTCGCTATTTTCTAATATGGATAATATTCTCGATTCGTCACAGAGACATCGTGTTTGTGTTTGTGTTTGTCGCGATCAAACAGATCTGACAATGCAGATCTGTATTTTTTCTCAACAACAACAACAACGAAACCTATCTAGAATGGAAGCTAGATTTATTTAGTGTTCAAAGTGTACAGTTCTTTGGCAATGTATGGAAAAGTCAAACGCATGCTGAATAGAGTGTATTATTATTTTGTCGTCGGCAAGGAATCCTGAAGCTATCTATGAAAATTAAGATACGGCTTTTGATTATTTCTGCAACGACGGAAACACGCTAAATACTAAATTCATGCTAATTCCTGAGCATGCAATCTCAGAGTGGAAGCATGCTAAATACTATCCCTTATGTTCACTTCTTCCTCAACAAGGAATCTTCGAGGCCGAGCGAGGTAAAAGAAACGTACAACTGTTTAGCCTACCACTTCCTTAATAACTTAGCTAACTATGCTAGCAGTATGTAAATGGATCATTCTTCCTTAGCAACGAATCGTAAGGTCGAAGCTAGCAGTATGTGTGGGCCACGTTTCCTTCGCAACGAATCGGACGGTTCGATCAAAGCCAGTGTATGATGGGCCGCTCGTCTTAGCAACGGATCGTACGCGCGAAACCAGTATATGAATGTGGGCCACTGTTCTTAGCAACGGATCGTACGCTTGAAACCAGTGTATGCATGTGGGCCACTGTTCTTAGCAACGGATCGTACGGTCGAAGCCAGTGTATGCATATAGGCCACCTTTCTTAGCAACGGACCGTAGGGTCGAAAGCTAGCTGTATGCAAAGTAGGCCATTCTTAGCCTACTTAGCAACGAATTGAACGGTCAAAGCTAGCAGTACAGTACGCAAATTGACCACTGTCTTGGCAAAGAATCGTAGGGTGGAAGGTAGCTGCTTGCAAACGGGCCAGTAGTTTTTTCTTAGTAAACAATCGTAGCTATAAGTATGCAGTAGGTAATTCCTAGCCAAAAATCGTTGGGTCGTTTGAAGCTAACTGTCCAAGCGTTCCAGACTCATCACAGACGCAATGGTGGTTATTATCACAGACATCCAGCCGATCTCATTATGTTATCTTCCGTGATTGTGAATCGTTTATCTGGCTGCCACTAATTAGGTCCCCGGTCCAATTAATGTGTCCGGGCGAAGATAGTATTGTCGACCTTGACATTTGGGCTGTGTGTATGAACGAATATGACATGGCTCTTGGCTGTTTGGGTGGTGGTGGTGGTGGTGATGGAGGTGGTGGTGGTGGTGGTGGTGGTGTGACGTCGTTTCCAGATGCTTGAGAATGATGCTATCATGGCAAACTACACTTCATTTAGTAAATAAGATTTATTCTGGACTTGGGTTTTATATCCATCATTGCTGATTCCTCACACACGGGGGTTTGGGAAGGGTGGTTGTAGTGGTGGTGGTGATGGTGGTGGTAGTAGTAGTAGTAGTAGTAGTAGTAGTAGTAGTAGTAGTAGTAGCAGTAGTAGTAGTAGTAGTAGTGTTATCATTATTATTGATCGCTTATGTATAGAGCTATTCTCCGTTCTCGAGCAGACTCACTGTGTGTGTGTGTGTGTGTGTGTGTGTGTGTGTGTGTGTGTGTGTGTGTGTGTGTGTGTGTGTGTGTGTGTGTGTGTGTGTGTGTGTGTGTGTGTGTGTGCTCGCGCGCGCGCGTCTGTGTGTGTGTTTGTGTGTGTGGAGGGGTTGGGGTTGTGTGTGTGTCTCTCTCTGTGTTGTGTGTGCGTGTGTGTGTGTGTGTGTGTGTGTGTGTGTGTGTGTGTGTGTGTGTGTGTGTGTGTGTGTGCGTGTGTGTGTGCGTGCGTGTATGTGTCTATGTGATTGAGTTTGTGTGTGCGCGCCGGCTTGCTTGTCTGTGTCTGTGTATGAGTGAGTGTGTGTCCTCTGTCCACCTGACCATCTACCCGTCCATGTCCATCAATTCATCTAAATAACTACCCGTTCGTGCTAAATGTGTGTCCATCAGTCCATCTACCCATCTAACCCGTTCATGCGTTTTACATGTTTTGTTGTTATTTTTAGTGCCTGTGTTTCCATAATGCACCGAACTCTGACACGGACTACACGATTTTAGGCGTGTGTGCGTGTGATCCTTTTGCATGCTGTTATTATTATTATTATTATTATTATTATTATTATTATTATTATTATTATTATTATTATTGTTGTTGTTATTATTCATAGCTTTTTATATAGCGCCATTCTCTGCTCTCAAGCTGTCTCACTGCGCACATAGGCATGTGATTGTGAATGAGTGACCGTATCCTTTTACAGCGCGTATTATTAATATCCACGGAAGTGGTGTACTGGTAGCGCTCTGTGGTGGTTGCATGGCTGGTGCCACGTGAAATGCTGCCGAGTAGACGCGGGGGACCTCCGTCTGTAGTCTCATCCCAAGGCCAAGACGTTTGCACAGTCTGCGCAGAATTTGACTTCAGGGAAGTTTCAATGCGGGCGCGAAGCCTAGCTAGCACGTAACGCTTACGTGTCGATCATGTCGAGCGTGTGCTGATCAGCTCCATCGTGCTTAACTTGTCTTTCGGGAGCGAGTGCTCTCGTTCAGGGCCACGGACTCTCCTGACGGCGAAGGCATCATCTCTTGCATGCCCGTTGGCGGTTGTGGACCGAGTCCCATTCTTGCCTCGCAGACTCTGCTGTACTTTGACCTTGGCCTCCTCTGCGGGCCACCTCTGCCTCTACAAGTTCAGTGCTGCTATACGCCCACAGAGGCCGTAAGGACTGTTAGAGGCCCAGGACGTCCACCTCGACTTTCACACAGATCCTGACCCTCTGGGACAGCCCGAGTTCATTGTTGCTTTAGGTCCGCAGAGACCATATTAAGGACCATCAGAGACGGAGAGCCCAGGACGGCCACCTCGACTTTCACACACAGCTCCTAAGCTGTAGCTGACTCTGCCTCTGGTCCCGTACAGTTTGTTGACTGACGTTGCCTTCACCTACAGCTGTTTGTTGCCCTCGAAATTCGGATAACTCGTACAGTAGGCTGAGCCTGTCTTATTGATTAATGGACTGGACTGCTTGGTTCTTTACCAGCAGTTGCTTGTTCATTCTAAAACTTCGGATAAAACGACTCAGTTAAGTGTTGGAACTGACATTGATTTTATGTGTTTTGTGAACTTTTATGTGTTTGGAACTGACTGGATTAGTTGTGTAAATGACGGGGTTACTTGTTGTGTAACTGACTGGGTTAATTGCTGTAACTGACTTGGTTAACTGTTGTAACTGACTGGGATAATCGTTGGAACTAACTTGGTTCATTGCTGAAACTGATTGGGTTAATTGTTGGAATGGACTGGGTTAATTGTTATGACTGACCCGGCTAGTTGTTGGAACTGATTGGTTTAACTATTATAACTGACTGGGTTAATTGTTGCAACTAATTGGGTTAATTGTTATAACTCACTGGGATAACTGTTGTAACTCACTGGGTAAATTGTTGGAACTGATTGGGATAATTGCTGTAACCGACTGGGTTAACTGTTGAAGCCAGCTGGGTTACACTGTTGGAGGTGACTGGGTTAACTGTTGGAACTGACAGGGTAAATTGTTGGAGCTGACAGGGTTAATTGTTGGAGCTTACTGGGTTAAATGTTGGAGCTGACTAGGCTAATTGTTGGAGCTGACTGGGTTAACTGTTGCAGCTGACTAGGTTAACTGTTGGAGCTGACTGGGTTAAATGTTTGAGCTAACTAGGTTAACTGTTGGAGCTGACAGGGTTAATTGTTGGAGCTGACTGGGTTAACTGTTGCAGCTGACTATGTTAACTGTTGGAGCTGACAGGGTTAATTGTTGGAGCTGACTGGGTTAACTGTTGCAGCTGACTGGGTTAACTGTTGCAGCTGACTGGGTTAGCTGGTGGAGCTGATTGGGTTAAATGTTTGAGCTAACTACGTTAACTGTTGGAGCTGACAGGGTTAATTGTTGGAGCTGACTGAGTTAGCTGTTGCAGCTGACTGGTTAACTGTTGGAGCTGACTGGGTTAGCTGGTGGAGCTGACTGGGTCAACTGTTGGAGTTGACTAGGTTAACTGTTGGAACTGACTGGGTTAACTGGTGGAGCTGACGTGGTTAACTGTTGGAGCTGACTGGGTTAAATGTTTGAGCTAACTACGTTAACTGTTGGAGCTGACTAGGCTAACTGTAGTTCTTCGCCTGTTTCAGGTGTGGTTCCAGAACAGACGGGCCAAGTGGCGGAAGGGTCTGGAACCGAGAGTGACCATTCCCTCCATGCAGGATGGTACGTCACGTGATGTCTCCTCAAAGACCTTCGCCCACAAATGACCGGAAGGGTCGACTGGCGGAAAGAAACTGAGTTCCCTCTGTCTGTCTGTCTGTCTGTCTGTCTGTCCGTCTGTCTGTCTGTCTGTCTGTCTGTCTGTCTGTCTGTCTGTCTCTCTCTCTGTCTCTCTCTCTCTCTCTCTCCTCTCTCTCTCTCTCTCTCCTCTCTCTCTCTCTCTCTCTCTCCCCCCTCCTCTCCCTCCTTCCTCCTCCTCCCTCCCTCCCTCCTCTCCCTCTCTCTCTCTTCTCTCTCTCTCTCTCTCTCTCTCTCTCTGAGTTTGTGTGTATGTGTGTGTGTGTGTGTGTGTGTGTGTTGGTGTGTGTGTGTGTGTTTCGTGTGTTGGTGTGTGAGGTGTGTGTGTGTGTGTGTGTGTGTGTGTGTGTGTGTGTGGTGTGTGTGTGTGTGTCCCCTCTGTGTGTTGAGGTGTGTGTGTTGTGTGTGGGAGGGGTTGGGGTTGTGTGTGTGTCTCCGTGTTGTGTGTGTGTGTATTTGTGTGTGTGTGTGGTTGTGTGTGTGGGGTGCGTGCCGGCTTGTGCGTGCGTCGTTCTGCGTGTCTGCGTGCGTGTCTGTGTCTGTAGTGATTGAGTTTGTGTGTGTGCGCCGGCTTGCTTGTCTGTGTCTGTGTATGAGTGAGTGTGTGTCCTCGTCCACCTGACCATCTACCCGTCCATGCCAAATGTGTGTCCATCAATTCATCTAAATAACTACCCTTTCGTGCTATATGTGTGTCCATCAGTCAATCTACCTATCTACTCGTTCATGCCAAGAGTGTGTCCATCTCTCCATCTACCTATCTACCTGTTCATGCCAAGAGTGTGTTCATCTCTCCATCTACCTATCTACCTGTTCATGCCAGGTGTGGGCCTCCCTCTGCAGTAATACTGTTCATGTTGTGGCTTTCAGTTGCCCAGGACAAGGGAGGTAATCCCACCATGGTGCGTCCCGGATCCACTGCGCATGCGCTCCAGATGATGTCAGCCATGCGTAGCTCCTTGGAGGCACGGCGTCTCCGTTCAGGTGTGTGTGTGTGTGTGTGTGTGTCTGTGTCTGTGTGTCTGTGTCTGTGTCTGTATGTGGGGGTGGGAGTGGGGGGGGGGGCGGATGCGTGTAGTGAGAGAGTGAGTGAGTGTGTGTGTGTGTGTGTGTGTGTGTGTGTGTGTGTGTGTGTTGTGTGTGTGTGTGTGTGTGTGTGTGTGTTTGTGTGCGTGTGCGTGCATGTGTTTGTGTGTGAGTGTGTGTGTGTGTGTGTGTGTGTGTGTGTGTGTGTGTGTGTGTGTGTGTGTGTGTGTGTGTGTGTGTGTGTGTGTGTGTGTGTGTGTGTGTGTGTGTGTGGTGGTGCATGTGTTTGTGTGTGGTGTGTGTGTGTGTGTGTGTGTGTGTGTGTGTGTGTGTGTGTGTGTGTGTGTGTGTGTGTGTGTGTGTGTGGTTGTGTGTGTGTGTGTGTGTGTGTGTGTGTCTGTCTGTCTGTCTGTCTGTCTGTCTGTCTGTCTGTAGTTCTTTTA
>JABMCL010001459.1:392500-402500 GCA_018857735.1 Alviniconcha marisindica | reverse complement strand
ATGAATCCTTAATTTCAATCACACACGAACAATTCAGACACTGACAGGGATGACCCACGGTCTGTTAAAATCCAGCGCCTTTGTGTCGACAAACCTGTCATCTCTATCAAACAAGGACGTGGGAGCTTTCTCATATCCAAAGGCCTCGAAGTCGTCTTCGAAGATCTGCGCATATCTTCTGATGGTATCGAACGATACCGTCCTGTACGCTTCAATGAACGCTTGTTTCTTCTGCTGACTGAGCTTGTGCTTGTCTGTGGATTTGAGGTGGGCCTGAACAGCTACCTCGTAGTACTCCTCTCTGGTCATGTTGCTGAGGTCTTTCTTTCCAAAGGGGTATTCAATGTGGTTGCTGATGAGACCGCGAATCTGCAGCTTCCTCCAAATCCTTCTGCCCATTTCTGGAGTGGAAATGCACGGCTGGATTTGTTTCAGCCAGCTGAACGGACCTTGGATCGAATCGAAGATGGCGTCCAGTTTTGCCTCACGTGAGATTTGCACGTCACGTTTGAAAGAGACGTCCATCAGGGCCATCATATATCTCAGGTCCCCAGAGAAAGTTTCCATCTTGCCAATGACGTCATAGTCCTCGCAGACGTCGCATAAGATGGTCATCGGTATGATGTGAGTGTCCTGCCGGTGGAGGTTCTCGTTGATGAACCGCAGGAACTGTCGAAACGTCACGCCTTGACCGCAGCGCACGTGCTCTGGCGCTAAGCCATCTGTCTTCATGGCGCGTTGGCCCCAGTGCCGCCAGTAAATGGGGTTGGGAGAAAGAAGTTTGTCCACGTAGGCGGAAAATACTCGGGAGAAAGGCTCCCTTACGAACATCGCCGTTATCGGCTTCCTTGCTTGGGCCGAGACGTTGGGCTTTCGGATACACCTCATCGCGTCCACTTTACCTAAGGGAACTTTGTATGGCGAGCCGAGCTCGTCAGAAGTAGCATCCCGCACTATCTTGTAAAACCTCGTCCAGAACGTGGAGCCAATTTTGGCGATGGGACAGAACTTGGTGGGATGAGTACGCTCCGAGTACAGATGACACGCAGGACGTTTCGGAGTCGCGGTCTTGTTCGTTCGCTGGCAGAACTTTCGTGCCTGTAACAGTCGAGAGGCCATGCGCGCCTGGGAGTCCTGCAGTTCTTTGGAAATTACTGCATGTTCATCACCCTGTTCTTCGTGTGGCGGTTTTTGCTGCGGTTCCTTCGTCTGTAGTTGTTGCTGCTGCTGTTGCTGTTGTTGTTGCTGTTGTTGTTGCTGCTGCAGCTGAAGTAAAAATTGCTGGAATGACTGTTGTGGGTTTGTTTCGTCGTGTTTTCGCTGAAATCCTAAAGCGTCATGTTGTTCTTTTTGGAAATCCATCATTTTCACCCTGTTGACAAAGTAACACAAAATGGTGAGGCCTTTTTTTTTTTTTTTTTTTTTTTTTTATGTCTCCCTTTCTTCAAAACATGCGCATTTTTTATTTGTATGAGGATTACACAGTATACGAGGATTCCACAGTGTACGAACATAACTCTCTCTGTCTCTCTCTCTGTCTCTTGTAAAATAAAGTTTTCGAGTTCGAGTTCGAGTTCGAGTTCTTCGTCTGTCTGTCTGTCTGTCTGTCTGTCTGTCTGTCTGTCTGTCTGTCTGTCTGTCTCTCTCTCTCTCTCTCTCTCTCTCTCTCTCTCTCTCTCTCTCTCTCTCTCTCTCTCTCTCTCTCTCTCTCTCTCTCTCTCTCTCTCTCTCTCTCTCTCTCTCACACACACACACACACACACACACACACACACACACACACACACACACACACACACATAGAATGCATTTATCCTCAAGTTAGGAATGCTGTCTTTCTATTGTACAAACCGGTGTTACTGAGTGATGAAGTAATGTACACTTCATTTCGCGTATACATGCTATTAAAACAGAAAACGTCCAGTAGTGTGTAATGATAGATCGAGAGCTCATGGTGTAGTAATGGGTACCGATACATGTGTTATTGTGCATTCACAGATCGAGTGTTCACGGGGTATAAATGGGTACCGATACATGTGATATTGTGCATTCACAGATCGAGTGTTCACGGGGTATAAATGGGTACCGAAACATGTGTTATTGTGCATTCACAGATCGAGTGTTCACGGGGTATAAATGGGTACCACTGGCGAAAAAAAGACTAGCATAGAATAGTATACGTACTGTCGTGTTTATATACAGGTAGGTTAAATGTTGCAGTTAGTAACTTTGTTCTCTTGGATTCTAGCGTCCAGGTCAACTGAAAGGAGGGTGTTAAAAAAATAAAAAATAAAAGAGAGAGAGAGAGAGAGAGAGAGAGAGAGAGAGAGAGAGAGAGAGAGAGAGAGAGAGAGAGAGAGAGAGAGAGAGAGAGAGAAATCAAACTCGAAACTTTATTTTACAAGGATTGTAGTTTAGGTTCAGTCAAAAACCTGTCTAGCAACTAGTCCTTGCTAAGCTACTGATGAATAGATATCAAATTACAGGCATTATTTACATACATATAGGCATGAATGAGTGAGTGAAACGTTATACGTGAGAATTTCCACACAGAACATAGCGTGCTCACAGCGCCAGATAAACACATGCCAAGAGAGAGAGAGAGAGAAAAGTTACTTACTTATTCAACTGCATAGGATCACGTCGGAAGAATCACGCACTAATAGTTATTTTACACAAGTTCTAAACATAAGTCACTGAATCACAAGTCTGATTCACTGTTACAACGTTAAAAGCTACCCATCCATCTATATGAATGCACAGTAGCACATGTTTTGGTACCGATTTATGCTCCGTGAGCACTCCATCTATCACTGCACAATAACACATGTCTTAGTACCCATTTATACTGCGTGAGCACTCCATCTATCACTGCACAATAACACATGTCTTAGTACCCATTTATACTCCGTGACCACTCGATCTATCACTGCACAATAACACATGTCTTAGTACCCATTTCTACTCCGTGAGCCCTCAATCTGTCACTACACAATAACACATGTTTTGGTACCCGTGACCTCCTCCTGATCTATCACTACACAATAACACATGTTTTGGTACCCGTGTACACATGTTTTGGTACCCGTGACCTCTCGATCTATCACTACACAATAACACATGTTTTGGTACCCGTGACCTCTCGATCTATCACTACACAATAACACATGTTTTGGTACCCGTGACCTCTCCCGATCTATCACTACACAATAACACATGTTTTGGTACCCGTGTACACATGTTTTGGTACCCGTGACCTCTCGATCTATCACTACACAATAACACATGTTTTGGTACCCGTGTACACATGTTTTGGTACCCGTGACCTCTCGATCTATCACTACACAATAACACATGTTTTGGTACCCGTGACCTCTCGATCTATCACTACACAATAACACATGTTTTGGTACCCGTGCCCTTTTTCCCTCCCGATCTATCACTACACAATAACACATGTTTTGGTACCCGTGTACACATGTTTTGGTACCCGTGACCTCTCGATCTATCACTACACAATAACACATGTTTTGGTACCCGTGTACACATGTTTTGGTACCCGTGACCTCTCGATCTATCACTACACAATAACACATGTTTTGGTACCCGTGCCCTTTTTCCCTCCCGATCTATCACTACACAATAACACATGTTTTGGTACCCGTGCCCTTTTTCCGTCCCGATCTATCACTACACAATAACACATGTTTTGGTACCCGTGACCTCTCGATCTATCACTACACAATAACACATGTTTTGGTACCCGTGTACACATGTTTTGGTACCCGTGACCTCTCGATCTATCACTACACAATAACACATGTTTTGGTACCCGTGTACACATGTTTTGGTACCCGTGACCTCTCGATCTATCACTACACAATAACACATGTTTTGGTACCCGTGTACACATGTTTTGGTACCCGTGACCTCTCGATCTATCACTACACAATAACACATGTTTTGGTACCCGTGTTACACTTTTGTTTTGGTACCCGTGACCTCTCGATCTATCACTACACAATAACACATGTTTTGGTACCCGTGTACACATGTTTTGGTACCCGTGACCTCTCGATCTATCACTACACAATAACACATGTTTTGGTACCCGTGTACACATGTTTTGGTACCCGTGACCTCTCGATCTATCACTACACAATAACACATGTTTTGGTACCCGTGTACACATGTTTTGGTACCCGTGACCTCTCGATCTATCACTACACAATAACACATGTTTTGGTACCCGTGTACACATGTTTTGGTACCCGTGACCTCTCGATCTATCACTACACAATAACACTTTTTAGTTTTTTGGTACCCGTGACCTCTCGATCTATCACTACACAATAACACATGTTTTGGTACCCGTGACCCTCTCGATCTATCACTACACAATAACACATGTTTTGGTACCCGTGTACACATGTTTTGGTACCCGTGACCTCTCGATCTATCACTACACAATAACACATGTTTTGGTACCCGTGTTACACTTTTGTTTTGGTACCCGTGACCTCTCGATCTATCACTACACAATAACACATGTTTTGGTACCCGTGTACACATGTTTTGGTACCCGTGACCTCTCGATCTATCACTACACAATAACACATGTTTTGGTACCCGTGTACACATGTTTTGGTACCCGTGACCTCTCGATCTATCACTACACAATAACACATGTTTTGGTACCCGTGTACACATGTTTTGGTACCCGTGACCTCTCGATCTATCACTACACAATAACACATGTTTTGGTACCCGTGTACACATGTTTTGGTACCCGTGACCTCTCGATCTATCACTACACAATAACACATGTTTTGGTACCCGTGTACACATGTTTTGGTACCCGTGACCTCTCGATCTATCACTACACAATAACACATGTTTTGGTACCCGTGTACACATGTTTTGGTACCCGTGACCTCTCGATCTATCACTACACAATAACACATGTTTTGGTACCCGTGTACACATGTTTTGGTACCCGTGACCTCTCGATCTATCACTACACAATAACACATGTTTTGGTACCCGTGTTACACATGTTTTGGTACCCGTGACCTCTCGATCTATCACTACACAATAACACATGTTTTGGTACCCGTGACCTCTCGATCTATCACTACACAATAACACATGTTTTGGTACCCGTGTACACATGTTTTGGTACCCGTGACCTCTCGATCTATCACTACACAATAACACATGTTTTGGTACCCGTGCCCTTTTTCCTCCCGATCTATCACTACACAATAACACATGTTTTGGTACCCGTGTACACATGTTTTGGTACCCGTGACCTCTCGATCTATCACTACACAATAACACATGTTTTGGTACCCGTGTACACATGTTTTGGTACCCGTGACCTCTCGATCTATCACTACACAATAACACATGTTTTGGTACCCGTGTACACATGTTTTGGTACCCGTGACCTCTCGATCTATCACTACACAATAACACATGTTTTGGTACCCGTGTACACATGTTTTGGTACCCGTGACCTCTCGATCTATCACTACACAATAACACATGTTTTGGTACCCGTGTACACATGTTTTGGTACCCGTGACCTCTCGATCTATCACTACACAATAACACATGTTTTGGTACCCGTGTACACATGTTTTGGTACCCGTGACCTCTCGATCTATCACTACACAATAACACATGTTTTGGTACCCGGGGTAAAAACATGTTTTGGTACCCGTGACCTCTCGATCTATCACTACACAATAACACATGTTTTGGTACCCGTGTACACATGTTTTGGTACCCGTGACCTCTCGATCTATCACTACACAATAACACATGTTTTGGTACCCGTGTACACATGTTTTGGTACCCGTGACCTCTCGATCTATCACTACACAATAACACATGTTTTGGTACCCGTGTACACATGTTTTGGTACCCGTGACCTCTCGATCTATCACTACACAATAACACTGTTTTGGTACCCGTGTACACATGTTTTGGTACCCGTGACCTCTCGATCTATCACTACACAATAACACATGTTTTGGTACCCGTGTACACATGTTTTGGTACCCGTGACCTCTCGATCTATCACTACACAATAACACATGTTTTGGTACCCGTGTACACATGTTTTGGTACCCGTGACCTCTCGATCTATCACTACACAATAACACATGTTTTGGGTACCGTCAAAACCCGTGACCTCTCGATCTATCACTACACAATAACACATGTTTTGGTACCCGTGACCTCTCGATCTATCACTACACAATAACACATGTTTTGGTACCCGTGACCTCTCGATCTATCACTACACAATAACACATGTTTTGGTACCCGTGACCTCTCGATCTATCACTACACAATAACACATGTTTTGGTACCCGTGTACACATGTTTTGGTACCCGTGACCTCTCGATCTATCACTACACAATAACACATGTTTTGGTACCCGTGTACACATGTTTTGGTACCCGTGACCTCTCGATCTATCACTACACAATAACACATGTTTTGGTACCCGTGTACACATGTTTTGGTACCCGTGACCTCTCGATCTATCACTACACAATAACACATGTTTTGGTACCCGTGTACACATGTTTTGGTACCCGTGACCTCTCGATCTATCACTACACAATAACACATGTTTTGGTACCCGTGTACACATGTTTTGGTACCCGTGACCTCTCGATCTATCACTACACAATAACACATGTTTTGGTACCCGTGTACACATGTTTTGGTACCCGTGACCTCTCGATCTATCACTACACAATAACACATGTTTTGGTACCCGTGTACACATGTTTTGGTACCCGTGACCTCTCGATCTATCACTACACAATAACACATGTTTTGGTACCCGTGCCCTTTTTCCCTCCCGATCTATCACTACACAATAACACATGTTTTGGTACCCGTGTACACATGTTTTGGTACCCGTGAGCTCTCGATCTATCACTACACAATAACACATGTTTTGGTACCCGTGAGCTCTCGATCTATCATTACACAATAACACATGTTTTGCTACCCATTTCTATTGCGTGAGCTCTCGATCTATAAATGCACAATAACATATACGTTTCTGTACCCATTTCTACTCCGTGACCTCTCGGTCTATCACTGTACAATAACACATGTTTCGGTACCCATTTCTACACCATAAGCTCTCGATCTATCACTACACAATAACACATGTTTCGGTACCCGTGAGCTCTCCATCTATCACTACACAATAACACATGTTTCGGTACCCATTTCTACACCATAAGCTCTCGATCTGTCACTACACAATAACACATGTTTTGCTACCCATTTCTACACCATAAGCTCTCGATCTGTCACTACACAATAACACATGTTTCGGTACCCATTTATACTGCGTGAGCTCTTGATCTATCACTACACAATAACACATGTTTTGCTACCCATTTCTACACCATAAGCTCTCGATCTGTCACTACACAATAACACATGTTTCGGTACCCGTGAGCTCTCGATCTATCACCACACAATAACACATGTTTCGGTACCCTACACAATAACACATGTTTCGGTACCCATACCGAAACATGTGTTATTGTGTACCGAAACATGTGTTTTTGTGTAATGACAGATCGAGAGCACACGCAGTAGAAATGGGCACCGAAACACAATAACACATGTTTCTGTACCCATTTCATGCTTCGGTATCTATCACCACACAATAACACATGATTCAATACCCATTTCTGCTGCATCAGCTCTCGATCTATCTCATAATATGTTATTGTGTGGTGATGGATCGACAGCTACTCGATCCATCACTACACAGTAGCACATGTTCTTGGTACCTATTTATATTCAGTGGGCATAGCCCTGATAGCCTTTGTGGTTGACTGGGCTCAAAGCACCAACTAACTACCTAACTCTTCCGGGGGCGCACGAGCACCACGGGAACCTGGTTACGCCTTCAATCGCTTGTGACTAAAAGCAGGAGGCGGCGACCTGTTTCATTCTGCGGGCCCACAGTAGACAAAGTAATATACACATTAGTATAAGCCAACAAACTGCATCATAAGAAGACAGAGAAGGGAGGAGAGATGCTAATTAAGTAAAATGAGTATCCCACAGAGCCTTTTTTTTTTTCTTTTTTTTTAAATATTACTGCAAGGCTTCAAATGTACTATCATACTTATCGAAGCAAAAAACTAAAACAAAACCAAAAAAAACAAGATGGCGATTCTTTACCTTAATGGGCGCGATTTCACCACGATTTCTGAAAATGAAGATTGCATCCTTGATTAGCTGAAGGAGATTAACATTTTTAAAATGTTTCCGTTACACTTTGGATCTGGGGGTTTTACCACTTTTTACATGTTTATATTTGACGATGCGCTACTTTAGCTTGTGTATGTTTTCAGTGTGTATTGTGTTCTGACAAAATGGGGTTCACTTTCATAAAACCGTCATGGTTGACTGGACGTTAAAAACAAATTATCTATTAGTCTATTCTAAAAACGTAACAGTAATTTCTGAACACACACACATACACACACACACACACACACACACAACAACCACACCACACACACACACACACACACACACACCACACACACACACACCACACACACACACACACACACACACACACACACAACACACACACACAACACACACACACACACACACACACACACACACCACACACACACACACACACACACACACACACACACAACACACACACACACACACAACACACACACACACACCACACACACACACACACACACACACACACACACCACACACAAACAACACACACACACACACACACACACACACACCACACACACCACACACACACACAACACACACACACACACACAACACACCATCACACAACACACACACCGCAGCGCCGCACACACACCACACACACCCAACACACACACCACCACCACGCACGCACGCACGCACGCACGCACGCACGCACGCACCACGCACGCACACGCCACCACACCACACACACACACACACACCACACACACACACACACACACACTCGTAGGACCGCGTGCACATTCAGTGCCAAACGGACCCTCACACTCGCAGTATCTGCGGGTGGTGCTGACAGCAAACAACAAACGGCCCACCTTTCCACCCGTAGACGATCACGGCAGCTGTGATGATCAGAGAGACCAAGGACAACCTGTTGAATAGGCGCGGTATGCGCGGGAGGCGGCAGACGACTCGGCCCATCCTTGTGCAAGTGAGACAGCGCCCCCTGTCGCTGTACCTGGTGACGATAGACACACAGATAATTGATTTTTAACGCCCAGTTACTCGGAACGATTATATCGTGGCTGTACCTTGGGGCGATAGACAGAGACAAATAATAACTGAATCAACACACAAGAGAGTAAAATAGCGTTCCAGAGACGTCACACAGACACCACGACAAACACCTGGGTCGCCTACGGTAACTCTCACCTGAAATGCGTGTAAATACAAGGGGCATAAACTTTGAACCAGAGGTACATCTTCAAAGAGAAAGAATATATTTTTTAGCGCCCAGTCAATGGTGACGGTTATATCATGGCGGTAGCTTGGGGCAAACAGAACGAATAACTCATCGTCTGTCGTCATGCGTCTTTTTTTTCTTTCTCTCTTTTTTCTTCTTCTTTTTTCTTTCGTTCTTTCTTTCTTTTTTCTTTCGTTCTTTTTTCTTCTTCTTCTTTTTCTTTCTTTCTTTCTTTCTTTATTTTTTTTCTTTTTCTTTTTTTCTTTTTTTTCTTTCTTTCTTTCTTATTTCTTATTATCTATACTAATTTCCCCACAGGATTATGAACAATCGATCTGACAATATTAATGATAATATCAGTATTATACAAAATATCTATAACTGTAACAAACTCTTTAAAGATTAATGGGGTGGAGGGGAGGGGGGGGGGGTCGCTTCAGCTTCAGTACGTGTAATCATGTTCCGCGGGCAGCAAGTTGGATAAAAAA
>JABMCL010001459.1:375000-387500 GCA_018857735.1 Alviniconcha marisindica | reverse complement strand
CCCTACCCCCCAGAATAAGTAATCAAATAAATAACACAAACTGACCAAAAGCCTTACCTCGAGTCGTTGCCTACCCCTCGGTGTTGTCACAACAGGTAAGCTGTAGGATAGCGACGAAGAGTGACTATCAGAC
This sequence comes from Alviniconcha marisindica, assembly GCA_018857735.1. Lineage (NCBI taxonomy): Eukaryota > Metazoa > Mollusca > Gastropoda > Provannidae > Alviniconcha > Alviniconcha marisindica. Next base: position 387,367 of record JABMCL010001459.1, on the reverse strand, counting down.
GGGACTAACAGTAACACACGCACACTTCGATCCACGCCACAGCACCGCCGTCCACGCTTGTGGGTGGTGAAGTGTTGCTTAATGTCCTCAGATGTCAGTTGACATATTAGGGACAAGCTGAGACCAATGCCGAAGCACGGTTCAATAATTCTTTACGTCCACGGAAACCAGAAGGCTCGTTAGGACGGACAGCTCAGGACGGCCACCTCGACTCTCACACAGCTCCTGAACTATGACCACGCTTGTGTCGCACATACCCCCGGAAAACTAAGCTACACTCACACCGGGTCAGCCAATCTCCCTAGCTCCGGAGGTATGTCACAGACCGGGAGGACGGCCGTGTCAAGTGTGATACGCACCCAGTCGTCGAGGAAGGCATTAAATGGCCACTGGCCGATATTTTCGTCGAAAATAGTCAGCGGCGGAAGATTCGAGTCGTGAAGAAATGTTGTTGTGATCTTTCTTTGACACTGAATTGACGAGGCAGTCTCTTTTCTGTTTAGTATCAAGAAAGACTTCATTATTCAATCATTGTTTGCCTGTCTTTATAATTATGTCTCTCGCGTTCTGTCTTCTTCTTCTTCTTCTTCTTCTTCTTTTTCTTTTTTTCTTTTTTTTCTTTCTTCTTCTTCTTCTTCTTTTCTTCTTCTTCTTCTTCTTCTTCCTAGGTAAAAGTGTGAGTGTGTGTAAACCTCTCCCTAATGTATATTGCATTTTATTACTATCTGCTATTAGACGTAGCAAAAATCTCGGAGTGTGTCATGTACAGCAGGCTCAATCGAAACTGGACAAAGACGTCTGCAGTCACATCTTGTTCGCGCATGCTCTCTCGAGATACGATTCAACATCCCGTCTATTAGGGATTGGTAAGACTAAGAGTCTACCTGTGAAAAAAGAAAAAAAAAAAAAAGGCAGCCAACATTTGCGAGATCAAGCAGAAATCTTCGTAATATATGTTTGTTCTCTCTGTCACTGTCTCTCTGTCTCTCTGTCTCTCTGTTTGTCTGTCTGTCTCTGTCTCTGTCTCTGTCTCTGTCTCTGTCTCTGTCTCTCTCTCTCTCTCTCTCTCTCTCTCTCTCTCTCTCTCTCTCTCTCTCTCTCTCTCTCTCTCTCTCTCTCTCTCTCTCTCTCTCTCTCTCCCTTTCTGTGTGTCTGTCTGTCTGTCTGTCTCTCTGTGTCTCTCTGTCTTTGTCTCTGTCTGTCTGTCTGTCTGTCTGTCTGTCTGTCTGTCTGTCTGTCTGTCTGTCTCTCTCTGTCTCTCTCTGTCTCTCTCTCTCTCTCTCTCTCTCTCTCTCTCTCTCTCTCTCTCTCTCTCTCTCTCTCTCTCTCTCTCTCTCTCTCTCTCTCTCTCTCTCTCTCTCAATGCGTATGTATGCCTAACTCATTGTGCCTCTTATGGTGGGTTCACATGGTCGCAGAAGTTTGCAACTTTCCAAAAAAAAGTTGCATATCTTTCAACTTTTGAAATAACAAACGGACGACAAAAAGATGAGTTGAATCAAGCGTAGAAATGTGAAAACAAAGGTTATATGCCTGTTCGAACGGTAGCTTCACAGAGTAAAATTTTTTTTTCGCGGAATTATGTTTTGTATGCGCAGGGTGGGTGATTTTTACTGCTTTTTTTTGCACTTTTTTCACTCGATAGCCTGTTTTGGGTCCGTCTTTTTTAGATTCATACCGATCAGACAACCCAGGTAAGCACACAGTCCACGATAAAATATTAGATAAAGTTATCGAAACGGGCAAAGGACAGAAATTAAAGGCGAAATAGCTGAAACAGACATGCCGACCGGTCAAGAGATGTACAAGTAAATATTTACAGAATCTTACCCCAGGAGAATATTCGCTTCTGTGGTGTGTGTAAATTTTGCCAACGAAACTAGATGGTACACAAATCAAGAAATTTGTACAGTAGATAGCAGTCAACTTTTTAATATATTTTTATTAGAAAGGGCATGGTGATACCAGGAATAAATGACGTCAGAAGGCATCAACATTGAGATTAGCTGCTAAGATCTACCCATCAATGTTTCTATTGCTCTACATGTCCACAGATATAGCCGTTCATCAGTATGCCTGCTCAGTTTAATTCTTCCTTTCCGGCATAACTTCATCCACAATTACCCTTCAACTCATCTACTCGGCTACATACACACAGACGTACCCAAAAATAAATCTACCTGATTATCTTCATGCTTCTCTTTCGTCTAACAACAAAGACCTACCTGTCACCACAACTACTTGTGTACATGCCCATAGATGTACCCGTTCATGACCCTACCTGTTCATGTTCATACTGTCATTCCGATTAACCGTTTAGATCTACCCGTCAACGTTTCTACTGCTCTACATGTACACAGATACACCTGTTCATCAGTATACCTGTTCAGTTTATTTCTTCATTTTCGGCATAACATGTACAGTTACCTTTCACTCATCTGCTGGGGTATGTACACACAGATCCTCATGCTTCTCCTTTGCCTAAGAACAAAGACCTACCTGTCACCACAACTACTTGTGTACCTGCCCTTAAATGTACCCGATCATGACCCTGCCTGTTCATTTTCATACTTTATTCTATGTGATTAACCGCTAAGATCTACCCGTCAACGTTTCTAATGCTCTACCTGTCCATAGATACATCCGTTCATGAGTATACCTGTTTAGTATTTCTCCCTTTTCGGCATAACATACACAGTTAAATTTCCGCTCATCTGCTAGGGTACGTACACACAGATCCAACCGGAAATAAATTTACCTGTTTATCTTCATACTTCTCCTTTGTCTAACAACAAAGACTTACCTGTCACCACAAATACTTGTGTACCTGTCCATAGATGTACCCTTTCATGACCCTACCTCTTCATCTTCATACTTTATTTCAGATTAAACACTAAGATCTACCCGTCAACGTTTCTACAGCGCTGCATGACTCTGTTTATCTGTTTATTTTCATGTTTCTCTTTCGTCTAACCACAAAGATCTACCTGTTACCACATGTACTCGTGTACCTACCCATATATATATATATATACTCATACCTGTTACTACATGTACTAGTGTACCTACCCATATACTTGTATACCCGTTCATGAGCTATCTGTTCATTTTTATACTTCAATTCAGATAAACCGCTAAGATCTGCCCGTCAGCGTTTCTACTGCGCTGCATGATTTCATTCGTCTAACCACAAAGACCTACCTTTCATCACAACTACTTGTGTACCTTCCCATACATGTACCCGTTCATGACCCTACCTGTTCATTTTCATACTTTAATTCTGATTAACCGCTAAGATCTACCCATCATCGTTTCTACTGCGCTGCAACACCCTGTTTACCTTCATGCTTCTCTTTCGTCTAACCACAAAGACATACCTGTCACCACAACACTTGTGTACCTACCTATGGATGTACCGTTCATGACCCTACCTGTTCATTTCATTCCGATTAACCGTTAAGATCTACTCGTCAACGTTTCACTGCGCTGCATGTCCACATTTGTACCCGTTCATCAGTATACCTGTTCAGTTTGTTTCTTTTTTTCCAGCATAACCTGCACAATGTGCTTTCAACTCATCACTGGGGTACCTACACACAGATCTACCCGTAAGTAAATTTACCTGTTTGTCTTCATGCTTCTCTTTCGTCTAACCACAAAGACCTACCTGTCACCACAACCATTTCTATACCTGCCCATAGATGTACCTGTTCATAACTTTACCTGTTTAATTATACTTGTATTCCGATTAACCGCTAAGATCTACCCGTCAACATTTCTACTGCTCTACATGTCCACAGGTGTACCTGTTCAACACTATATTTGTTCAGTTTATTTCTTCTTTTTCGGCATAACCTGCACAATGACCTTTAAACTCATCTGCTGGGGTACCTACCCACAGATCCACCCGAAAATAAATTTACCTGTTTACTTTCATACTTCTCTTTCGTCTAACCACAAAGACCTGCCTGTCACTACAACTACATGTGTACATGCCCGTACATGTACCGTTCATGACCCTACCTGTTCATTTTGATTATTTCATTCCGACAAACCATTTGTACTTACCTGTCCTCTCGCCTGTTGTTCTAAATATTCGGAGATTTACCTTTTCATCAATCAACCGGTTCAATTTGTGTGTTTTTCACCTGGCTTTGCATGCACACTTATCTGTCAACTCATCTGCTGGTCTGCGTACCGACAGACCCACCCGAAAATGAATGTACCTGCTAATTTTGATGCAACTTGATATGTAAACTTACCTGTCCAGACCCGTCTATATACCCACCGATCATGTTCATCTTGATCCTTTCTTTCCAGTTAACCACGAAGATTTACCTCTACACTCACCTCCTAGTCCAAAGATACTATTACCTTAGTGGACATGTATGTGGACAGATGAGAAAATTCCACAGGTGTATTAATCATCTAAACTATTTGTGGGTAGGGAGAGGCATAACTGTGCCGACATGTTTGCAGTGAGCCGTGAAGAATAAGAAAATGCTTGTATGGATAAACGGGTAGTTTTGTGACTGTCACCTGAGTGTACAGGCATGCAGCTAGCTCGTTATATATTTTTCACACATTAACTGACGGGTAGGTCTGTGGTTTAGGAGACAATAGCCTGAATGGGCGTGTATGTGGTGCACAGTTGTATTTAATGAACGGGCAACTTTGTCAGTATGGAAACCATACAGGTAGACGCGTCGAAAGACTGTTACATGTTATTGAACAATTTGGTTTCTGAGCAGGTGCGATATGGCCATCAGAGCAGGTGTGCCACTGCCCATCAGAGCAGGTGCGCCACTGCCAATCATAGGGGTTTGTAGGTAGGTAGTCCAATAGCTTTGTGGTTTCCTATCCAATCATTTGGAAAGAATAATAATTTATTAGAATTTTTTCATCGACAAGAAAGGTAGATCAATTATCATACATTAATTACTATTATGTAGATGTATAATAGCAGCCGGTAGATCTGTAGTTACGCGGGCAAGCCTCTCTGTCATCAATGTTTACTATGTTCAATTTTGCATTAGATCTAGCCATTAGATCTAGACATTTTCTTCTGTATGATTACAGACTCAACTAAATGAATTTTAGTAGACTCGATGTGCTGTCTTGACAATGATTTTTATAAAAAATATTTATATTCAGCCAGTGTAGGCGCAGGTACGTTTACGATATTATTTCTGATGCAGCTGTGACCAGCAATAAACTGAATCAACAAATCAAACAGAATGCATAGACAACAAATGCGATCAACTGATTGGTAGTAGATTCGGTGTGCCAGTTTCAAGTTGCATAAGTTTGAAACTTTGGGTTCAAACGATCGCAGAACTTTGCAACTTGTCGCAGATCTTTGCAACTCGGTCTGGTGGGATGAAACCGAACGGTAAATAAATCAACGTGGATGTGCAGTGAATAGATTAACTTTCCATCTTTCATCTCTTGTCATTATTATATTTTTATGTGCTACTCTTATTTAATGCCAGCCTGTTTCTTGACGTATGCGACGACGAAATTCGAGGCAGAAATTTCCGACATTGATTGAAAATTTCAGTCTTTACGACTATGCAACACGGAAAGGTATGGTCAAACCGCACGTAAATAAATCAATCCAGTACATGAAACTGATAGGAAATCAATCTCTCTTTCATATTATGGGTTTATTTTTACTTTGGTTGTATATATTTACCAGTTTGACAATTCATGACGGTACCCTCTGTTGAGAACTTTGCAACTTCCCCAAAACTGGCTTTTGTCGCAGAAGTTTGCAACACGGTCGGGTGTGGTCAGATTAAAAACAGAATAATCTGAACCAGATAGGAAACATATAGAAGAATCTTTCATCTTTCTGGTGGTACCATTCGCTTAATTTTCAGTGCCCTAGTTATTTAGCAGTAATCCAGTTTCTGAAGCAAGTGACGACAAAAGGTTGCAGAAGTATGCAACTTTTGGATCGAGTTTAAATTTCACGACGTCGTCACGCCGGTATCATCACTGTGCAGTGTGTTTAAAATAAAAGCAAAGTTAACACACAAAGATATGTACCTGATAGGAAATTTTCTCATCTTTTACATGGTACTATTCTCTTTACATTCCACTCCATAGTTATTAAGTGGTAGGCCCTGAAACAACGACACCATCCAAAAAGTAGTTTGCAACTTTTGATTTTGGATGTTTGTCGCAGAAGTTTGCAAACGGTTTCGTGTGGTCAAAGTGAAACGTGACATAATTTTCAGAATGTAAGGAACAGATAGAACAATCTTCCTTCTTTTACGTGGTACTACTCTTGAAATTTTTCGTGCTCTATATTTTTTACAATAAGCAAGTTTCTGACACAAGTGGCTTCAAGTTACTTTCTGCTTCCACTGAGACCCACCCCGAATGCGCAAGAGGCTGTAAGGTAGGTAGTGTTGCTTAATGTCCTCAGACCCGTTCTTGGCTGGCCACCCCTAACGCCACAACGTTCAATTATCGTGTGAGCAGTTGGAGATAAGACTCTGACGTGGTCATGCATTCACGGTGAGTTATTACGAACAACGCCGCATTATAAATAATGCCTGTAAGGACTAATTGTTAGACAGGTTTTTGACTGAACCTAAGCATACAATCCTTGTAAAATAAAGTTTTCGAGTTCGAGTTCTCTCTTGAATAGAGCGCTGTTCTCCGCTCTCGACAAAACTCACTGCGCTCTTCTCTGTAAACAGGGTGCCTAACATCCACAGAAACCATAAGGCTTATTAGGGACGGGGAGAAGGAGGGGAAGGGTACTGAGGTTGAGAAGAGGGAGATTATATACCTATCGCTACACTGTCACCACCAGAATGATTCCTGCATTAAGATGGGCTGATGATGATGATGATGAAGTGATGCTTAATGTCCTCACATGTCAGTTGACATATTAGGGACAAGTTGTGACCAATGCCGAAGCACGGTTCAATAATTCTTTACGTCCACGGAAACCAGAAGGCTCGTTAGGACGGACAGCTCAGGACGGCCACCTCGACTCTCACACAACTCCTGAACTATGTTTAAGATGGGCAGCGATGAGAGCCATTTTAATGTTTCAGTAGGAAGTGATGGAAAAAGTCACAAGACAGTGTCCACAAACCACAACTTTTGAAGAGAAAGGAGAGCCGAAGCGGTATCGAACCGTGGTCCTTCCGCTTACCAGCCTAACGCCTTACCGCTAGGCCAAACCGGCTCTGTACGATTCTGAGTAAATAAACATGGTGCTTAACGTCCACAGAAACCACAAGGCTTATTATGGGCGGCTAGGGTGATTCTGAATTGAGTTGAGTTGAGTGTTGCTTTACGTCCACAGAAACCGTAGGCTTATTAGGGACGGGAGCCCAGGACGGCCACTACGACTATGACACAGCTCCTGAGCTCTGATGATTCCGACTGAGTGACTGGCTTTTTATAACGCCTTTTGAATATCCTCCGAAGTGGTGCACTTACAGTGTTTTGGTTGATACATGGCTGGTACAACGTGAAACTGCTGCCGTGTGGACGCGTTCTGTGTACATCATACAACCGTGCACCATGTCACGTCAATTTATAGAAAGCCACAGCCAATGAAAGAGAAAGCCACAGCCAATGAAAGAGAAAAAATTCTCTTGTTTTGGTAGAGTTTTTGTCGCTTGTTCTCTCTCTCTCTCTCTCTCTCTCTCTCTCTCTCTCTCTCTCTCCCCTCTCTCTCTCTCTCTCTCTCTCTCTCTCTCTCTCTCTCTCTCTCTCTCTCTCCCCTCTCTCTCTCTCTCCCCCTCCCCTCTCTCTCTCTCTCCCCTCTCTCTCTCTTTTTTGTCTGTCTGTCTGTCTGTCTGTCTGTCTGTCTGTCTTCTCTTCTCTCTCTCTCTTTTCCTCTCTCTCTCTCTCTCTCTCTCTCTCTCTCTCCCCTCTCCCCTCTCTTTTCTCTCTCTCTCTTCTCTCTCTCTCTCTCTGGATCGGAACCAGCACAGCTCAGCATCGGAACAGCCATGCACTCTGGTTCGGAACATAGAAAAACCGGGCGAGTGTTTTCCTATCCTTTTAACGCGACTTCTAAATACTCTTAGACAGTGATATTCATCATATCACGCATGAGATATTTAATAACATAGTGACAATAAAAAAATGCACCAAGTGACTGCATTTTCCTGTCGTTTTTAAAGAAAGTGCAATTTTGCCTGCAAACGGCCGAAATCAAAATGAAAATGCTGATTGTGAGGTTACAAAAAACCCAAAGTCATGAAATTTACACCCAAAAGGACAGGGAAAAACCCTTCCCCGTTCCAACCATGATGATCTGTTAGAGGTGCAATACCTACATTTGACGTAAATCAGTGTAGTTTACGCGGATCGACGTTTTGCTTCTGCCTGCTCCGGCTGGGCCTCGCTGTAACTTGAGCTCGGGCTGAAAACCTCGGAACGCGGATACACGGTGTGGTTTTTTTGCCCCAATGCAAAACAAAGGGAATTTGTCCCGGATTGCACATCCCCCAATCCTAAAATTTAATTACAACAGCAAATTAACATCCTGATAAAAAGTCATTCATAGATAAAAACATGAGAAAATCCCACTGGCATCAAGCTGTGCATATCACATAAAATAAAATTTAAAACACGCACACACACGCACGCACGCGCACACGCGCACGCACGCACGCACGCACGCGCACACACACACACACACACACACACACACACACACACACACACACACACACACACACACACACACACAAATACACATGGTGTGGACTATCTCTCGCTCGTCTACAAGCATCTTGGAGGGCCTGTCGTAAATTCTAATCGTAACAAACTGCGTAGGACGGCGAGTGTGTGGGACACACACTTGGTAGGACACGGCGAGTGTGTGGGACACACACTTGGTAGGACACGGCGAGTGTGTGGGACACTCACTTGGTAGGACACGGCGAGTGTGTGGGACACACACTTGGTAGGACACGGCGAGTGTGTGGGACACCACTTGGTAGGACACGGCGAGTGTGTGGGACACTCACTTGGTAGGACACGGCGAGTGTGTGGGACACTCACTTGGTAGGAGTTGGTAGGACACGACGAGTGTGTGGGACACACACTTGGTAGGACAGGGCGAATGTGTGGGACACACACCTTCCCACGCCTACAGTGCCGGTCAGAATTCGGTTGCTGACCTTCTCCTGGCATCTGACCCAGCTCTGCTGGTCAGTGCGCCTGCACTAGCTCTGGTTGCCGGGGCAACGAATCTATCCAAGATGGCGGCGCAGTGCTTTCTGTTTCATTCATTTGTACCATTCATGCCGCGTTCCAAGACACAAATTGACACTACTGACACATCCTCTCCCCCCAGTCTGTCAGTAGGATCATTAGCTTGCCTCTGGCATGCAGGGTTGTTTGACACCAGACTAATCACAGCCAGGGGACTGGTTATAAATCAGGGCCATGTGGAAAGGGACAGTAGAGGGCCTCCAGTTTTCCAAACAATACCCCCCTTATCTCCTATCTCCCACTTTAGATGGCTGGTCCTGGAGGTCCAGGGTTGGGCCAAAGGGTTCTCCTTCCTGATAAACTAAACAGTTCTGCAGAAGTTTGTCCTGGCTTTAGTGAATGGTGCCTGATATGTGAGGGGGGTGGGGCTCTGTGGGCTGCATGTCACAGGTGGTGTAGTTAGCAAAGAGAGGAACAGTGTTCCCCATTCTGTTTCAAGCTGTCCGGCTTTGAGGTAGCATGAGTAGACCATTAATACTGTGTTCCAGGGGCCCTACGTTAGAGATGTTTTCTTTAGTTTTTGTGTTTATTCTTTTGAATTTCTTACGGTAAGTTCAAAGATGAGTTCTGACAGTTCAGGATTTCAGACAAATCACCAAGACAGTTTAACTGGACTTTGCAGAAATTGTGGGGAGAGGGCAAGGAGGAAATATGAAAAGACAATTCCAAACTGTGAGTTGATTACAAAAGAGACATTATTCAAGTGCATTGACTGAACAGTAATGGAGATGACACTGATAAGCATCCCACAAGAATGTGTAACACATGTTACACAGTGATGAAAAAATCACTCAGGACAAAAGATGTGAATATACTGGACAATGCTTCCCAGCGGGTGACGACAGACTCATTTTGGTCACTTCCTACTGAACAGAGCTGCAGTGTGTGCACTCACTATGTGGCACAGGACAAAGGCGGAAGGCCAGCCAAGGACAGGTGGTTAAAAAAGCGACAGCGCGAAGCCTCTGCATCTTTTGACCCACCTGGCTGTTCAACGCCTCAAAAAACAAACCGTGTTAGTTACAGATGCTCAAACATCTCCATTCCAATTAAAAACGTGACAGTGCTGCACCCCATCTGATGTCATTAAGATAGTGTAAACAACACAGGCCACAGTGAAATGGAAACTGCCTGACACTGTGACATTGCTGCACCCCATCTGATGTCATTAAGATAGTGTAAACAACACAGGCCACAGTGAAATGGACACTGGCTGGCACTGTGGCAGTGCTGCACCCCACTTGACCTCTGCTGCAGCACTGTGAGGCCAGCTGTGCTATTTTTAAACTGCTGCTCTGGACAACCGAATTCTCGGGGCTGGGAAGGTGGGGAAAAAGCAGGCATGTGTCAAATTTGGTGGACCCTGGTAAAAAGGTAGGACACGGCGAGTGTGTGGGACACACACTTGGTAGGACACGGCGAGTGTGTGGGACACCACTTGGTAGGACACGGCGAGTGTGTGGGACACTCACTTGGTAGGACACGGCGAGTGTGTGGGACACCACTTGGTAGGACACGGCGAGTGTGTGGGACACTCACTTGGTAGGACACGGCGAGTGTGTGGGACACACACTTGGTAGGACACGGCGAGTGTGTGGGACACTCACTTGGTAGGACACGGCGAGTGTGTGGGACACCACTTGGTAGGACACGGCGAGTGTGTGGGACACACACTTGGTAGGACACGGCGAGTGTGTGGGACACTCACTTGGTAGGACACGGCGAGTGTGTGGGACACACACTTGGTAGGACACGGCGAGTGTGTGGGACACTCACTTGGTAGGACACGGCGAGTGTGTGGGACACACACTTGGTAGGACACGGCGAGTGTGTGGGACACTCACTTGGTAGGACACGGCGAGTGTGTGGGACACTCACTTGGTAGGACACGGCGAGTGTGTGGGACACACACTTGGTGGGAAAGGGGTGGTGGGACACTCACTGGGGAGGGGTTGTGGGAAAAAACACCCCCAAAACACCAAAAAACAACCCCCAAAACACCAAACCCCGGGCCAACCCCCCAAAGGAATATCCCCGCCAAACCCCCTGAATATCCTGGGTCATTTTTTGAGTAAAACTGAAAACAATAAGGACTTTGCAAAAAACACAAAAAAAAAAATACAGGGGCCAGGAAAACACCAGAAAAACCACACACACACAAAACACACACACACACCACACACACACACACCAAAACCACACCACACACACACACACACACACACACACACACACACCCCACAAAAACACACCCCAAACACACACACAAAACCACACCAACAAACCCCCCCCCCCTATGCCACAGTATTTCCTGTATTTAATTCCCTTTTTTATTTGAAATTTATGATAAAAACGTACCCGGAAGGACACACGTTTTTTTGGTTCCAAATTTATCAGATCAAAAGGGCACGGTCCCTGCATAAGTTCCACTGAAACGATCAATGGATCGACGAAACTCTCACAAGCAGAAGAACCCGAACAACCCGGTTGTTTCCCTTGCGATTGAGGAAACCGTTTGGCATCCTGCCCGCTTCAGAGCTCGTAAAAAGATCGCTGCGCGGCGCAACCACACACACACACACACACACCCCCACGCACCCCCACACACACACACACAAAAAACACAAAACACACACACACACGACGCACCACACGCACGAAAAAACGCAAAAAAACGCACGAAAACACACATACACGATTTTTAGATGGATGAAAGCGTTGAATCCTTTAGATCGGCAAGGGGTTTTCGTGTTTTGTGACAGAAAAAGGCCTACAAATATTCCACTCCAGCGCTCCAGACTCTCTGCTTGATTTGTTTCTCCGGTGTTAAACAAGTCTGCCAGATAAGGATGGTGTTTTTTTGTGGTTTTTTGTTGGTGTTTTTTTTGTTTTTTTTTCGTTTTCTTTCTTTTTTGTTTTTTTTGTTTTTGTTGTTTGTTTTTTTGGGTGTTTTTTGTTTTTTTTTTGGGGGTTTGTTTTTTTGCTGTTGTTGTTTGGTTTTTTTTTTTTGTTGTTTTTACGCACAACCATGACGGGAAACTTAAAAAAAGGCCCCCCCCGAACAAACCCCGCGCACGTTTTCCGGGGTTTTTTGTTTTTGTTTTTTTGTTTT
>JABMCL010001459.1:362500-370000 GCA_018857735.1 Alviniconcha marisindica | reverse complement strand
AAGGAGACGGCAGGACAGGCAGGACAGGCAGGACCACCCCTCTGAGCGAGCATCAACAAGGAGACGGTAGGACAGGCAGGACCACCCCTCTGAGCGAGCATCAACAAGGAGACGGCAGGACAGGCAGGACCACCCCTCTGAGCGAGCATCAACAAGGAGACGGTAGGACAGGCAGGACAGGCAGGACCACCCCTCTGAGCGAGCATCAACAAGGAGACGGTAGGACAGGCAGGACAGGCAGGACCACCCCACTGAGCGAGCATCAACAAGGAGACGGTAGGACAGGCAGGACCACCCCTCTGAGCGAGCATCAACAAGGAGACGGCAGGACAGGCAGGACCACCCCTCTGAGCGAGCATCAACAAGGAGACGGCAGGACAGGCAGGACCACCCCTCTGAGCGAGCATCAACAAGGAGACGGCAGGACAGGCAGGACCACCCCACTGAGCGAGCATCAACAAGGAGACGGCAGGACAGGCAGGACCACCCCTCTGAGCGAGCATCAACAAGGAGACGGCAGGACAGGCAGGACAGGCAGGACCACCCCTCTGAGCGAGCATCAACAAGGAGACGGTAGGACAGGCAGGACAGGCAGGACCACCCCACTGAGCGAGCATCAACAAGGAGACGGTCAGGACAGGCAGGACAGGCAGGACCACCCCTCTGAGCGAGCATCAACAAGGAGACGGTAGGACAGGCAGGACCACCCCTCTGAGCGAGCATCAACAAGGAGACGGTAGGACAGGCAGGACCACCCCTCTGAGCGAGCATCAACAAGGAGACGGTAGGACAGGCAGGACAGGCAGGACCACCCCACTGAGCGAGCATCAACAAAGGTAGACGGCAGGACAGGCAGGACCACCCCACTGAGCGAGCATCAACAAGGAGACGGTAGGACAGGCAGGACCACCCCACTGAGCGAGCATCAACAAGGAGACGGCAGGACAGGCAGGACAGGCAGGACCACCCCACTGAGCGAGCATCAACAAGGAGACGGCAGGACAGGCAGGACAGGCAGGACCACCCCACTGAGCGAGCATCAACAAGGAGACGGCAGGACAGGCAGGACCACCCCTCTGAGCGAGCATCAACAAGGAGACGGTAGGACAGGCAGGACCACCCCTCTGAGCGAGCATCAACAAGGAGACGGCAGGACAGGCAGGACCACCCCACTGAGCGAGCATCAACAAGGAGACGGCAGGACAGGCAGGACCACCCCTCTGAGCGAGCATCAACAAGGAGACGGCAGGACAGGCAGGACCACCCCTCTGAGCGAGCATCAACAAGGAGACGGCAGGACAGGCAGGACCACCCCACTGAGCGAGCATCAACAAGGAGACGGTAGGACAGGCAGGACAGGCAGGACCACCCCTCTGAGCGAGCATCAACAAGGAGACGGCAGGACAGGCAGGACCACCCCTCTGAGCGAGCATCAACAAGGAGACGGTAGGACAGGCAGGACAGGCAGGACCACCCCTCTGAGCGAGCATCAACAAGGAGACGGTAGGACAGGCAGGACCACCCCACTGAGCGAGCATCAACAAGGAGACGGCAGGACAGGCAGGACAGGCAGGACCACCCCACTGAGCGAGCATCAACAAGGAGACGGCAGGACAGGCAGGACAGGCAGGACCACCCCACTGAGCGAGCATCAACAAGGAGACGGCAGGACAGGCAGGACCACCCCACTGAGCGAGCATCAACAAGGAGACGGTAGGACAGGCAGGACCACCCCTCTGAGCGAGCATCAACAAGGAGACGGCAGGACAGGCAGGACCACCCCACTGAGCGAGCATCAACAAGGAGACGGCAGGACAGGCAGGACCACCCCTCTGAGCGAGCATCAACAAGGAGACGGCAGGACAGGCAGGACCACCCCTCTGAGCGAGCATCAACAAGGAGACGGCAGGACAGGCAGGACCACCCCACTGAGCGAGCATCAACAAGGAGACGGTAGGACAGGCAGGACAGGCAGGACCACCCCTCTGAGCGAGCATCAACAAGGAGACGGCAGGACAGGCAGGACCACCCCTCTGAGCGAGCATCAACAAGGAGACGGTAGGACAGGCAGGACAGGCAGGACCACCCCTCTGAGCGAGCATCAACAAGGAGACGGCAGGACAGGCAGGACCACCCCACTGAGCTGAGGTTTTTAGTGTTCAATGTGGAAAATCTAGCCCGAAAGTTACCTGACTGTTCCTTCATCAATTATGTCTCCTTGTTTAACTTTGTGTGTCTGACAGAAACGTTTGCAGACGCTACATTTGATTTTAATGGCTTATTTACCGAGCATGTGAAATTTGTTGCACCAGCAAAAAGACTGTCTCGACAGGGCAGAAATTCGGGTGGAGTTCTGTTGTTGATCAAAAGAGCCGTGTGCAAGTTTGTGAAGCAGATCCAAATTAACTGCGCCAATACTGTTGCTGTAAGGATTGATAAATCAGTATTCAATGCAGACAAAGATGTTCTGCTAATAGCATCCTATGTGGCGCCTGAACATAGTCCCTTTTATGACTCTATGGATCTGAAAGACGGCATTGTCATTTTAGAAGAAAACCTAGTTCAAGAAATTCGTGATGAAGATTTATACATTTTGTTATGTGGGGACCTTAATGCACGAACTGGTTGTGAACAGCCAAAGCTGGACGATATGTCCAATTATAGACCTGGTTTTGAGGATGAGGATGTTAGAGGTGACTGGGCTGATAGAAGTTCAAAAGACACTGTGGTAAACAGTTTTGGTAAATCATTGTTGAATCTGTGTTTTCTGCTTGACTGTGTTATTTTAAATGGCTGTTGTAATGGCGATCGTAAAGGGGAATACACATATGTGTCACCACACGGCAGCAGTGCTATAGATTACTTTATTGTGTCTGAAGATTTATTCTCGACGAATTGTAATTTGCGAGTGGGTGATCGTGTTGACTCTTGGCATATGCCTGTGGAACTACGCTGGTCCAATGTTGCTTATAATATTGACAAAGCAGTTGTAACTGAAAGCCGGGAAAACCGTGTTGCATGGTCAGAGGAGTTCGTGCAAACTTACAAAGATGAACTATGCTCAACAAACTTCAAACTTTGCGTGCAAGAGGCGGTTTCAGTACTCAGTACCAATGTGGACAAATCAGTTGATATCATTGTGCGTGCATTGTACGGAGCAGCCGCCTGCATGGTGAAAACAGTAGGGCACAAGAAAAAAAGAGCTACTGACTGGTTCGATCAGGAATGTGCACGAATGAAAAAATTAGTTAAAAGACAACTCTGCAAATTCAGGAGAACCAATAATCGCGAGGACAGAGAAAAATATGTGAATGATAGGAGAGAATATAAACGATTACTTATGAAAAAGAAAACTGAATTCGATGAAGAACGATTAAGGCAATTAAAGCAAAATTTCAACAATCCTTCAAAGTTCTGGGAGACAATTCGGTCAATCAATCGAAAGTCTACAATTTATAATTCCATCACGAGTGAACAGTGGTACGAACACTTCTCTGGAGTTTTTAACACGTTTGACTCGCTCCCTGAAGAAGAGGATAGCGACGATGTTATGGAGGATGAAGCAGCAGCTGGTGTATTCGATGAACCTATCTCTAGAGATGAGGTCACAGCCAGTATACGTAATCTGAAGCTTGGTAAAAGCGCAGGTCCTGATAAAATTGTGAGTGAAATGCTAAAATATGTTGATCAAAACGTCGCTGATTTTTTAGTCCAGCTCTTTAACAAGTTGTATGATGAGGGAATATTTCCAAAAGAATGGTCCAAATCAATCATTGTCCCCATACACAAAAAGGGAGACGCTAATATACCGGACAACTATCGTGGTATAGCTCTGACCAGTGTACTGAGTAAAGTGTATACACATATTTTAAACAAGAGACTAACAGGTTGGGCAGAGCAGGAAGAAAAGATTCTTGAACAGCAAGCTGGATTTAGAGCAGGGTACAGTACAATAGATCATATTTTTACACTTTATGGACTTGTGCAAAAACATTTACAAAGGCATACGAAGTTTTACGTCGCATTTGTGGATTTAAAAAAAGCTTTTGATTCTGTGAACAGAAATGCATTGTGGGCTGTTTTGAGAAAATCAGGTGTGAATGGAAAGTTATATAGAGCACTTAAGGGTATTTATGCCTCTGTGTCAGCATGTGTACGTGACAAATGTTCATATACCAATTTTTTTGAGTGCCCACGAGGAGTGAAACAGGGTTGCCTGTTGAGCCCTCTCATGTTCTCTTTCTTCGTCAATGAGCTGGCAGTGGAAGTGTCGATGAATGGCAAGCATGGTATACAGATGATACCGGGTGCTATCGAAATATTTTTGCTCCTTTTTGCCGATGATGTAATACTTATGTCAAGCACTCCGGCGGGTTTGCAGAACCAGCTGAATCATCTCAAGAATGAAGCAGACCGCTTGTATCTTAGTGTTAACCTTGATAAGACAAATATTATGGTTTTTCGTATGGGTGGACATTTGGCTGCGAGAGAAAGATGGGTGTATGGTGATGAAAAAGTCAAGGTTACAAATGCATATAAATATTTGGGAATGACATTTACTACAAAACTGTGTATTGACTTTGTGCTTTCAGATGTATGTAAAAAGGGGAAAAAAGGTGTAATGGAAATTCAGAAAGCTATGAGAAGATTGAGTTCCTCAGACCCTATGATCTTTTGGAAGCTTTTTGATTCGCAGATAGAACCAATGCTCACCTATGCTGCTGAAGTTTGGGGCCTAGGGAATGTAGACCAAATTGAAAAGGTTCAGACATTTGCTATGAAGAGGTTTCTCAGCGTTCCCTTGCACTCATCAAATAAGCTTTTGTATGGAGAGACAGGCAGATATCCACTATTTATTAGAACTGCTGTGAAATGCATAAAGTATTGGATCAGGCTAATTAGACTACCATTATCAAGATTATGTAGGCAGACTTACGACATGCTTCTAAGTCAACATAACCAGGGCAGAATAAATTGGGTATCCAAAGTACAGCGAATATTAAATGAGAACGGCTTTGGGATTGTATGGCTGTGCCAAGGAGTTGGCTATGAAGAGCGTTTTGTAGCCGAATTTAAAGACAGAATTATGTCATGCTACAAACAGAACTGGCACTCGGATATTGAAGGTAATGAAAAATACAAATGGTTTTATACATTTAAGGACTCATTTTGTACCGAAAGATATCTTTCTTTTATTACAACAAAAAGATTTCGTGATACTTTGACCCGATTCCGTGTCAGGGCGTGTGGTCTGAGAAGCCACAAGGTGTGGTTTCAAACCGAAATTTCTGAGAACAGTAGCTGCCCAATGTGTGGACATTTGCTTGAAGACGAGGTCCACTTCCTGTTTCAGTGCCCAGCTTACTTACACTTACGCGAGAAATATGTCTCCACGGAGTCTGTAAGCCAACCAAACTGGAGTAATGTGCGCAATATACTTGCCTGCGAAAATGAAACCCAAACAATAAACCTGTCCAAATATCTTACATTTGCTTTGGATATTAGAAAAAAGAAATTGGAGATAGAATGATTTTTCAAAACGGTTTGAATTGTACTTATTTTTGATGTGCGGAAACGATCACTGTGGGTGGTCCATTTCATGTTTTAAATGTTTTGTTTTAGTATGTTTATGTACATAACTGCTATACTTTTTTTCTTACTTTTTCTCTCTAGCTTTATTATTGTGATGAACTGTGTGTGTGTGTGTGTGTGTGTGTGTGTGTGTGTGTGTGTGTGTGTGTGCGTGTGCGTGCGTGGTGCGTGCGTGCGTGCGTGCGTGCGTGAGTGCGTGTGTGTGTGCGCGTGTGTGCGTGCATACGTGCGTCACTTCATGCGCATGCATGCGTGCGTGCATCAGTGTTTGTGTGTGTAGCAGCGCGCGTGTGGAACAGTGTATGTGTGTTTAAGTATGACTATATAGGAGTGAGAGCTGAAGCTAACTTTTGAGTCGCGTATCGGTATGGGTATGTGTACTTGTACATTGTTCTGTTTTTAATTATTTGGCGTATTTATTTTAGCTTGTCGGTGCATGTGCGTGGAAGTTAAAACTGATTTATTTTATCTCCCCGTATCGAAAGGGCTATTTTAAGCCAAAGACCATCAAAGCGTCAAAGCGTCTGTCTCTAAGGTACACTGTAGATATCGACACCAGAAAACTGTTTTTTAATGCCCACATTAAAACCTCACATTGATTATGCATCAGTAGTATTGGACGGATGTAACGATGTTCTCACAAGAAGATTCATTTCTCTGCACAGAAGAGCTGTGAAGCTAATCCTTCCAGATAAAACTCTAGCTACTGATCATAAATAAAAATATGAAAAAGATTAATATAATGAGTCTACACAAACAAGTGGAATACAACAAGGGTCTGTTCATGTACAAGGGTCCTTAACAATGAGGCTCCAGAGTATATATCAAACCTGTACACATGCTCTCCCTTGCGCTATTCCAACTCTAGGAACTATCGGCTTAGTTTGCCTAGGCCAACGATAGACACATTCAAAACAATCATAGCCTTCTCTGATGCCTTTCTATGGAACAGTTACCTACCTCTGACAATCAGATCTTGTAACTCGCTCAGCTCTTTCAAGCAAATGAATTCGTGTGCATCTTGAGGCAGTGACATAGGATGGATTGTGACAGAACTGAAACTGCGGGGATGGGGGGGCATGGGGGGGGGGGGGGGGGGGGGGGGGGGGGAGCGGCTTTCGAGTGATTGGCATTGTCGTTGCCATGATTGGACATTTGAGACCTAGTTTCTGCACCCATTCAGTTCCGCCCAGTCCTCCTCACCTTCCGACCGCTTGTGTGTGTGTGTGTGTGTGTGTGTGTGTGTGTGTGTGTGTGTGTGTGTGTGTGTGTGTGTGAGTCTGCGTCTGTGAGTCTGCCAAAGTGAGTCCACGCTGCAACTATGTGGAATCAATAATTAAAAAAATGTATAACAGCTTTAGCCTCATTTTTCAAAGTCTTGGCCGCTTCTCAGCTATCGTGGCTGGTTTGGCAGAACACGTTTTCAGATGGACAGCTCCTTTTAGTTAATTTGAATTTGACTTAGGTGTTTATAAAACCAAATAAACTGCACAACACAAGAGGATATTTCAGTGTGGTTAAATTAAGGGTTTTAATATATATATAATTGTATCCGAAATAAACAAGAATATTTCTTTTCTTTTTATAGTTTTTTTTTTAGATAGGCTAGCTATTCTCATTGAAAAGGGGCATCACTCCTAAAGCAAACGAGACCGACAGTCAGACATGTTCTGCATCGATTTCTGTGTGAAGCCTTGTGGCTCAGCCAGCGTGTGTGTGACGTCATCGCGTTCGATCTCATATAAAGTCCAAGCTCCAACACACCACGAACAGGGTACCAGGCGAGATCAAAAGATCAAGAGATCTTAGAGGAGGGAGGTGGAGCTGGACCCTCAACTTAGCCCAGAAGAGATCATGAGTAGGGAGGTGGAGCTGGGCTAAGAAGATTGGACTTCCTTTGCTTTAGTT
>JABMCL010001459.1:342500-345000 GCA_018857735.1 Alviniconcha marisindica | reverse complement strand
CTCTCTCTCTCTCTCTCTTCCATCTCTCGCTCTTCCTTTCTCGTTCTCCTCTCTCTCCTCTCTCTCTCTCTCTCTCTCTCTCTCTCTCTCTCTCTCGCTCTCTCTCTCTCTCTCTCTCTCTCTCTCCACCACACACACACACACACAAACACGCACACGCACCCCCCCCACACACACACACACAGAATAACGTAATATAAGATGACAATCTAAAACAATATAATCATTTTAAAACAATTATGTTTTGTGAAGAAGTCTAAGGCGTGTATATATAACATATACATATATATGACTAGAACATACATCTTGAACATGTTGCCTCTGATATTTTTCTCATTTAAATTTTAAAATGTCACAGAATGTTGAAAAGCGCAGTGAAGTTTTGCATAGAATATTATTACGACTAGTTATAAAATTATAAATAGATAAATAGTACGATCATCCCAGTAAACTGACAATAACTCACCGGAATGCATATTTTAAATGCATTCCATATGAAATAATTCTACAGTCAGGGACTAGAACATGTTGTTCCGTGCCCTCCTAGAGTGTGTGATGAAATGATTGCATCCTTACGCCTTTGTAAGCGCTCCGGAATCTTACGAGATGAGGCGCTATAAATAATCTATTGTTATCACTAAAAGTGTTCAGGAACTGTGTGAGAGTCGAGGTGTCCTCCTAGAGCCTCGGTTTCGTGACTAAAATTTGAACTGTGTTGCAGTATGTCGATGAGTGCACTCGTCCTGAGCTGTCCGTCCTAACGAGCCTTCTGGTTTCCGTGGACGTAAAGATTTATTGAACCGTGCTTCGGCATTGGTCACAACTTGTCCCTAATATGTCAACTGACATCTGAGGACATTAAGCATCACTTCATCATCACGGCACAGTTCAGGAGCTGTGTGAGAGCCTTCTCGTTTCCGTGGACGTAAAGATTTATTGAACCGTGCTTCGGCATTGGTCACAATTGTCCCTAATATGTCAACTGACATCTGAGGACATTAAGCATCACTTCATCATCAACGGCACAGTTCAGGAGCTGTGTGAGAGCCTTCTCGTTTCCGTGGACGTAAAGATTTATTGAACCGTGCTTCGGCATTGGTCACAACTTGTCCCTAATATGTCAGCTGACATCTGAGGACATTAAGCATCACTTCATCATCATCAACTAAGAGTGTTGCGGATTATGAATTGCAAATGAAATGGTGCATCCTTATGCCTTTGTAAGCGCTCCGGACTCTTAAGAGATGGGGCGCTATAAATAATCTATTATTATCATTAAGAGTGTCGTGGATTATGAACCGTGAAATATCTCTTTTGATTCGAATTTTACGTGTGTTTCGAGTCACTCAGAATTTACTCGTCGCCGAGCGTAGTGTCAACCAGATTGTTAGCCTGTGTACTTTACGACACGGTTCGACACGGCTACTTTACGACACTGCTACTTTACGACACCGCTACTTTACGGCAGCTGCCTCACGTAGGTCTACGCTACGAGCGAGAGAGAGAGAAAAAATGACGTTCAGAGGGGCGGGGCGTGTCCATGCAGTGGTCAGTGATGTACCTCGCTGGGCTAATCCACTCAAAGCAGCCAGCGTGGCTTCGACCCCCGACCGAGGCAGTGGGAGGATTGTTTCACTTCTTCCGGGTCAAGCAGGCTCCACCACTAGCGCCCTGTGTGTGTGCCCAGCGGTAAGGGGCTAGGCTGGTCAGTTCGATTCCGTTTCGGCTCTCCTGTCTCTTCAGAAGTTGTGGTCTGTGGACTCTGTCTTGTGACTTGTGACTTTGTCCCTCACAATTAATGAAATATTAAAACGGCTGTCGTCGCTGCCCGTCTTACTGCAGGAGTCATTCTGGTGGTGACAGTGTAGCGTTAGGTATAGTCTCCCTCTTACCCCCACCTCCCGGGATTACGGTGACCGCTAGCACCTTTTCGGAGACAGCTCGGCGTTAAACACATTTAACCAAACCACCAGTGCCCATCTCGCTTTCGTGTCACCTCGCGCTTTATAGTCCTTTTGTGTGTGTGTGTGTGTGTGTGTGTGTGTGTGTGTGTGTGTGTGTGTGTGTTCGTGTGTGCGTGTGTGTATGCGTGCGTGCGTGTTCGTGTGTGTGTGTATGTGTGTGTGTGCGTGCGCTTGTACTGCGTGTATGTGCATGTGTATGTGCATGTGTGTGTGCATGTGTGTGTGTGTGTGCGTGCGCTTGTACTGTGTGTATGTGCATGTGTGTGTGTGTGTGTGTGCGTGCGTGCGTGCGCGCGCGCGTGTGTGTAGGTGTGCATGTGTGTTTATATGTGTGTGGGTATGTGTGTGTAGGTGTGTGTGTATGAGTGTGCGCGCGCGTGTATGTGCGTGCGCGCGCGCGGCGGTGTGTGTGTGTGTGTGTGTGTGTGTGTGCATACCTCGCCACAAGAGAAGTCCGAACCGCGGACGGTCTGCAGTTAGTGCCTCTGATCAGACGAATTAATTTTGGTGGACCCTACGTGTGCTGTGCGTTACGA
>JABMCL010001459.1:205000-337500 GCA_018857735.1 Alviniconcha marisindica | reverse complement strand
ACCGGAACCACCAACAGTAGTTTTCCCCTGGCATGCAACACATACCACGGAGATAAAATCCATCAAAGCATCAAAGGACATCATTATCTACTATTCTCTGCGTTCTCTTTCGGATGATTTTTATTTTTTATTTATTTTTATTTGCTATCTCCACCTTCAAAAGAAAACAGAATGGTGGCCGTGCCTTCTGCTTCTCTGCCGTACAATATTATTCTGGAATTCTCTTCCTTTGGCTCACCGTCACAGCCTCTTTTCTACTAGGCCTGCTATTACTGCTGCCGCTAGCACTACTACCACCAGCCCTACCAACTACTACTACTACTACTACTGATGCAGCTACTAGGCCTACTAACTACTGCTGCTACTACTACTACTGCTACTACTAGGCCCAATATTACTGCTGCTACTGCTGCTACTACTACCAGGCCTACCAACTGCTACAACTACCACTGCTAGTACTACTACCACTGCTAGTACTACTACCACTGCCAGTACGCCTACTACTGCTGCTACTACCGCTAAAACTAGGCCTACTAACTACTGCTACTACTAGGCCCACTAACTACTACCGCTGCTGCCACTACTACCACTATCAGGCCTACCAACTACTACTACTACCACTGCTACTACTACAACTGCTGCTTCTGCTGCTACTACTACTACTAGGCCTACTAATGACTGCTGCTACTACCACCACCTACTACTACTACCACTACTACTGCAACTACTAGGCCCACTAACTACTACTACTACTACTAGGCCCACTATTACTGCTGCTGCTGCTATTACTACTGCTACTACTACAAGGCCTACCAACTGCTACTACTACCACTGCTAGTACTACTACCACTGCCAGTACGCCTACTACTGCTGCTACTACCGCTACAACTAGGCCTGCTAACTACTGCTACTACTAGGCCCACTAACTATTACCGCTGCTGCCACTACTACCACTATCAGGCCTACCAACTACTACTACTACCACTGCCACTACTACCACTATCAGGCCTACCAACTACTATACCCTGCCACTACTACCACTATCAGGCCTACCAACTACTACTACTACCACTGCCACTACTACCACTATCAGGCCTACCAACTACTACTACTACCACTGCCACTACTACCACTATCAGGCCTACCAAATACTACTACTACCACTGCTACTACTACAACTGCTGCTTCTGCTGCTACTACTACTACTAGGCCTACTAATGACTGCTGCTACTACCACCACCTACTACTACTACCACTACTACTGCAACTACTAGGCCTACTAACTACTACTACTACTAGGCCCACTATTACTGCTGCTGCTGCTACTACTACTACTACCAGGCCTACCAACTGCTACTACTACCACTGCTAGTACTACTACCACTGCTAGTACGCCTACTACTGCTGCTACTACCGCTACTACTAGGCCTACTAATGACTGCTACTACTACTAGTGCTGCTGCTGCCATTACTAGTGCTACTACTACTACTCCCGCTGCTGCTGCTGCTACTACTACTACTACTACTACTACTACTACTACTACTACTACTAGGCCTACTAATGACTGCCACTACTACTAGTGCTGCTGCTGGTACTGCTACTGCTATTGCTACTGCTACTACTACTACTGCTGCTACTATAATAAAAAATCTGAAACAGAATGACTGCTAGCGTTCTAATACCGTGTGTCCGTGTTAAAATAAATAAGCGTTCGTTTGAACCTTTTTGTGTTTGGATCTTGCTACTATAATCAGTCCCTACTGACTTCCCCATCCCCTTAGCGGGCATAAAGATGGCGCAGGCCTGTGGCGTCATCAGCGTGCTGTCCATGCTGAGCTGTGGCGTGGTGGGCTTCCTCCAGTTCTGCTGCAAGCACAAAGCCCTGCCCATCATCGCCATCTCTGTCAGCTTCCAGGCCTGTGAGTACCCGCTCAAAGACACCGACTCGAAGAGGCGTCACGTCACTGGCCCAAACTCCAAGCACTGGTTTACGGCATCCTTCCTTCAACCACTGCCGTATTTAGTTACGTCATAGGTTCCTGAAAACTGTCAGCTAACGAGCAGTTTTTTGTTGGTGCTCAAATAATAATAATAATAATAATAATAATAATAATAATGTACATTTATCATGCACTCATCAACGCCCTGCGGCGCTCACATGATACATATTAACTTAAATATGATATTCTATACACATGTGAAGCATAGTCCTACCAAACAATTTACATAAAGTATTACAAAAAACAAAACGCACTACAAACAGTAGTAAGTTTGTTACAACAACTCAAATTATATCAGACGTTTGTTTTATATTGCCATGTTGCTTACGCCAGCTCAAACAAAACCAAAATCGTTTGAATCGAGACGGAACTTTTTTGATTACCCGGGGTGGATGCGTCTCATGTTCACGTGCGTGCTTGGGCGCTAGGTTGCTTCCACAGTCTTACCAGTACCCAAACCTTTCGGAGGGCGCTGACCGCGTCGGAGGACAGCTGCGCGGAGATAAAGAGTGCCCCTTCAGTGGCGTAACTAAATCTGGCAGAGTTTGGAGGAAGGTGCCGGAAAGCGATGCTCTGAGTGTGTCACTGGCCCTGTCGGCCGTGGGAATGAAATCCTGAAATAAGAGTTTCAGAAAATGGACAAACAGTAAGTTTGTACTCGTAAGTAAGTAAACATGGTGCTTAAACGTCCACAGAAACCATAAGGCTTATTAGGGATGGGGCCTTTACTCGATTTCTGGTCCAGTTTAATTTTGAAAATCGCAGTTTGAAAGTCACACAAACACGTCCGTGAGTGCTGCCATTTTGTGCCCAGAAGTCTGTGTCAGTGACGTCGCGGCCAACAAGGGCGGAATGTGTGATAAAAATGTCAAACACGTCACGAACCAACCCACTATAATTATCCGCTCTTCATTTGTAAAGAGCGAACCGATATGAGTACATCTTGCTAGACCGCATGATGTGCGGTTAGTCTAGCCATGTGAAACCGTATGTTGTTCCGGTCATGTGTATCCTTGTTGTTCCAGTCATGTGCACCCTTATGTTCTTCCAGTCATGTGCGTCCTTATGTTGTTCCAGTCATGTACACCCTTATGTTGTTCCAGTCATGTGCATCCTTATGTTGTTCTAGCCATGTGACCCTTATGTTGTTCCAGTTATGTGTACCCTTATGTTGTTCCAGTCATGTACATCCTTATGTTGTTCCTGTCGTGTGACCCTTATGTTATTCCAGTCATGTGTACCCTTATGTTGTTCCAGTCATGTACATCCATATGTTGTTTCAGTCATGTGCACCCGTATGTTGTTCCAGTCATGTACATCCTTGTGGGACACCCTGTGTGCTTTCTCGGGTGCATTATGACGGAATATTATCTGCTGGTGTTTTGTCCTAGCCACCCTGATTGAACGTCGTATTGTGGGTCTTTTTTGTCCTGGTCATGTGCACGCTGACTGAACGTCGTAGGTCTTTTTGTCCTGGCCATCTGCACTCTGACTGAACGCCGTAGGCCTTTTTTGCCCTGGCCATGTGCACCCTGACTGAACGTCGTATTGTGGGTCTTTTTTGCCCTGGCCACAAGCACCCTGACTGAACGTCGTACGTCTTTTTTGTCCTAGCCATGAGCACCCTGGCTAAAACGTAGGTCTTTTTTGCCTTGGTCACAAACACCCTGACTGAACGTCGTACGTCTTTTTTGTCCTAGCCATGTGCACCCTGGCTAAAACGTCGTAGGTCTTTTTTGCCTCGGTCACAAACACCCTGACTGAACGTTGTACGTTTTTTTTGTCCTAGCCATGAGCACCCTGGCTAAAACGTCGTAGGTCTTTTTTGCCCTGGCCACATGCACCTTGACTGAACGCCGTAGGTCTTTCTTTTTTTTCTTCTTCCCCCTGGCCAAGGGCACCCTAACGGAAAGTTCCGCGTGTTTCATTGCAGCCGTCTGGATCCTGCTGCAGTTTGCAATCTTCGCTGGCGACACATCGAGGAGCTCCTACAGCTACTCCTTCTACTTGACCCTCGTCGCCTTCCTCCTCTGTCTGGCCGCCGGCGTCTGCTTCCTGCTGGCCACGCTCACGGCAAGGCCAAAGGTCGAGGACGCAGAGGTCGAGACTGAAGAGGTCAGGGAGGACGAAGCGGCAGAATCGACCAAGAGCAAGCTAAACAATATTCGCGCCTTCTGGAAACACCCCCCACTCGACTGACCGGAAGGAAAGCGGCTCTCTGGTCTTCTTCACTTCTGGTGCCTTTAACGTACATTATTAGTATGTGATAAAAGCTGGTTGTGTATGGAATTGCTGTATATTATTATTATACGTTTATGCTCTGGTTTTAAATGTTAATTTTGCTACTCCTCTGCGCGCGTTGGACTCTTCAATCCCTACGCTCTGCGGGCGTTGGACTCTTCAATCCCTACGCTCTGCGGGCGTTGGACTCTTCAATCCCTACGCTCTGCGGGCGTTGGACTCTTCAATCCCTACGCTCTGCGGGCGTTGGACTCTTCAATCCCTACGCTCTGCGGGCGTTGGACTCTTCAATCCCTACGCTCTGCGGGCGTTGGACTCTTCAATCCCTACGCTCTGCGGGCGTTGGACTCTTCAATCCCTACGCTCTGCGGGCGTTGGACTCTTCAATCCCTACGCTCTGCGGGCGTTGGACTCTTCAATCCCTACGCTCTGCGGGCGTTGGACTCTTCAATCCCTACGCTCTGCGGGCGAGGGTCGTACCCATTTTCGTTTCCAGGGGTGGGGACGGCTTCTGTTGAGGAAGCTGTCAATGATGAGAAAAACTTAGAACACTGCAAGCGCTAAACTAAAACTGAGCTGATGAGACTGGGGGGATTTTTTTATTTTTTAAATATTTTTTTTAAGCTGCAAGAGCTGAACGAAAAGAGTGGCTCAGCGGTCGCGACGGGTTTTACGTGGTAGCGGAGCTCTTTCGCTCCTTAGACTTGTCTAACGCCGAGTCGTCTCCGGAGAGGTGCTGGTGGGGACCGACTTGAGATCTCAGAGGGTCGTTGAGGAAAGGGGAACTATACCTACCGCCGCCCCGTCACCGCCAGAAGGACTCCTGCATTAGGATGGGCAGCGACCACAGTCCTTTTCATGTTTCATTAATTGTGAGGGACAAAGTCACAAGACAGTGTCGTCCTCAGACCACAACTTGTTTTTGTTGTTGTTGTTGTTGCTGTCTAACTTGTGGAGAAAAAGGAGAATCGAACCCACGTCGTCGCTTATCAGGTTTTTATTTGGATTGGGGGCGGGGAGGTGGGGGGGGGGGGGGGGGGTGAGTTATGTTGAAAAAGTCCTTCAAATAAAAAAGATTTGTTGTAATTATTTTCTTTCTCTTCTTTATAATGATGATAGTGGTGGTGGTGGTGGTGATGATGATGATGATATTTTAGTAGTGAGCTAAAGTAATGAGATTATCAGCAACAATTAACAACGCTGTCAGTTCTGAAATGAAGTGTATGACGAAAACGCATCACTCCAGTAATCAATAAAGTTTCTATCGTCTCGTTCTCTTCGTTCTGCACGCTTTAAGGTTTTGTTTCATGTTTCACTGCTTGTGTTGTTGCCGTTTGTACAGCTTGTCACCACCTCCGTAAGACTGCATCACCATAGGAGAACGATGCTGAGACTGCATATAACGACAGAAGAGTTAGTTTTGTTTCATGTTTCACTGCTTGTGTTGTTGCCGTTTGTACAGCTTGTCACCACCTCCGTAAGACTGAGACTGCAGAACGACAGAAGAGTCGAGATTGCATGACAATAAAAGAATGATGGCGAGATCGCATGATGATGTCAAGATTCCATAGCAATAAAATTAAAACATTTAAAAATAAATAAATACCAGTATTGCATAATGATAAAGAATAAACTGATTGCATCATGATAAAAGAACAATGTCAAAATACACACACTCACACACGCGCGCGCGCTATGCAGTCTTAACATCGTTTTTCTGTCGTTATGCAGTGTGTGTGTGTGTGTGTGTGTGTGTGTGTGTGTGTGTGTGTGTGAGAGAGAGAGAGAGAGAGAGAGAGAGAGAGAGAGAGAGAGAGAGAGAGAGAGAGCGTATTGTTATTTTATCATGTTTTTCTTTTTTTCTTCCTTGTCTGAAGGGCAGTTTAAGGTTTAGTTCCAGTTAATCTGGTAATTGTATGAAGGTGTTACATTTCACGAGTTTATGTGTTGTGTATTGTTATTGTATCAAGATAGTATATATGTAAAAAATATAAAAAAACAGAAATAAACAAAAAAATGCATATTTAAAAAGGTATCAAGAAACAGAACACTATGAACCATATTATTGAAACATAATGTAGTTGTGTAGATGAAAAGCATG
Organism: Alviniconcha marisindica; assembly: GCA_018857735.1. Taxonomy (NCBI): domain Eukaryota; kingdom Metazoa; phylum Mollusca; class Gastropoda; family Provannidae; genus Alviniconcha; species Alviniconcha marisindica. The sequence goes on along the minus strand of JABMCL010001459.1, from coordinate 331,157 downwards.
CAGCAGGACATAGAAACATTTTTTTTTTTTTTAACAAAAACAAAACAAAACAAAAAAAGTTGGTTCTGATTTGCAAGAGAAGATGGTAGATTACTTCTTTTGGGGGGGGGGGGGGGGGATGGGGGATGGGGGGGAGGGAGGCCAGTAGAAACAGTCAAGCTGGATGTTAAAGACCCAAAGCAGTAGTGAAAGAGAGAAAGACTACCCACTGCCCTGGCAGAAATTCAACCAATGTTAGTCTTTTTATTTAGGAAGGGTTTGCTGCATGATAGTCAGAGGTTGCTTTCTTAGGGAAAGTGCCCAGAACTTCCCATGGTAAAAGTGCCATTTGGGAAAATAATAAAGTATACAAAATGATGCAAAGCACACGCAAGAGCTCTTGCTGGAAGAAACATTGATGGCTGCCAATTTATTCACGCTCTTCATATATGTGAATCTGCACTCTTCTGGTAAATTCTTTTTTTTTAATGCACGCACCCTAGATACCACACTTAAACATACACAGAGAACAGAAATGCACAGAAAGAAAAAAACATGCATGCGCAAACACATACTGGCACATAGTCACAGAAATTCACACACACACACACACACACACACTGTCATGAACAACACCACCAAAACGCTGTCTAAATGTTTTTATCCGATTTTATGACAGTTATCCAGGCAACACAAAGTTGACAAAATAGAGATCTCCGCGAAACACATGATTAGTACATGTATCAAAATATCAGACTCCCTCAACCTAAATTATTTTTATACAAAAAATGACTGCAATATTTGTTCTCACATGACAAACACGTTAGGCACAAGGAACTTTAATGACAGTAAATGCACTCATGGACAATGAAGGGTTCTCAGCTGTCAATCACACAATAACTTCATCCAATCAGAACATCACAATTAATAATCTGCATGAAAAACCTGAAGAAATAAAAAAGAAGAAAGAAAGGGCTGCAACGTTTTTTCTTACATGCTGAAGCATAGTAACCAAGTGAAAAAGACAGGTTAAATCTGAAGACAGGTTAAATCCAACGCTTCAAAATGATACAGGTTCACAGAATCGCTGATGATGAAAAGACAGGTTAAATCTAAAGACAGGTTAAATCCCAAACTTCAAAATAATAATACAGGTTCACAGAATCGCTGATGATGGAAAGACAGGTTAAATCCAAAGTTTCAAAGTAATGATACAGGTTGACAGAATCACTGACGATGCCAGGTACGAGCTGCGATTAAAGGAGGCACATGCTTACTCAGACTGACGTCACCATGCGGTCCAGCAGTCAGCACAATACCACACAGTGGTCAGAGGGACAGCTTGTGAAGAAAAAGGCAGGGCTTCCTGGTCAGCCCAGGGCCCTCTACGTCAAGTCCTCACAAGGAACTAACTTCAGAACTGTTCACGTAACCAGGTGAGAACATAAATACTACCTCAACACAGGCTAGAAATGATGCATTTCTATTGCTGCCTTAAAACCCCATGTTGAGCGCCACAGTCTTCTCTCCTTCAGTTGCAGGATAAGCTTGAGCCACAGTGCTGGGCACTGAGCAACAGCTCCACACAGCCGCACCTTTCATTGCAGTCAGTACCACCACTCAACACCATTTCCCTGCAGTTTACTAGTCCAAAAAAATCCACAGCTTACTACAGTCCAGTCCACAGTTTACTACAGTCCAAACCAGTCCACAGTTTACTACAGTCCAGACCAGTCCACAGTTTACATCAACCAGTCCACAGTTTACTACAGTCCAAACCAGTCCACAGTTACTAACCAGTCCACAGTTTACTACAGTCCAAACCAGTCCACAGTTTACTACAGTCCAGACCAGTCCACAGTTTACTACAGTCCAACCAGTCCACAGTTTACTACAGTCCAGACCAGTCCACATTCCAAACCAGTCCACAGTTTACTACAGCCCAGACCAGTCCACAGTTTACTACAGTCCAGACCAGTCCACATTCCAAACCAGTCCACAGTTTACTACAGTCCAGACCAGTCCACAGTTTACTACAGTCCAGACCAGTCCACAGTTTACTACAGTCCACAGTTTACTACAGTCCAGACCAGTCCACAGTTTACTACAGTCCACAGTTTATTACAGTCCAGACCAGTCCACAGTTTACTACAGTTCAGACCTTTCCACAGTTTACTAGTCCAAACCAGTCCACAGTTTACTACAGTCCAGACCAGTCCACAGTTTACTACAGTCCAAACCAGTCCACAGTTTACTACAGTCCAGACCAGTCCACAGTTTACTACAGTCCAGACCAGTCCACAGTTTACTACAGTCCAGACCAGTCCACAGTTTACTACAGTTCAGACCTTTCCACAGTTTACTACAGTCCATAGTTTACTACAGTCCAAACCAGTCCACAGTTTACAACAGTCCAGACCAGTCCACAGTTTACTACAGTCCAAACCAGTCCACAGTTTACTACAGTCCAAACCAGTCCGCTGCAGTCAACACCAGTCTACAATCAACACCGGTCAATGCAAGTTCACTGCAGTTGGCAACAGTTGACTGCAGTCAATGCCATTTAACTGCAGTCAGCATCTGTAAACATCAGTCTACTGCAATCAACACCGGTCAACACAAGCTCACTGCAGCCGCATCAGTTCACTGCAGTCAGCATCAGTTAACATCAATCAACAGCAGTGAACTGCAGTCAATGTCAGTTTACTGCAGACAGTATTAGTTCACTGCAGTCAATGTCACTTCACTGCAGATGATGTCTGTTCACAGCAGTCAACATCAGTTCATTGCAGTCAATGTCAGTTCACTACAGTCAATGCTAGTATGCTGGAGAAGACAAACAAACATCTACAGAAAGCTAGCTGCATACATAGTTTCATGTTTACTGATGGTCCTAATGAAAACTGGTAGTACTACAGTCAAATATATTCATTCTGAGGTAATGGTGCAGTTGACAGGACATTTAAAACCCAACCATTAGCACTAAAAAACAAGGTGCAGCTGAATCCAAACACATGGTTGTTGCTGCACATAATTACCACTACACGGTGCTGGTGCTGCCAAGCGGAGAAGACACTGCACTCAGGACTGAGAAGATGTGAGGTTCGACTCCTTGATCAACAGCGACAACCTACTCCCCTCTCTCTGGAGCTACGGGGTGGTTCATGCAATACTTTGTTCACCCAGAAAGGAAATGGGGTCAACTCTGCATCTAGTCCTTGGGATGACTTTTGGGAGAGGTGAAAGCAACTCTGTGTGCTAGAGATGTGTGCAGGTTAAAGATCCCACAGCAGGTGAAATATAGTGTGCTGGGCAAAATTCTGCTTTAGGTTAAAGATCCCACAGCAGGTGCAATATAGTGTGCTGGCAAAATTCTGCTGAAAATGTTCACGGAGCATTCAGGCAGTATTTGCAAAGGGTTCAGAACAGCACCAGTACAACCAGCACTGGTGTAGACACGCTGAGGACACGTTACATTCCTCGGTGTGCAGTTGCTGTGGGGTTTATGCTGAGCATTAGTGGCTCGGCAGTCAACAGTAAGCTGGAGTGATGCCCCTCTGCCGTGGCTGGCTTTCCTGTTTGGGATAATAAAGTTGCTTAGTTTTGTTTCAAATAATTAAACATAAATATTCTCAACAACAACAACAACAACAAAAGGGGGAAGGGAGAGGGGTTGAATTAAGACTGCAGAAATGTGCTGCGATGATTAAAAAAACCATTATCAAAAAAACAAAAAACAAGTACAAATAATGTTCACAAAGTGTTCAAGAAGCATTAAAAAAAAGAAATCCAGGGAGTAATCAATAATTCAGGAAGCATTCAGAAAGTGGTTAGGGAGTAGTCAGGGTTCAGGAAGTGTTTAAGGAGTGTTCAGAAAGTGTTCTGGAAACATTCACAAAGTGTTTGGGGAGTAGTCAGAAAAGAATCTGGCAAAGGTTTCAGAACAGCACCAGCACAATCAGCACTGGTGCAGACACGCTGAGAACATGTTACATTCCTCAGTGCGCAGTTGCTGTGTGGTTTAGACTGTGCAACAGCATCGTGCTGAGAACATGCTACATTCCTCAATATGCAGTAGCTGTGTGGTTTAGACTGTGCAAAAGCATCACGCTGAGAACATGTTACATTCCTCAATATGCAGTTGCTGTGTGGTTTAGACTGCACAACAGCATCACGCTGAGAACATGTTACATTCCTCAGTGCGCAGTTGCTGTGTGGTTTAGACTGTGCAACAGCATCGTGCTGAGAACATGCTACATTCCTCAATATGCAGTTGCTGTGTGGTTTAGACTGTGCAACAGCATCACACTGAGAACATGTTACATTCCTCAATATGCAGTTGCTGTGTGGTTTAGACTGCACAACAGCATCACGCTGAGAACATGTTACATTCCTCAGTGCGCAGTTGCTGTGTGGTTTAGACTGTGCAACAGCATCGTGCTGAGAACATGCTACATTCCTCAGTATGCAGTTGCTGTGTGGTTTAGACTGCACAACAGCATCATGCTGAGAACAGGTTACATTCCTCAATATGCAGTTGCTGTGTGGTTTAGACTGTGCAATAGCATCATGCTGAGGACATGTTACATTCCTCAGTGTGCAGTTGCTGTGTGGTTTAGACTGTGCAACAGCAAACACCTGACTTATCACCACACCCAGGATGTAAAGAGTCACAGAGCGCACTTTTCATGAAGTAGGACAATAGCCATCAGACAAAAGGAAAACACATCATACACAACTTCATTCCTAATACATACAAAAAGTAGGACAACAGCTATCAGATGAAAGGAAAACACATCATACACATCTTCATTCCTGATACATACAAAAAGTAACCCATTCTGTTGCTGGAAATGAGCCTGGTCTTTGAGGGGAAACCTGGCCATCATCCCGTGTGTGGTTCTGCATGCATGCAAATATAAAACTCGAAGTATATTCTGTTTATAAACACATCTGATAAAACCCACGTGGCATTCCATTAATTAACCCCTACCCCCACCCCCACAACAACAAAAACATGCATAAAACCCAAGATACATTCCATTAAAACAACAGAAAACAGCATGAGCAAATGACAAAACAGCAAAGAGACATTTATGCATTAGAGCACAGTCTGACTGGACAATCAGGATGAGGCAGAAGGGCGGCAACTCCCACCAGGATCAATGAAGGGGTGAAGATCAAAGGTGTGAGGCCGGTGCTGTGCCACAAGTCTGTCAGTCTGTCCACTCCAAGCCAACTGTCTGACAAACGAAGCAGTACAGGTCTGCGATTTCCTCAATCTGCAAAGAAAACACAAAAGCCATAATTTGGCTTGCAGATAGTCAAGTCAATCGTCTGCCATTTCTCCCTCTGTCCATTAAAGGTCAGCTATTTTCAACACTTTATCCTCATGGCCCGGGGCCATTGTAGGATACATGAAACAGCTAAGGCCTGTCATTTCATCATTGATGATATGACAGCATGAGAATCATGCCTTCTGTTTTTCTGCTGCACAAAGCTGCAATTATCTCCCTTTTGATCTCTGTTATGGCCCTTCCTTCACGGTCTCCAAAACTGGTCTCTGAACTTGTAACTTCCAATGGTGTAGTATTTTTACCCATGTGTTTGTGTGTATACATGTGTGCACATGCATGCAAATATAGTGTGTATATGTGTATGTGTTATGCTTGCAGTTGTCTATGAGTGTGACTGTGACTTATGGAGCATTTGTTATTTTGTAACATAAACTGAATATAATTATATAAAAAATAAAATAAAAAAGGCAGTAAAACAGACATAGCGATTTTGGCACACAGAGGGACAGCCACTCACAACCGTGGCACACACAGACAGAGAGCCATTCACCATTTTGGCACAGACACACACACATACACCAAAAATTGTGCCACAGACAGACAAACTGATAACACAAACACACAATTTTGGCACACACAAAGGGAGATACCCACTCACAATTATGGCACATAGAGAAACAGACAGACAGACAGAGAGAGAAGGGCGGGGGAGAGAGAGACAGATGACAGAGAGACGGACAGACAAAGACAAAAGAGAGACACACTGTTGGTACAAACATCCATACATTTGCTACAAAGCAGCAGCCAGACTGACCGACTGATGACAGACACTCACAATTTTGGCAGTGGGTTTCCCTGCACCATGGCCTGAGTCAGTGTCCACCCGTACGAGCAATGGATTGGTCTGGAACAGCGTTAATGTCGCATGTCTCATGGAACAGGGTACAGACCACAAGTCTCAGATTTGTTATGTTAATCCCAATTGCACAAATGAAACACAATCACGTAAACAAAGCCAAACAGGTGTTGGTCCAGAAATATCACAATGAAATTCAAATGGGATTGTCTGAAATGATGGAACCACTGGCTCAAAGAATGACATCACACAATTGTAACGAAAGGAAACAATATTCCTGGTCTGACCAAAACCAATGTGGCAAAGTAAGAACACTATGAAATCAAAGACAATGTGTCAGAGTAAGAATGTTCACTGAAAACAATGTGGCAGAGTAAGAACACACACTGAAATCAATGTGGCAAAGTAAGTAAGTAAGTTGGTGTTTTACGTCCAGTCAACCGGTAGGCTGAGTAAGAACACACACTGAAAACAATATGGCAGAGTAAGAACACACACTGAAATCAATGTGGCAAAGTAAGTAAGTAAGTTGGTGTTTTACGTCCAGTCAACCGGTAGGCAGAGTAAGAACACACACTGAAATCAATGTGGCAGAGTAAGAACACACACTGAAATCAATGTGGCAGAGTAAGAACATTCACTGAAAACAATATGGCAGAGTAAGAACACTCACTGAAAACAATATGGCAGAGTAAGAACATCTGGCAGAGTAAGAACACTCACTGAAAACAAGGTGGCAGAGTAAGAACACTCACTGAAAACAAGGTGGCAGAGTAAGAACATTCATTGAAAACAATATGGCAGAGTAAGAACACACACTGAAATCAATGTGGCAAAGTAAGAGCATGCAATAAGTTCATTACCTGCATGAGTGGCGCAAATCAGCAACATCGTTTTAATAGCTAGGAAGCTAATGACAGCGTTTTGTGGGCAAAACTATTTTCTTCCACTGCTGACACTGCTGCATGTTGGTGGCTCCATAAGCATAGGGAACCGAGCCTCTCATCTTTATGTAGTTAGCTCACTGATGGTTCACTGGGTCAGTGTGGTAGCATGTTGTCCATGCTGTTGTTCTTAGGCAAGTAAGTAAATTGGCGTTTCATGCCCAGTCAACCAGTGCAGTTACATCAGGGCGAGTTGTTCTTAGGACTTGTGAAGCTTTTAGTTCCCTTTGCAGACGTACTGGTGCAGACCGAGATCCCAGGAATGCGGGGGAAGGGTGAACACCACTGGAATGTTTCTGCGTGAAAATGGGCAGTGGTGCGCGCTATTTAACGTTTCATTCATTGCGAAGGGCAAAGACGCAAGACAATGGCCATAAACAATTTCGGATGACAAAAGGCAGCCAACGTGGACTTCAACAGACATCCCGTCTGCTTACCAGCACCAGTGCCTTACTGCCTGGCCAGACCAACTCATGCATGTCCGTGACACTTTTGATAATCTTACCTGTGCTGATGATATGAATGATTTTTGAAAAAAAAGCAAAACTATTTTGCCTACTCACCACTGAGTGGCTTGGACCCAAGACCTAAAAAAAGAGGAAAAAAAGCCAGGACTCTGTGTCCTCCACTCACCTGCTTTTCATCTTTGCCCAGCGTGTGCTGCAGTTCAGCGATGAACTTGAGTGAATGCAGGGGGACAACTCTATCGTCATGGTCACCGGTCATCAGCAGTATGGCAGGGTACTGTCCTCCTTTAGGCTCCTTGGGAATGTTGTGTAGGGGGGAGTACCTGTGCAAGTCATCAAAGTGTCACCATTCTCTGTGGATGTGTGTGACTGTGTGTGTATGGTGAGAGAGAGGCAGTGAGTGTGTGTGTGGGGGGGGTGGGGTGGGGGGGGAGGTGAGTGAGAGTGTGTGTGTGTGTGTGTGGTGGTGGTGGTGGTGGGGGGGGGGGGGGGGGGGTGCTGTGTGCATGCCCGTGTCTGTGTGTGTTTGACCACTCATGTTTGCATTAAGGTCCTAATGAAAGTCAGCATGTGTGAGAGTGAACGAATGAGAGAGAGAGAATGAGATAAACATGCACACACACACACACACACAAAAGAAGAGGGGAAGAGAGAGAGAGTGAGACAGAGAGAGTGAGCGAGTGAGTGAAAGTGTGCATGCATGCGTATGCCTGTCTGTGTGTGCCTGACCACTCACGTTTACATAAAGGTCTTAATAAGTCGGCATGAGAAGGAGTACTGTACATGTGAGTGAATGAATGAAAGAAAGAGGGAGAATAACAGTAACATGCACACATGGGAGGGGGGTGGAGGGTGTGTGTGTGCATGTGTGTGTATTTGTATGCCCATGCATGTGTGCAGATCATGGCATGTGTGTGTATGTATGCCCATGCATGTGTGCAGATCATGGCATGTGTGTGTATGTATGCCCATGCATGTGTGCAGATCATGGCATGTGTGTGTATGTATGCCCATGCATGTGTGCAGATCATGGCATGTGTGTGTATGTATGCCCATGCATGTGTGCAGATCATGGCATGAGTGTGTATGTATGCCCATGCATGTGTGCAGATCATGGCATGAGTGTGTATGTATGCCCATGCATGTGTGCAGATCATGGCATGAGTGTGTATGTATTCCCATGCATGTGTGCAGATCATGGCATGTGTGTGTATGTATGCCCATGCATGTGTGCAGATCATGGCATGTGTGTGTATGTATGCCCATGCATGTGTGCAGATCATGGCATGTGTGTGTATGTATGCCCATGCATGTGTGCAAATCATGGCATGTGGGTGTATGTATGCCCATGCATGTGTGCAAATCATGGCATATGTGTGTATGTCACTCCAATTCTGGACAAGTCTCGTGACCATCAAGCCACCTCTGGCCAACTGGTTTTTGCGCTCACTTGATCAGCCACTGGAACTGCTCAGCGCTGTCTGATGACCCGTAGTCTGTGGTCCAGGCATGGCCAATGGTGAACTTGTGGAAACGCAGCATGTCTAACACTCTGCAACCAACAGCCTCCTGGTCACATGATATACCGTTACCGCTTTCCCTGCCCTAGGGCTTCAAACAATATACCATTAACCCTCTCCCGGCCCTTGTGACATTATGATATATCATTAACCCTCTCCTTGCTCTTGTGATGTCATATGATATTCCATTAACCCTCTCCCTGCCCTTGTGACATCACATGATATTCCATTAACCCTATCCCTGCCCTTGTGACATCATATGATATGCCATTAACCCTCTCCCTGCCCTTGTGACATCTTATGCATACCATTAACCCTCTCCCAGCCCTTGTGACATCATATGATATACCATTAACCCTTTCCCTGCCCTTGTGACATCATATGATGATCATGCCAAAGGGCTTCCCATCTGCCACAAAGACATTGTAGAACATCCTGCTTGATTTCTGACTGTCCAATGCTTACTCAGGAGAAATTCTAGAAAATGAATAATACTGGTTGCTTGTCTGTGAGATTCTTCTGGGAAGAGACAGCACTAGTGGCATACATTCCTTGGCAAGGAAATGGTTGCCATGACAAGGACGGTCAATTTGTCAGCTGCTCCCAAAACCCATGGGAAAACTGTGCTAGTGGCATATATGAGGCAGTCTCTTTGCCAGTGATAAACATAGGAACACAAACAGAAAAAAGACAAACAGAAAGAACAAAAAGCATTTAGAACAAACCGTGGATACCAGATAGCAGCATATAGGTGACAACTACAGCTACCCCAGTTTTGAGCATGTCCGACACAGGGCAAATAGACCTTTTAGAATATCTCTGCTAACATGCAAGTATAACATGAGCTAACATTTGATGAGAGAGAGAAGAGAGAGAGAGAGAGAGAGAGAGAGAGAGAGAGAGAGAGAGAGAGAGAGAAACAGAGACAGACAGACAGAGATAGAGAGAGACAGTAAGGCAGAGAGAGAGAGAGAGACATGGCCAAGTGTGCACACCAGAACCAGGATTACAGACACACAAAACTTACCCCACTTGTGCAATGCCTGCACCAAAGAGATCTGAGCGCTGGTTCAGGCAAGCACCAACCAACAGTCCTCCATTTGATCCACCGTTGATGACAATCCTGCCCACCACAACAACAGTCTGTGCCTATTTGTTACAATGAGACAGCTGCAGTTCAGTATCGCATGTCACACTTGTGCAGGAACATGGTGCATCTGCAAAGTCTCCTCTGGCTCTGGGCAAGCCTCCGAGTTTCAGCAAAAGGATCAAAGGACGTCATTTTGATGTCACTCTATTCATTATGTCTAAACACAGAAAAGGTTCAAAAGAATGCTATTTATTGGGACAAAACACACAACCTGCAAATTTTCAAGGTAATCCCCTTTATCAAGCTACAAAATGACACTTAAACAACAGTTAAACAGTGAAGAAAGATGAAAAATGAGATTGAAAGCTAATCCACTTATCTTTTTTTTTGGTTGAGCTATGTTGTTTTTCTGTCCAGTGCTTGGACGAATGTTGGCATGACCAAGATTCTTCCAAGCACTGGACAGGAAAACAACCTAGCTCAACCAAAACAAAACAACAACAAAACACAGACAGGTGGATTAGCTTTTTATCTCTTTTTTTCTATTTTTTCTTCACCATTTAACTATTGTTTAAGAGCCATTTTGTAGCTTGATAAAGGGGATCACCCTGAAAATTTGCAGGTTGTGTGTTCTGTCCTAACAAATAGGGTTCTTTGGAACGTATTACATGTTTGGATCCTGTTTTAGAATGCTAGCAGTGGTTCGTGTTTAGATTTTTATTTGTTTAGTCTATTTCACATACATGCCACTGTCATGCCAGCATTTTCCTAGACCCTCCAGGCAATCCACTGCACACCAAACCGTAACCAGATAAGTACACTATTTTTATTTATTATCATTTAACTGTCATCTTGTTGCTGTGAAAAAGGGGCTGGCCCTGAAAATTTGGGCTTGCTTTGCATTGTCCCATTAAAATTAGCATTCTTTTTAACCATTTGTGTGTTTGGGTCAAAGTACCAACCAAAGGTCACCACCACTAGCTCAACACCACCACCACACACCACCAGCTCAACGATACCACCATCTCTACCAACAATGGCAAGAACAACAACTACAACTACAAACACCACCATAAAAGAATGACACATCAAACAACACCACTAAATAACCACCGCCAACAAGCAATGACACATCAAACACCACCACTAAACAATGACACATCAACACCATCCACCACCACATAAAACACCGCAACTAAACAATGACACATCAACACCATCCACAACCACATCAAACACCACCACTAAACAATGACACATCAACACCATCCACAACGGTGAACCACATCAAACACCACCACTAAACAATGACACATCAACACCACCACTAAACAATGACACATCAACACCATCCACAACCACATCAAACACCACAACTAAACAATGACACATCAACACCATCCACAACCACATCAAACACAACTAAACAATGACACATCAACACCATCCACAACCACTAAACAATGACACATCAACACCACCCCAACCACATCAAACACCACAACTAAACAATGACACATCAACACCACCCCAAACACCACAACTAAAGAAAATACCATACACCATCACCAGACAACAGCCATGGCGACAATGGTGCCATGCCAACAGCACTGACGACTCACTTTCCTGGAGTGGTGTATTTGCTGTCCACCAGGAACTGGGCGGCCGCCTGGAAGTCATCAAAGCCGTTCTGCTTCTTGCCCAGCGTGCCATCCTTGTGCCAGGTGTCCCCGTACTCACTGGGAACAGACAGCAGGCTGGTCGTCAAGGAATGACCCTTTACTCAGAGGATGGGGGCGGTCGTCAAGGAATGACCCTTTACTCAGAGGATGGGGGCGGTTGTCAAGGAACGACCCTTTACTCAGAGGATTGGGGTGGTCATCAAGCAATGACCCTTTACTCAGAGGATGGGGGGGGGTGGTCGTCAAGGAATGACCCTTTACTCATAGGATGGGGGGTGGTCGTCAAGGAATGACCCTTTACTCAGAGAATGGGGGTGGTCATCAAGGAATGACCCTTTACTCAGAGGATGGGGGTGGTCGTCAAGGAATGACCCTTTACTCAGAGGATGGGGGTGGTCGTCAAGGAATGACCCTTTACTCAGAGGATGGGGGTGGTCATCAAGGAATGACCCTTTACTCAGAGGATGGGGGGGTGGTCGTCAAGGAATGACCCTTTACTCAGAGGATGGGGGTGGTCGTCAAGGAATGACCCTTTACTCAGAGATGGGGGTGGTCATCAAGGAATGACCCTTTACTTAGAGGTTGGGAGTGGTTGTCAAGGAATGACTCTTTACTCAGAGGATGAGGTGGTCATCAAGGGACGACCCTTTACTCATATGACTGGGGTGGTTGTCAAGGAATGACTCTTTACTTAAAAGATGGGGGTGGTTATCAAGGAATGATTCTTTTGAGGACTGGGGTGGTCGTCAAGGAATGACCTTTACTCAGGAGGATGTTTGCTACGTCTGGGACTGGGTGGTTATCAAGGAACGACCCTGTTACTTAGAAGATGGGGTGGTTGTCAAGGAATGACTCTTTACTCAGAGGATAGGTGGTCATCAGGGACGACTTACTAATGACGGGTGGTTGTCAAGAAGACTGCTGTACTTAAAAGATTAGGCTAAAGCGCAATGATCCTTGAAAAGGACTGGGGTGGTACTCATCATGGAATGTTTACCAGAGGAGGAGGCTGACACGAGCAAGCAAACGCAAATAGACCCCTGACAAAAACCTCTCACTTTCAAGGACTGTTTATCAAGAGAGGCACACGACACTAGCAAATCGAACGCCCCTGCAAGGAATCTCTTTCACCAGTGGAATGTTTGCCACAAGAGAGGCTGACAGACACAAGCAAAACGCAAACAGACCCCTGACAAAAACCTCTCACTTCCACCGTGGATGTTTTGCCATAAGAGAGGCCGACACGACACAAGCAAAAGGCAAACAGACCCCTGACAAAAACCTCTCACTTCCACCGTGGATGTTTGCCACAAGAGAGGCCGACACACAACAAGCAAAACGCAAACAGACCCCTGACAAAAACCTCTCACTTTCCACATGGATGTTTGCCACAAGAGAGGCCGACACGACACAAGCAAAACGCAAACAGACCCCTGACAAAAACCTCTCACTTTCCACCGTGGATGTTTGCCACAAGAGAGGCCGACACGACACAAGCAAAACGCAAACAGACCCCTGACAAAAACCTCTCACTTTCCACCGTGGATGTTTGCCACAAGAGAGGCCGACACGACACAAGCAAAACGCAAACAGACCCCTGACAAAAACCTCTCACTTTCCACCGTGGATGTTTGCCACAAGAGCGGCTGACACGACACAAGCAAAACGTAAACAGACCCCTGATGAAAAGACCTCTTTCCACCACAGATGTTTGCCACAAGAGAGGCAAAACGTAAACAGACCCCTGATGAAAAGACCTCTTTCCACCACAGATGTTTGCCACAAGAGAGGCAAAACGTAAACAGACCCCTGATGAAAAGACCTCTTTCCACCACAGATGTTTGCCACAAGAGAGGCAAAACGTAAACAGACCCCTGATGAAAAGACCTCTTTCCACCACAGATGTTTGCCACAAGAGAGGCAAAACGTAAACAGACCCCTGATGAAAAGACCTCTTTCCACCACAGATGTTTGCCACAAGAGAGGCAAAACGTAAACAGACCCCTGATGAAAAGACCTCTTTCCACCACAGATGTTTGCCACAAGAGAGGCAAAACGTAAACAGACCCCTGATGAAAAGACCTCTTTCCACCACAGATGTTTGCCACAAGAGAGGCAAAACGTAAACAGACCCCTGATGAAAAGACCTCTTTCCACCACAGATGTTTGCCACAAGAGAGGCAAAACGTAAACAGACCCCTGACGAAAAGACCTCTTTCCACCACAGATGTTTGCCACAAGAGAGGCAAAATGCAAACAGACCCCTGATGAAAAGACCTCTTTCCACCACTGATGTTTGCCACAAGAGAGGCAAAATGCAAACAGACCCCTGATGAAACGACCTCTTTCCACCACAGATGTTTGCCACAAGAGAGGCAAAACGCAAACAGACCCCTGACAAAAAGCTCTCACTTTCCACCCCGGATGTTTGCCACAGCGTAGACGCCATTGAGGTGCTGCAGGTAGACGGTGCGAGCGGGCGAGAAGGAGGGGGTGATGGCAATGCTGAACCCTCCATAGCCGTACAGCAACACCGGGTGACTGCCATCCAGCTTCAACCCCTGGAAAACACGCACCAGTCACCATCACGCTACCTGCCTGATTTTCTTCTCCAAGGTGTGTTGCTTACTATTATCACTCGTCTTTTGATTTGAGTCTTAATTAACATCATCATCACCATGCGTCATTTTCCATTTCTTCTTTATTTCCTCTTCCCTTTCTTCTCCTGTTTACATATGATTTGTTTGATCTAGTTTATTCCCGCTTTCCTCCCTTACTTTTCATTGACTTTTATGTTGTACCATTTTCTTCATTCTGATACAAGATAGATATATGATCAACTAGTTTGTTCACCATCACCCAGTCATCTGCTCCAGCCTTTTCTCCTTTTTGTTTACCGTCACCTGTGAATCTATTCTAGCCTTTCCTTTTGTTTAGTGTCACTCATGTATCTGTTCTAGCCTTTCCTTTTGTTTAGTGTCACTCATGTATCTGTTCTAGCCTTTTGTTTAGTGTCACTCAATTATCTGTTCTAGCCTTTTCTTTGGTTTAGTGTCACTCATGTATCTGTTCTAGCCTTTTCTTTTGCTTAGTGTCACTCATGTATCTGTTCTAGCCTCTTCTTTTGTTTAGTGTCACTCATGTATCTGTTCTAGCCTTTTCTTTTGTTTAGTGTCACTCATGTATCTGTTCTAGCCTTTTCTTTTGTTTAGTGTCACTCATGTATCTGTTCTAGCCTTTTCTTTTGTTTAGTGTCACTCATGTATCTGCTCTGGCCTTTTCTTTTGTTTAGTGTCACTCATGTATCTGCTCTAGCCTTTTCTTTCGTTTGCCGTCACCCGTGTATCTGCTCTAGCCTTTTTCTTTCATTTACCACCACCCATGATCTCTTCTAGCCCTTTCAGAATCAGAATGAGAATATTTACGATTCTGATTCTGAAAGGGCTCGTTCCTTTCTTCATGGTCGCCCATGTATCTGCTCTAGCCTTTCCATTTTCATTTCTGTATTCAGCCACAGCTGAATCACTTCTTTCTTTTCAACACTATTTTTTCTTTTCTGCCAAGTCTCCCCCCCCCCCCCCCTTTCAAGCATGGAGGCAAACTACTTCACCTTTCTGTGGATGATGAACATTGGGATTTTGGTCCCGTCCTTGCTGGAGAAGAATTTCTGCTCGATCTCAAACTTGCTGGCATCAAATCCGGACACTTTAATCTGGCGGAACACCTGAGGGAACAGAGATTCAGAGATCAATC
Source organism: Alviniconcha marisindica (assembly GCA_018857735.1). Lineage (NCBI taxonomy): Eukaryota > Metazoa > Mollusca > Gastropoda > Provannidae > Alviniconcha > Alviniconcha marisindica. Next base: position 315,569 of record JABMCL010001459.1, on the reverse strand, counting down.
AACTGGCTGCACATCATTTTCAAAGTTGTCTGGATTTGCAGTATTCAGCTTTCACTCAAGAAGAAGTGAAAACATCCAGCTGACTCATATTCAAATGCGAAAAACAAAACTGTCACAAAAACTGGAATATGCAAAGCTCTACATGTATTCATGGATGTGCAGAGAAAAAACAAACCCCCAGCTGTAAAATGTATGTCTCAGTTGTAAAAAGTATGTGCTAGGCTGACAGACCAGCTCAGTCTAGCAGTAAGGTGCGATGCTGATAAGCTGACAGACCAGCTTGGTCTAGCAGTAAGGTGTGATGCTGATAAGCAGACAGACCAGCTTGGTCTAGCAGTAAGGTGCGATGCTGATAAGCAGACAGACCAGCTCGGTCTAGCAATAAGGTGCGATGCTGATAAGCAGACAGACCAGCTCGGTCTAGCAATACGGTGCAATGCTCATAAGCTGACAGACCAGCTCGGTCTAGCAATACGGTGCGATGCTGATAAGCAGACAGACCAGCTCAGTCTAGCAGTAAGGCATTCAGCTGATAAGCAGACAGACATCAGTTTGAGTCTGCTTTGGCTCTTTCCCTTTAAAATGTGCTTTATGGAAAGTCTTGTGAATCTGCCCCTCACAATTTAAGGAAACATTAAAATGGCTCACACCACTGCCTATCTTAACGCAGAACCCTTCATGTGGTTACAGTGTAGGTAAGGTGAAGGTCCCTCTCCCTCCACCTACCTCTCTGGATAGAGAAGTGGGTGTTAAACAAGTAGCGATGACAACAGTCCAGTGAGGTGTGTTAAACAAGTAGCAATGACAACAGTCCAGTGAGGCATGTGTGCCCTACCTTAGGTTGGTATGGTTCCTTTGTTAGGTCCACGTGGTAGATCACACCAGGCGTCAGGAATGACATGAACAGGTAGAACATCTGGGGGAAAAGAAAAAGCACAATGGAGAAATATTACTTCATACATACACCTGTGGGTAAGAAGCAGTTCAGCAGGTAACAAAATCAATATGGGACAATACACCCACTGCCTGAAATGACCATCATATCAAATACATCTGGCAACAAAAATGGAATGGGGTGGGGGTGAGGGTGGCCAGTGGGGGAAGGGAATTCAAAACAAAATCAAGAAATGACTCACTCTACACACTTAGCCCAAAAATCTGCAAAAGGAAAGATGTAACGCCTTCCAAACATTTCAACTGGAACAAGCTGGATGCGAAAAACCAACCATCCTTCTGCCAGATGATGACGTGTCACACTGTCATCAGTGTTGCCTCTGTCTGAATGTTCAGAGGTGCAGAGGATACAAGTAGGTCAGGATAGCTGACCAGACAAACAGACAGATAAGCAGGGAGGCAGAGAGGCGTGCATGCAAACACAGGCAGAAACGTTACCTCCTGAGTTTTGTTGTGGTCACTAGTGGGAGGTGGGGGGCAAAAGAGGAAGCAAACCGAATCGATGAAAGTAAAATTGCAGAACATTCAGACCGTGATTATATGGAAACAACACAAAAAAGCCAACATGTCAGGTAAAACCAAAGTGTGTGTGTGTGCATGTAAATTACTGGTTTGCTTAAAGTTAATATGTAACTTTTGTATTTTCAATAACTGTTCTCTGAGTTCTAAACAGTATTTGTTATTGCGTACTGTGATGTGGTTAATGTTCAGCCACATTTCAATTTCTCAAATGAGATAATCTTGAATTCTCCTGAATGCTGCTAGTCAAAAGAAAGAAATAACAAAAAGGAAGAAAGAGAAGGAAGGAAGGAAAGACAGGAGGCACAAAGGAAGGAAAGATGAAAGAATGACAGAAGAAACGAATACATACACTTAAAAAACAACAGCAGTAAGTCATACTACCTCTGTGTCTTTGCGCAAACCAGAGAAGCCTATGACAGATCCAACCTCAAGAGGCAGCTGATATTCTCTGGCACCCGTAGCATAGTCATAGATAAACATCTCGCTCTGAAAGGCAACAACTGTTCAAAGTCAGTCCTAAAAAAAAATCACTGAAAATTTCCAAGGCAAATACACATAAACCTACATACACTCAAGCTTGACACACAAACACAGGCATTATCTATATTTAGCCCTGCCAGTTCTTTCTCCATTTTTGCATGCATGTGTGAGTGTGTGTTTGTGTGTATGCATGCATGCTTATTCAAAATACAGAATTAATTTAAAATGTAAACTGTGTTGATATAATCAGTTTCATATTAATTCATTACCATTTTATGATGATGGTAGTTTGTTTATACCAGCAAGGGGGTAAGGAGGGAGTGGGCAGGGAGGACTGAGAATGGGAGAGCAGTAGCTAATGTCCTTTTCATTTTCCAGTAGCTTCAAAGGAATGTCTGTATCAATTTCTGCATGGTGATGAATCCTATGCCCACATGCTGCCCGTTGGACTCATCTCCAGATGAGACACTCGACAAAGGTTCATATAAAATAATTGAATAACTACCCCATAATCCTTATGCAAAGTCAAACTTCACTTTAAAGCAGCTCCCTGTGTCTGAATCTTTTACCTTTACGTCATGAAGGTAATGCAAGACAAGCTTTGTTTCGTTGACACAAGAGACCCACTCCAACACAGCACTCTCATCTTCACCTACAAGGGTGACCCAGTTCTCCTGCACAGCAACCACAGCACCATTTAATAACACTCATCAAAACCTTTGCTAACTGCTTCAAAGTATGAGCAGAACCCTATTTGACTACTGCTTCTTCTTTATCTGCCTGCAGACATGCATTTCTGCCATCCTACTGTTATTGTTAAAATAGACATCATCATTACACAGGGGTTCTGGAAAAACAAAAGACAAGCAGGAACACACTAATCAACTGATCACCAGGCAAGATCAAAACATGCAATAGGTTAAAAAGAATGCTATTTTGATAACATATGGTATTGACAGACTAAACAACTGATCTTCAGACAAGAACAAAACACACAAAAGAAGACTATTTTGATTGGAAAAAATTGAAACATGTGCAAATTTTCAATACAAACACCTTTCTCAATCAACAGACAGAAAATACACAAACAAAAAATCATATGGACAACCGTTTTGTGCTCTCTAACTAAAACAGCATCATTCTTTTTAACCTCTTGCTTGTTTAAACTTGTTTCAGAATGCTAGCAGTCAACTTTCTTTGTTTTTGTGTGTTTCTTTGCTGTTTTCTATCATCAAACAAACCAACAGTGAACACATGGAGCAAGCTACTAACTGGCTGACTAACAGACAAATGGGCAGCCAGACAGACAGACATACTGACGGATCTGCTGACTGACAAACATAGAAATAGATACTTACAGGTTCAGGTTTTGTGATATCAATGTTGATAATCTTGTAGCGAGGAGCGTCTTTGTTGGTCTTGAAGGTGAACACTGTTCCATTGTTGGAGATGTACTGGGAGTGGGAGAGAAAATAACAAGAAATAATAACACAACCACTGGTATTTTCTGCTAGCATGATCCTAAGCGAATGACGATAGTAATAACGGTACTTTTTACAGCGCTTAGGCTCTCATTAAAAATTCAAAGTGCCATGCAAAAGATCTGAAGAGAAAGTAGAAACTCTGATCATATTTTTGCTTGTCATCAGTTATGCACAATGCCATCATCAGAAAATCATACTGGGGGCTGGGGGTTTGGGGGGGGGAGGGGGGGGGGAAGAACACTGAAGACACACAAACTTCAGTGAGTTATTTCCGCTATTCTGAATTCAAATCAAAGCACTGAGTACCTCATATTCAGCCTCAAAGTTGTCGACTATGATGGTGTATGGAAGAAGACCTGAAATGAGAAAGGAATCAACATTGTCATGTACATGGACATCACCTCCCCTAGCCATCCCCCCCCCCCCCCAATTTTTTTTTAAATTGTCTCCTGCCATCCTTCTTACCCCTTCCATTTTAATTCATTCCCTATGAGGCTATCTGATTCCCCCCCACCACCACCCTTCTCAATTTGCCACAACTTTCCCCTCCTCCAGGCCAATCTACTCAATGACTTTCCTGTATTTACAAAATACAATTTTTGAAAATGAGTTCTAACAGGCTGTAGTGTAAATGCTCCCAAGCAAAAAGCAGCCGGGCAAGTGTGGCCACTGCCTTACCACTGATTCCGTCCTTGAGCGTCTGCAAGTCGACATAGTAGAGTCTGTTGACGGGGTCACACCCTTCCCGAGGTGTCAAAATCAAGTACCGCCCACAGTCTGTCACCTCTGCCCCTCTGAAACGCAGTAAGTAAGTAAGTAAGTTGGTGTTTTACGCCCAGAGGCACACAAACACTGACCACTCTTTCCAGTGACAGTGCCAGCTGACAGAAGTGCTCGTAGTTTTACGGTTAATGGTTCACCAGTGCAAGACGTTGGTGGTGTTCATGCACACCTGACAATCCCACATCCACTAACACCATCCTCTCCACAGCGTGGTTGTATGGTGTACACAGAACCTGCGCCGAGATGGCTGCAGTTTCATGTGGCACCAGCCATGTCAACGCTGTAAGTACACTTCGGTGGATATTAAAAAAATGCGCTATAAAAAGCTTGTCACTCATGTAGAACCACATGCGAGCGCAGAGAGTCTGCTCAAGAGAGCAGAGAATAGTGCTATATAAGTGATCATCAATCAATCAATCGTTTCCAGCTCATACAAACCTGTTCGCAAACCCCAAACAGGGCTCCCCATTTTTCATGAGTCCAGGGGGTAGACTTACTCCCGTCTTGCAATTAGAAAGGGTATTTTCACCTTCTTCAAAAGATTCTGCTGGGTATCTGTGCTTTTCTTTTTGTCTGTGTGTGTTAGTGTTACTGGGCTTGTGTGTGTGTGTGTGTGTGTGTGCGTATGTGTGTGAATTTTCAAAGTTCATGTGTCAGAGATCCCTATTTTTGTGTGAGTACTTTAACATCAATTAAAAGCCTCAAATCTGGAATAAGAGATATTGTGCCCAGCTGAAGAAACCCAACAAACAGCAACCCATACAAACTCGTCCATTTACTTGTTCACTCCTTAAACTCATTCATCCTGCTTTTGACACACAGTGAACCAATTCACCCACAACTAATGTACCTCACTAACTCACAGACACACATAACCAATTCATGCACCCATACCATACACCCACTCGACCAAAACTCACTCACTCCGCCAATCCACACTTGAAACAATCATTCCCCCACCCAAAACCCATTCCCTCACCCAACCAGCCACCCACAGTTCAGTCACCCACCCATCAGTTCGTTCACCTATACCCTAAATCCATTCAATCTGCTAACCCACCCCCAAAACCTCGGCCATCCACCCACACAAAGCCCAGTCCTTCACCCAAGCACCCCCACACACTTCATCCACCCACACAAAGCCCAGTCCCTCACCCAAGCACCCCCACACACTTCATCCACCCACACAAAGCCCAGTCCCTCACCCAAGCACCCCCACACACTTCATCCACCCACACAAAGCCCAGTCCCTCACCCAAGCACCCCCACCCACTTCATCCACCCACACAAAGCCCAGTCCCTCACCCAAGCACCCCACCCACTTCATCCACCCACACAAAGCCCAGTCCCTCACCCAAGCACCCCCACCCACTTCATCCACCCACACAAAGCCCAGTCCCTCACCCAAGCACCCCCACCCACTTCATCCACCCACACAAAGCCCAGTCCCTCACCCAAGCACCCCCACCCACTTCATCCACCCACACAAAGCCCAGTCCCTCACCCAAGCACCCCCACCCACTTCATCCACCCACACAAAGCCCAGTCCCTCACCCAAGCACCCCCACCCACTTCATCCACCCACACAAAGCCCAGTCCCTCACCCAAGCACCCCCACCCACTTCATCCACCCACACAAAGCCCAGTCCCTCACCCAAGCACCCCCACCCACTTCATCCACCCACACAAAGCCCAGTCCCTCACCCAAGCACCCCCACCCACTTCATCCACCCACACAAAGCCCAGTCCCTCACCCAAGCACCCCCACACACTTCATCCACCCACACAAAGCCCAGTCCCTCACCCAAGCACCCCCACACACTTCATCCACCCACACAAACCCCCATTCCCTCACAGTCACACACAATCACTGACATCATCCATTTGGGATGCTCTGGAACTTCGGCCACCAGAACGTCTTCACTCTGCTCAGTCCCCATGCGGTGGTAGTACAGCTTGTGATGAAGGTTGCTTGTCGTCTCTGTGCCATCCGTCTTCCCTTCTGCCGGTGGGTACCTCTGTCACAACACACATCACTTGCCTGGTGCAATGCACATCACTTGTTTGACCTAACACACATTGCTTGTCTGTCACAATGCACATCATCTGTCTGTCGCAACACACATCACTTGTCTCGTCACAACATGCAACTCTTGTCCGTCGCAACACACAGGACTTGTCTATCACAACACGCGTCACTTGGCAAATCAAGTTGTCACCGAGGACCTTCATCAGAAATCAGTTTGTGAGTCAATGGTCTCCCCAAAAACAAAAACAAGAACAGACAATGTGGTAAAAAATAAATGTTTTCTGGGAACCTGAGTGAAAAACCAGGATTTCTGTGAAAATAAGCACACTTCCCATGCCTGCCAGATGACTTACATTGTAGAAGATGCCCTTGTTGTCATGGGTCCAGGCCATGCTGGTGAACTTGACCTGCTTAAGGACATCCGTGAGGTCTTCAGAAGAAGGGGCCTTCTTGAACTGAGCACACAAAATAACCAAGATATGATCAATGCACCAGTCACCACAGAGGCAAAACTATAAAAATGAGAAGGATACGTGGAGTAAGTAAAGTAAACATGGTGCTTAATGTCCACAGAAACCATAAGGCTTATTACGGATGGAAAGGATATGTGAGAGGGCAACCCACCTTTAAGAGCATTTTTTGGGGGGGGGGGGGGGGGGGGGGGAAAATAATGGTGAAACCATTATTCCTTCTGTGGTGCGTACTTATTCTGAAGAATGCACCATTTTTCCTTCATTAGATAAAAGACAGCATTACCAGCTTCCTATCCTGTGACTGAGCAGTCACACATAAATGGTAATTAGGTCACCAAAGCTGGCTCCAAACCAGATTCTTGAATTAATCTTTGAATGGTAACCAGATCAGATTCACTCACATGTACCTTTCTCGGTGACCCAGTCAGACCCACTCTCACTCAGACTGTTTACCTTGATGTCACCCAGTCAGATCCACTCTCACTCAGACTGTTACCTTGATGGTGACCCAGTCAGATCCACTCTCACTCAAGACTGTTACCTTGATGGTGACCCAGTCATATCCACTCTCACTCAGACTGTTACCTTGATGCCACCCTAGTCAGATCCACTCTCACTCAGACCTTCACATTTATGTCACCCAGTCAGATCCACTCTCACTCAGACCTTCACATTTATGTCACCCAGTCAGATCCACTCTCAGTCAGACCTTCACCTTGATGCCACCCAGTCAGATCCACTCTCACTCAAGACTGTTACCTTGATGCCACCCAGTCAGATCCACTCCCAGTCAGACCTTCACCTTGATGCCACCCAGTCAGATCCATTCTCAGTCAGACCTTCACCTTGATGCCACCCAGTCAGATCCATTCTCACTCAGACCTTCACCTTGATGTCACCCAGTCAGATCCACTCTCACTCAGACTTTCACCTTGATGTCACCCAGTCAGATCCACTCTCACTCAGACTGTTACCTTGATGGTGACCCAGTCAGATTCACTCTCACTCAGACTGTTCCCTTGATGGTGACCCAGTCAGATCCACTCTCACTCAGACTGTTACCTTGATGGTGACCCAGTCAGATCTACTCTCACTCAGACTGTTACCTTGATGGTGACCCAGTCAGATCCACTCTCACTCAGACTGTTACCTTGATGGTGACCCAGTCAGATCCACTCTCACTCAGGCTGTATGCCCACAGGGACCCGTCCTCCGTGAAGCAATGTCCCCGCAGAGAAATAGTTCCTTCCGTTGACAGCTTGTTGGGATCAAAGAAAACAGTTGCCTCTGAGTCCAAGGAGTCTTGTACATACATCACACTGAAACACAGACACCATGGCGCCACATCCATACAATCTCGCAGCTTTCTGCACCAGCCACAGTTCAAATCAGATGGCAGTGCTGTCTGTTCTTGCAAAGTCAACGCACATACTGTAAGTTGACGACTAAGGTCACAGGACTTCTTGCATCATGACAGTCATTACATGTGCTAATAAGTAAGATATATATTATATATAATACTGAGTGAATCTGCACTTTGATAAACAAACACACTCACCCACACACCAGCAGTATACAAATTATAAGGCATACTGTAAAATCTGTATAAAAATTCCATGAGTGAATTTTTTATCACCATCGCCAAAGAGCAAAAGCTTGCTTCCTGAAACTGGAAGGATCCCTGGAAACAGGTAAGACAAGGGTGCGTCCCTTGCGTGGAAAAATACCACCCCATTGTGTGCCTGAATACTGTAAGTCACAGTGTTTTTGTCTATAGATGTTCCCACCTTCTTTCTACTTGTTCTCTTTTATTATTAATTGTACATCAAAACACCTAGCTTGGTTGCAAAGAGATCAGTGGCACCGAAAATATGGTACTGACAAACACTCAATGACGTTTTGCACCTTTGCTGTGAGCCGGACCTTGAACACAGCAATCCATTTTCACAAGACACTCTTGAGTCTGACTTATAATGATGTATCACATTCTGAGTCTGTCTTATATAAGTTATAATGATGTACCAATAAATTCAGTTCAATTGCAAAAGGACAGGCAGTTCAGCAAATATATATATATATATATATATAAGAAAAGAAACAGTCATAGCATACTTTACGAGCTCTCCTTGTAACCTTGATCATGAAGATACCATAGCAAAACAATCTTTCACATAGCATTCCAGCTGATGATGGTGTCATATCACAATACCAATTTGGCTACAAAAGGTTCAATGGTTCAGCAACATCCACTTTTTGCCCCTTCAGTTTGCAGTCCTAAAATGGTGTGAGAATATGTGCACGTGTGTGTGTGTGTGTGTCTGTAGATGGAATGAACTTGAAGTATGCACTATACTGGCATATCAACATATTTACATCAGTTCCTTCTGTACAATGCCAGTGTAAAAACACACACACACTGATTAGTTCAGAAGATACAGTAAAAACAGTCAAATTTTGATTACATAAGCCCTCACTATAACCTTGTAAAGATAGCAACCCAATTTTCATAGGACACGCTGGCTCCTGATGATGTATCACAGTACAAAGTTTGGTTACAAAAGGGTGAGTGGTTCAGAAGGTATCTTCCAGATAAAGCCTGGACACACGGTCACTTAATTTCAATATAACACCTTGGATGCCTTGTGTGTTATTAAATCAATAATAATACTTGGGGCAACTGTACCTACTGTCAGCAGAAGCAGCATTCTTAATAGTCATCTGGTTCTGCAGTCCTTTGCTGTGGAAGTGGTAGTATGCATGTACTTGGGGCAGCTGTGTATTTAAAAGGTGGTCATGGTCAGTGCCTTGGGTGTTATTAAAACAACAGTGATACTTGGGGCAGCTATACTCACTGTCAGCAGACACAGCATTCTTATTTCTGGTTTTTCAGTCCCGTGTTGTGGAAGTCGTAGTACGCGTGTACTTGGGGTTGTACTTACTGTCAGCAGATGAGGAGTCTTAGTCTTACCTCTGATTCTGCAGCCCTGAGTTGTGGAAGTAGTAGTACTTTTCTCCTCTCTTCTTCGGGCAGCTGTACTTTGGGTAGTCCCACACCTGCGTGATTCTGGCACCAGCGAACACAATGTAAACAAATCAATCCAAAGCTGAGTAGGTCAGAGGTAAAAAAATCAATGATAAATCGCCCTACACACAAAAACCTATGTGGAAACCTCTTGCAAGTTATCAGGACTTTGCTTCAACAAGTAATAACAAAGTGTCAAACCCTCCACAAACTTCCTGTGGCCATAGAACTTACAAAATGGAAGACAATGATGCATTACTAAACAGAGACAACTTTACACTCTATGCATCACCTACTGGCCTATCATGCCTCTGCCTAGATAGTTGATGCCTTTAAAACTGACACTAGTGGCAGTTTGTCTATTTTTTGGTCGGCACTGGAGAACTTAAGCCAAGCTGAGGCTGTGGTGTAAGCAAGTGTGGGAGTCATGAATGGAAGGCAGGCTGGTAGTTGTTGTTTCAGATGTGAAACAAACCTTTAACATTGTGAAAGCCCAGATACACTACTTAGTCAACTTGCCCGTATTGGTAAGACAAACGACACAATCCTACACCTAAACACATTGTGCCACCACTTCTCATTCTCCTCATAACAGTAACCTGCATGGATGACAGAATTAGAACATGTGCTTTTTCAGTCCATGCAACACGAATACCGTGCTAGCCAGAGTGTGTCACATTGCACACCTCACTTGGAGCATGTTTTTTTGCCATTTTTTTATTTTATTTTTTTAGAATGGAGTGTGGTTAGACTGTCCATACCATTTTGGCCTGGGCTGGGATTAAATTTCCAATTTTTGTTGTCCTGTGCTACTATCTTCTTTTGGTTTATTGAGCATCAGCTTATTACAATATTAGATGCAATAGTTGGCAGGTTAGTTCAGAGTGAAGTGTTGGACTTTGCTGTGCTTTCCGTCTGAAAATAATAGGGTTGGGACTAATGGAAAGTGGAGCAAGGGGACACTGAGCACAGCAGACCGACTCACAACATGCAGTAATTAATGCAAGTTACTTGTAATGTAAAACAGAGTTTGGTGTGTTATCAGTTATACAGAAAGCATGTTTAACACCCATGCTGAGACACCAGCAGGGAAAAATGACAATGACTGCAAGCACCCTTAAACCACAGAAAGCTATACAGCAAGACCTACAATACCCCCCCAACACACACACACAGTCAACTGAAATAATTACTGAAATAAAAGGTGGATAATAGGTGGAGTGGACAGTAAATTTGCCAGAGGATTTAAGCAGATGGGTCTTCAAAATGTTCAGTGGTTTCAAATGCAGTGACTGACTGAATGTGTGTGATTTGACAAATCTGAGCAACTGTTCGAATGAACACTTGGCATCATTCTATTACCGTTCCACAATTTTTTTCCTGACAGGACAGCCCTCAACGAAAGGTTTGGAGATCTTATTCTGGGCATTGACAAAAGCTTTGGTTTCCTCTGAGTCTGGGTCCTCTAGCCAGCGGTATGGGTCAGCAATCTGTACAACAAAACACACAAATGTCATAAGTCTGGGTCGTCAGCTATCTGTACAACAATACACAGAAATTTCATAAGTCTGGGTCCTCTAGCTGGCAGTATGGGTGAGCAATCTGTACAACAAAACACACAAATGTCATAAGTCTGGGTTGTCAGCTATCTGTACAACAATACACAGAAATGTTGTAAGTCTGGGTCATCAGCAGTCTGCACAACAAAACACACACAGTAGTCCTCTAGCCAGCAGCATGGATCAACAATGTATACAACAAAACACACAAATGTCAAAAAGTCTGGGTCGTCACCCAACCTGGACAACAAAAACAGACAAACGTCATAAGTCTGGGTTGTCAGTGATCTGTACAACAAAACATGTAAATGTCACAAGTCTGGGTCCTGTAGACAGCAGTATGGGTCAGATATCTGTAAGACAAAACACCAAAATGTCATTGACAACTTCTGCCACAGAGACGGCAGTGACAAATCGAGTCCTGTAGCCAGCAGTTTGGGTTACTAGCTTACTAATCTGTACAACAAAACAATCAAATGTCACTGACAACTTTTGTCACTGGGATGGCACTGATGAATGAGAGAGCATGTGTCAAGTACTGAATAAGTAGTTTATTAATTAGCTATCTCTTTTGACGACAGAGATAGTTTTAACTTAAAAAAATATCAGGGGTCGCGCTCATTGCAAAAAATTGCGTAAATATTGCATTTTTCGGGTACCGTACGCATTTTAGCCACATCGCTGCATCACTGTATGCAAAATGACAACACCGATTAAACAAGCCTTATGCCTCACTGGTGGATGCCGTGTCACTCAACACTAGATCTACTTGCAAACTCAGTGTCATCTCAGCTGTTCAAGTCAGTCAATGAAGGGCGGAATCTGGACAGCGAAATATACGTGTAACTCCCCGTAAGCTACCGTAATTTTTGGACTATAAGGTGACGGTGAAACTTTTCCTAAAATTTTATCCATGTGCCTTATAGTCGGTAGCGCCCTGTCTGTGAATAAAATTTGCATACTTTTCCGAAAAAAAGAAAATGATTAATTTGAAACTGAATTCTAACGAACCCATATAGATCTGGCCAGACATTTTGCCGAACTGATCAGTGATATTTTCCGGTCAATCGAAGGAGGACACGATCCCAGATATGGAATTTGGAACCAAGCAGTATGCCTACTTTGTCAGTGTGTAATATCATCAGAATTTACTCAAAGGTAAAAGACTATGAATTTGAAAACAAAACACGTGTTGACACCAAATACGAATGAGATCAACTTCATTTCTTTACTAAATCCCACGGTAGACGAGAACTGGGTTTGCCGACATCGTCTGCTGCAGTTCTTCCTTTAAAAATGATGCCGTGTACGATGTTCCGATCTATTCAAACTTTTTATGTGAATGGCAAATTTACTGATCGTTACCACATTTTTTGTGCACGGATAGACCTTTTTACTATTTTCGTCTGCTCACATTATAGACCGTGAGCTACAATCAGGTTACTATCATTTTGGTTTTGTAATGTGCGTTAATTCTAGGTTATACTGTATGCATTTTTCGTGCCATCGACGCAAAATACGTAATGTTTCGCGTCGGTTGACACAAATCTCTAAAAGGCAGCGCGACCCCTGAAATATGCATTGTGATATGTATGCTTTGTGTGTGTGTGTGTGTGTGTGTGTGTGTCTGTGTGTGTGAGTGTGTGTGTGTGTATGTGTGTGTGTGTGTGTGATGCTTTTCAGAGATAGCAATGCATGCTTATCAGTGCCAATATGCAAGATTTTGTGCATTGTACAAGCTGTTTGGTAATCACTACATTAGTACCAGAATGCAATACTAATTACTACTGCAACACTATCACATTACTGAATCAATAATAATAATAATAATGTACATTTATCATGTGCTCATCAATGCCCTGAGCGCTCACATGATACATATTAACCTAAATATGATATTCTATACACATGTAGAGCATAGACAGTGAGTAATAGACCTACCAAAACAATTTACATAAAGTATTTAAAAAAATATTTTTAAACACACACTACAAACACACACACACTGACTGTAGCAGAAACTGGGTACTGATATTAGTTAGAATAGAAACACTGTGAGAAGAGGAAGGTTTTCAGATTGGTTTAGCAGTGTCTAACAATAATTTGCAGCCAGTATATAAAATGCATGTGGCTTCAGTTAAACTTAAAGACTCTCAGTCTCACTAATATACATGTATTATATCATTATATTATTAGTATACTTTAACATTATAACACTCTGCTTCATTTTGGCCTCTCTTTTTTTCCTTTTTAAAAAAAAACCTCATAACTGGCAATTCTTGCAGCTGGACAGATAAACTTCCACTTGTTCATGGTGATGGATGTTTTGGTTACCTGAAACAGGAAGAAACCCATAGCGTCTATCTAGAATCAATAAACAAGGGAGTTAATTAGCACTCAGAAGATGGTTTATACTTTCAAGCACTAATTCACTCCCATTTTGAAACTATGTTTTGGCTAGTTCTATTAAGTTCTTTTTTCATTAATTGTATTCATAAAGTTCTCCTTTCATCTCCATGACCACATACTGTATGATCATCTTTGGTGACGCTGTACAAATCTTCAAGTGGCATGGAAACTTTCTTTGTGTCATTGCTTTTGGCAAGAATTAGCTTCTTGACTGGCCCCAGTAGTTGAAAACAATGTAATTTGTGTAGATCTGTTAGTGTTGAAAAGTCTGTAATCATCTGGGAATTTTCTCTGATTACCTTTTACTTTGGTCAAAACACACAAAAGGTTAAAAAAAATGCCCATTTTAATTTGACAATATAAAATAAAATAAAAAACATGCACAAATTTAGCTAAACCTCTTCACCAATTGTGAACAAAGTAGCTACAGAGATACAGTTTTATCCCTATCATCATTTGTATTACATGTCCGTTTACAGGTGTTTTCAATTTCTTTGTAAAAAGTGTGCATGTTTTGTTCTAATTAAAATAAACTTTCTTTTTAACCTTCTGTGTTTTTTGATCTTGTTTAAGACTGGTAGTACTTTATAGCAGTTTAAACTTTGTTTCAATTTTTTTTTTTTTTTACAAAAAACAAATCCCCTTACATTTTCAACATAATCGATGTGTTGCTTTAACATTTATGGTTTCAGGTGACATCCATGGGATTATGCTCTCTGACAGTTATGAACCTTCCAAATCCAATCTAAAAATGAAAAAGCAGTCTATTTTCAGCTTCATCCATGGTGATTACAAATGAAACAGTAGTGTCACTTTGAAACAGCTGCAACTGCAAATGAAACACTCAACAGTAGCCACTTTGAAACAGCTGCCACAGTTCCGGTTTTGATATTGATGGAACAGGAATTAGAAGTTCACCAAGTTGAGATCAGTTTAGTCTGCCAGCATACAGAAATATATTTATTCAATGCAAGCCTGACACTGAAAGTGAAAGGGATTTTTTAATTTTATTTAATTTTACAATCATCAGCTCCCCCCACCAAGTTGCTTTGCCCAGTTACAGTCTTACATTCTGATTTACAGTCTGCTTCTAAGTCATTTAATCTGACACTGTTTCAGTATTACTTCATTTTCATACAACTTTATTGCCAAGTGACAATTGCTGTTCTTGGAATGTTAGTTTCCTACTTTTGGGTCTACAGACTGCAATGGTATAGTCCTGTTTCACACTCAGCTTCTGCTCCCTTACTGCCCTACAGCCTGGAACCCAAGGCTCCCACCCAATCACATAAACAACCTGATAGCTGCTTCCAGACTGACAATGACATTAGTGTGGTCAGTAATGACGATGCTCCAGAGCCACTCCCTTCTTCCCCCGTCCTCCCTTTCCCTCTCTTAACTGCTTCTACACGTGTTCCTCTGTGCTCTGTGCTAGTTAGTATATATATATATATATATATATATATATATATATATATATATATATATATTATATGTTTATGCCTCTAGTAACAAAGAATGCCTTGTGAGTCAGCCATGTGTTAGTGTATTGGATAAAAGAGAACCCAAACATTATTGTGATCAACACAAACAAGGTTACAATACACAAACCTGACATCTATTATCAAGACTGTAGATCTATGTAATTATACATATATATATATATATGCCAAGATGCATATATAGTAGGTAGGACCACAGCGCTGAAAACTGGGTCAGCCAGTCGGATTTCGCCAAAATGACCCATTTTCAACTCGTGATATCTTTTTCTAAACACGATTGTTTTTGACATGAATGCTACTGAATAAAAGAGTGATCTTTTCTGATTCATGTCGTGTGTTGTATTTGTTATTTCATGCCGATGTGACCGAAATACAGCATTGCAAACACACCTGGGGTAATGCCGAGTTTGTGCTGCCGAGAGCCTCAAACGCGATACCGGCTGAAGAAGTCCGAAACGCTTGCTTCGCTAAACTCACAGGGGACACCATATGCTGACTTGTAGCTAAAAATACTTTATGCAAATGTATGACGAAGAAGCAGAGCTATCCAGCAGTAGTATTTTCGAACTAGTATATGAACGCTTTGTTGTGAAAAACTTGACCCAAAGAGAAAGTTGAACTTTAAATATTTAAAAAAACCAAAATAATTTAAAAAATCAGATGCCTTCGGGATCATTTTGAAGCTGAATCAATCCTCTATTATACTGCCACAAGCGTTTTTCGCGTAAGAGCAATGTACACCGTCCCCGTGGAATACTAACTGTGAACCCCACTGAACCTGACAGAGCGAATGCAAACATGGCCGCCGCTACTACGCACGCTTTGAAGTTCGACGATCGAAAGTTCAACTTTGATTTACGATGCCTTGCGAGAACATCTTGGTAAGTTTTTTTCATTGCAATAGTCTGAATAGATTATTTATTATTCTGAAGTATTTTATCAAAATGTTGTATACTCAGTACTGTGATCTTGACTTGATTTTGTTGTTGGACAAAGCGACCGGTTGTTTTGATTGAAGTTTCGATATTTCCGCGGTGCCAGTGAGCATTTAAAGAAAAATATATACGGTTTTAGGGCCAGTCAAGTTCAGTGCTTTGGATGCTTTTGTTTAGGAAACATTCTTGTATATAGCCATTTATTTCTGAGTGCCGATGTCAAGTTTATGTGGAGATATTTTGATTTCTGACATGTACGAGTTCATTCATTGTCACAATTTGTTTTTCTTTCAGACTCCGCAAGTGAGAACTGTGCAACTTGAGCATAGCAAAATAAACAAGCTTTTGCTCCCCCACAGATATACGCTTGTTAACTGTTATCCTAAACTTTAAAAAAATGTGAGAAACCTTTCTTAAAGTTAAAAAATAAAATTATATTTTTGTATCTCTGCACATTCTTCCCCTTGTAAAGTTGTATACATTGTTAAAATTTTGTCTTGTGTTATTGTAGTTCTACAGTGTTACTGTTAGCTCCAGGTTTTGTTTTTTGCCATTAATGATTAGATGATCCATCATTGTTAATGTTACATCCATACATGTACAGTGCAGTTAGTATAAGGTTAATACTACTCCTGGTAGTGGTACTTTGAGACTTTTATAATGGTACAATATTACAATAGCAAAATGGAAAATAACAAAAACCAGAGAACCACCTGAGAAGGAGTGAGAGAGAGAGATTCACACTTGCTGAATGGCCCAGTAGTTCAGTCTAAACCTTTATAAATTATATTAACAAAAGGTTTATCAAAGTTTATGTTTTGTGGACTAGTTTAATTAATCAGTAGAATAAAACAAATCTGTGAAAGAGTTGTTTGAACTGAATATTTGTCCCAACAGCTTAGAATTTAATTGTTTTCTCTTTTTACTTTCTGTACTTAGATGATGACTTTTACCACAGTATGCAGCACCACACTGAGGGGATTGGGCCTGGCAGGGGATGTGGTCATCCACCTGCTTTGCCAACTCTTCCTGGCACCATCATCACCAATCGCCTGCTTTTACTGTTTTAGTTACAATTTCTTTATTAGTTTATAAGTGTATTGTCTTAGTTATAATTAGTATATATATTATGTTAGTAATAGTATGTCAGTCCTATTTAACTTTTTTTATTTTTTATTTTACATTACTGATTCTAATTCTGATTATTAATCATTCTTGTAGCACAAGTATTACCTGAGAATGAGATACATATTTGTTTTAAATAATTAAATATTATATAATCACAACTAACATCATTGTTTATTAAAGACCAGATTGTTTCTGTTGGCAAAATAGCTTGGTTACAAACATTTTGATGTGTAAATCATTTTTCTAGCCCAAATAGTACCTGAGATACAGAATTAGGTCATGTTTTGTCATTTCCAGATATTACATAATCTGTTACAAAGTCATAATCGCATAAAAACTCTTTTTTTATGACAAAATTTGTTTCCAGTGTAAAGGTCTCTGGGTAGCACACATTTTGATGTATGAATTATTTCCTTAGCACAAGTACTGCCTGAGATACAGACCTAGATTATTTGCAATATAAAAATAGTACATAATCATAATTGTCATTAGATTAAAAAAATTTTTTAAACCAGATTGTTTTTAGTGTAAAGATCTCTTCATTGCAAATATTTTGATATGTAAAACACTGCTGTGCTCCTTGTATAAGCAAAGCTAAGGAAATGTGTCCACAGCCAGGTTAGTGTTTCATAGTGAACATAAATTTGTGACATTCAAATTGGCTTTTGGGTCAAGTTTGGACGCCTGTATAATTACAAATGAAAATAATGCAGTTCTGAAAAAAATTAGGCATAATATATGTATATAGATCTGTGTGTAGAGGCAATTTAAGACAAACCACAGGTTTACTTTACTTGGTATGGGGTGCTAAAGATGGATATTTGTGTGATTTGTGAGGAAATTGTCATGAAAATGATTTTGATTGCTTATTAAATCAAATTGGTGGATTTTCTAAATGTTTGTTGTTCATTTTCTGGAGCTTTGTGTTGTATTGTTTGAAGAAATGTCTTTGTTTATAGTGTGCAGCATCTGTTCTTCTTGTTATTCCCATGTAAACCTGGCATTCCACACGCAGTCAACACAGCGACAGTTATGCAAACATACTAAATATTAAATATTTCAAAAACTATTTGAAATATCTGCTTGAAATTTTGCAGAGTGACTGTCTTCACCAAAATACACAGTTTCTGACACATTTTGTTTTCCTGTGAAGAAACCAAAAAAATGAGTGGTCTTACCTATATATATAGGGTTAATCGAAATTAAATAACCTGTGAGTCTACCTCTAAGTCTGCTACACTGTTAACAAAAATATATAAAAAATCGACCATGGTATCTCCGGTGTTCTTGCAGAGGCTTGCTATGAATGATGATTATGTCATTTGCAGGTAGGTAAAGTTCTAGCAGTCTCAGTCATAAGCCTTGTTTCAACACATGGTGCCACATTCGTCTAAAACTTACCTTCGTTCCATGATAGTCGTCCACAACAGATTCGTCTCGTCTTGCTTCCGGGTAGTCGAACTTGCCCATGATTTTTGTTTGCTGGGGAAAGAAATGATTCGACACAAAGTAAGCAAGCAACGCTGCAAGCAAGGTAAAGCATGAAAGGACAGCAGCCGAACATCCAGTTACCGAGTACATGACGCGAGACAAGCTTATCCAATCGCGGGCGTCGATACAAACGCGGCTTTTGGGGGCTAGAATATATTGACCAATCAGATTTCAAAGCGTCCTACCACTGCGGGAAGAAAATATGGTCGCGCCCTGAACAGCAAAGTTGTTTCGATTTCTTCTTATCCACATTTTGGAACCCACATTTTATTTTGTTACACTCTGCAACATGCGCACACACGTCATATAATTTTCCAGTGTGAGAGCACGACGAATATATTCAGATTTGGATTCAAGTCTGAAACATCCGGCTCTGCAAAGACGAAGCGGCGAGAGACAAGGTTTATTGGAAAATCAGTATGTCGACTATAGTTCAGTACGTGGTTGTGCGAGGAGATTTAGTAAAGGTTCAGAAATGGCCTCTTGGAGCGTTGATAGCTCAAGCGTGTCACGCAAGCTGTGCTGCAATCCACCTGTTCTACGATGTCCAGCACACACAGCAGTACCTGTCAGACCTTGATCGAATGCATAAAGTTGTTTTGGAAGTGAGTGTTTTGCTTTTGCTCGATCTAGTGTCCACACTCTCACAAGTGTTAT
This sequence comes from Alviniconcha marisindica, assembly GCA_018857735.1. Taxonomy (NCBI): domain Eukaryota; kingdom Metazoa; phylum Mollusca; class Gastropoda; family Provannidae; genus Alviniconcha; species Alviniconcha marisindica. The sequence continues at coordinate 296,141 of JABMCL010001459.1, read as the reverse complement.
GCTGAAAACACATCAGGACTATCCCAGGCTCACCAGCCCACTCTCACCCAAGCTCGCTAATGCCAACACATCAGCACTCTTCCAAACGTGCCAGCTCGAACGCAAAATGTAGCTCAAATGCAACAGTGTTGGTGGCATACCACTGTTACCACTACCAGTAACACTCAAACTCATTTGTACTGGTAGCTGGTACACCAGCGTTCTCCCTATGCTCAAACTCAAAGACTATATTTTCAAGGATTGTAGTCAAAATCTGCCAAAGAACGAGTCCAGCACTCTTCAAAATTTGGTACTTTTGGTGCCAACACACCAGCAGTCTCCAAACTTAGTGCTGTGATTAATGACATTATAATATCACCAGCTCATTCTCTTCCCATAGCTAACTTGTGTTATGGCAAATCCAAACAAAATCCTCAATTTTTCTTTTGATTTCTTCTACCTGTTGGACAAAACAACTTTCATAAAGTGCCTAAGTACAATTGACCTTTGCAGTAATTCATTAAATCACTTTGGACTCCACAGTTCCTACATTGTAAGTCATTTTGGACCCATACTTTTCACAGGATAATCATATTTTGGCCTTTACAATGCAGGAAATGTGCTGTTAAAATCACACCTTTGTTTATCTGTACTAGTTTAAGTGAACAGATGAAGAAAAAAAGGGGAAAAAGTGCATGTGGCAGTGTACAGTGAGAAACTTTTGGAACATCTGAAATTTTGCTAAGCATTTTTTTTTTATTTAGGAGATAACTATGCAATTTCATGGGTCTGTTATGACCCATGACATACTGCAATGATTAAAGCTAGAGACAAATAAACCAGAATAAAGGAAAGGAAACACATATATATATTCTGATGGCTGGCTACTGTGTTTGTCATGTTTTGTTGTTATTTTAGGCCAAGGATGAAGCCAGTCTGTCAGAGCTTGCCAAGGTGCTGACCGCCAGTGAGATTGACCACAAGCTGTGGGTGGAGCAGCCGGAAAACTACCCGACCTGTCTCGCTACCCGACCCTACCCCAAAGACTCTGTGCAGCAATATTTCAAACAATTCAAACTCTTTAAATAAAGTTTTCAATCAGATTTTGTGTTTTGGGCCATGTTTGTATGTATCAGCATGCTTCACAAGTTTTCCTAATTATGTAGCAGTCAGTTAGTTAGTAACTGGATTTTAACATCCTGTCACACAAGATCACCTCAGGAAGATCAAACTCTATCAAGTATGGTAAGAAAATACACATTTGAAAACTCTTATTACACACACAGAGAAATAAATTTTCATCTGGCTTGTCAGTCATATAAAATGTTCACAAATATTATGATAGTAAGTAACTTGGTGTTTTATGCCAAGTCTACTATTACAGTTGTATCAGGGTAATACAAATATTATGATCAAATATATATTCCTCGGACACTTCAATAAAAAAATACAGTGACACATAACATTAACAATGTGCATCAAATACCGAATTATAATATTAGTTTTATCTATAATAATAATAAGAGCTAGCCTCATTTGGGGGACAGAATAAAATGAATATTCTGAATAACATAATTTTGAAGGGTGAGGGTGTGTAATCATTAATAAAGCTATAACCAGTTAGTGGAACTAAAAGAGTAGGCATACATAAAGTCAAGCTAATGACAGGGTATGACAGAAATAACACATTTTTTCTTTTCTGCAAGTATTCTTCCAAACCCATTCTTAAAACATACATGAGACTGATGGGATTTTAACCCATCAAGAAAAAAGTTTCTGATGATGTCATTTTATTATATTTAATTTTATTTAAATTATTCCATCTCATTTATGACCTGATTGTGAACTTACATTTCCCATGGACATTGATATTATTCAATGTCTATGACATTTCCATATATATATAAAGAAGTTGGTCACCTATAAAGACTAAGAAAAAGGACCCACCATCTTCTGAGCTGTTGACTGATCATGCACTATGCTAACATGTAATACTGACCTGGAATCAAACTTTGTAATCATTTTCAATGCTTTTGCTGGCTTTCCTTCCAGAAGACAAGAAAAAATGAACATAGCTTTTATTTTGTGTGTGTGAGTGTTAAATGTCCTGGCTTGTTTTCATCCATTATGTGTTAGTACCAAATAGTCTGTGTTCCCAATGTTTGTCTAGAAAGTTCCTGTTTTTTCTCTCTTTTTTTAAAATGTATTTTTAAAGAGTTTAGTGCTCCTGCTCTTCTGGCCAACTGACCCACTTCTTTATGTGCAGAAGTTAACACTGTGGACGTAAGGGGATGTACTGGGAGAATGAATGAGATGAAATGGAATAACATGGTATCATCAAGAACTTATTCCCGACTGTAAACTAAAGATGGAGATAAATCCCTGCAGTCTTCTTGTCTGGTCTCGGACGCCAGTCCGGCGAGCGTAGCGCTCAGCGGGGATGGACCCCAACCGGCACAGCCAAAACGCCTCTACAACACTACTTTGAATATTGCAGGCAAACCAAAGTGAAACAAACATAAGACAGTTACCGTCGTTGCAAGCTAATACAAATGGCAAGTTGTTCCAGTTGTTTATAATTGTTGCTGGGGGCGCAGCACTTGCTGGTAGAATTTATTACCAATTTTTTTCTTAAGACTCTGCAATCAAAACAGTCTCACAAGTCACAGTCTAAGCAATATATTCGGGTGTTTTTGTGGTGAGATTTTGATTACTGCAAAGTTCAGCTCATCAGGCTTCTTTCAAGGGAAGTAATTCTCAAGTAGTCCGAACGAATCGTTGTGATTGGTTTCCCTCACCAGCCAGGCTAACGGCCCCGTACGACCAACGAACGACCTTCATCTTCGCAACATGGCTTTGAGGTTGTCGCTGGGTCCTGCAGCATTGCGTCTTGCCGGGTAAGTTCCAGTACTTGCGCAAGAATGAAGTCATGTTGCAAAGAAAATGTGGGTTATATTCTTGCTGTTGTGTTTACAGTGTGTCCGCAGTTGATTGACGCTGACCTCACTGGGGACAAGTGTTGACCCATGTCTCATTTGCAACGGAATTGCAGAATTTGTCTAAGTACGGACTTGTTTACGGAATATTCCAGCAACTGGTTTTCAGACCGACCTTGTTGGCCTTCGTCAGATTTCGTCGGTCTTTACCTGTTTCAGAACAGATAGAAGTAACAACGCCAGAAACTTTTCACGCTGTTAATCTGAGCGACCCGTGAAGACAAACCCCACGTGATTCTGCGGCGTTATCAAGTCAGTTGCACTTTCATTTAAAAGAAAAAAGAGGAAGAAAAAAAAGAAAAAAAGCTGCATTCATGGTTCAGTAAAACCGAACAGGCCAAAAGGATTGGCACATTTTTGTATCTCTTATCTTATGACCACTTCGGTTAACACTAAAATTGTCTCCGAAGAGGTGTACTGTTATCTTTACTTGCTGTGATGCTGCTCCCATTGCTTATAAAATGTTAGGGGTTGGATGGAAGGACAGGCCTAGTCGGAGCTCAGGAGCTGTGTGAAAGTCGAGGTGACCGTCCCTAATAAGCCTACGGTTTCTGGGGACATAAAGCAACCCTTCAACTTCAACAGGCCTAGGTGCAATCAGAATCTTGATTTAAAAACATAAATAAATAAAATTGTAATTCTAATATCTACCACCAGCTGAACAAATTTTAATGTAGACCTAACCAGCTTTTAAGTTAGTTAAATCATGTTTTAATTCGCTTTGCACTATTGCATGGCACTGAGGCAGTCTCACTTCACATAATTATGATGATGCATATATATATGTTATAATACATTATCATGAACTGATGAAGAAGGAAAGGTTATTTCATCATTGTTGTTTTTCAGTTCAGATCTGACAGAATTTGATTCAGAATACATAAAATTACAAGATTTAGCTGCTGCTCCTAGAGTCCTATGCACTTAAAAGAAAAAAGAAAAGACAACAACAGCAAAACTTGTGTCATTGTGACTGAAGGAGCGTAAACATGAAAGAAGAAGAACTAGAACACAGCAGAAGAACCAGTTCATTCAGTTTAGTGTGTTTAGTCTTTGACTTTAGGGAAATTCAAGCAGCTGACCTCATAACATGCATCTTCTCTACCACTAAGAAAGTAAAATATTTTGTAATAACAAGCAGCACTAGCACTGTAGCAGTAGCAGAATTTGATTCAGAATACATAAAGCAGAGGTCAAAATATTGACCTGTAATGAATGACTTGTTTCAAAATGTCCCTTTGATTTTTAGAAAGCAACTTTTGTGAGTGACAATTAGGGGATGATGAACTACTGTAGTATATATATGTAAATTATAATATATCTGTGTTGCCCATTCAGGATGTGGTTAAGTGTGATTATTCATTTTCAGTGACATCCAAGTATATCATGAGACCCACTGTTTTCAGAGTTTTCCTGTGCTGGTGACCCATGTTTTCATGTACTTATCAGTTACTAATACACCATGTGATTGCAATTTGTTTGTAAGCAAAGTGACAAAGATCACTCAGTATATATATATATATATCAATGTCCATTTTTGGTAGTCAAATTTCAGTTTTTTGTTTTGTTTTTCAGCATGCTATGACTATATATTAAAACCACCTGAAGACTGGTTACTAAAATTATTTGTACTAAATATTCATTTATCCATGCTTATTCAACACACAGTTTCAAAGAAAAATGGTTTAAACATTCTTCTATTTTTAATTGTCGGAATTGAAGTGCATAACCCCTTGTATGAGCACCTTTTGGCACAAAGTTGTATAAAAAATTAGTAGCCTGCAGGAAATGTTATGAGCCCCCCCCCCCCCCTCCCCCCCCAACATATATATATATATCAAATACAGTTTCATACTACATCATTTTCACAGATGTAGCCAAGTTAGAATGGTGATGATGTGTACTGTGTACTGTGGATCCTGCTGCTCTGATTAGTCTGAATCTGATTTCTTCTCCGATGATCAAATTAAAAACTATTCCTAAATTCAGAGAAATCCTGACTGCAGAAGGTAAAATTATGACTTGCCTGATAGGATAGTGGTTTGGGGTCTTGACTAACTTGAACTTGAAGGCTTTTCTACCCATCTCAGGCGAATAGCCTGTTTCTTCAGCCCTGGACTCCTAAACCTTGAACAGCAGGACCTAAAATCTACTTTATCTAGGTTTAATCTTGATGAAAATTGTTTTAAATGAAAAAATGTAAGCATGTACATAGTGATCCTGAGTAGAATGTTGTTCAGTCACTTCAGAGTAATACTTTGTTTTTCAGGGTTTGTACTCATTGCAAAATTTTGCATAAATATTGCATTTTTGGGGTGCCACGTGCATTTTAGCCGTATCACCATATGCAAAATGGTTAACACCAGTTTGTGGCTAACTGAGTCACTGGTGGTTGCTGCATCATTCTACACTACTTACAGTCACTTCAGCTGTGGCCCAGCAGTCACACTGCAAGGACAGTCAATGAAGGGCCTGAATCTGGATGACAAAAAATGAACGTATAAACGTATAATTTTGCTGCACGTGCCTTTCTGAAAAATTATCAAGATTATTTTGAATCCAGATTGTACCAAACCCATATCTGGAAGAAGAGCTGGTCTCTGTAGTCTATATCAGACTGAAACAGAAATCACAGTCCTTGCCAAACTGATTAATGATATTTTCCAGGCACTCAACAGAGGAAACCATCCCAGAAATGGCATTTGGAATGACCCAATGCCATAATGTCAGCATATAGCATTATTTACTGGATAATCATGATAGAAGATTACAAAACTGAAAAGAAAAATTTACATTGACACCAAACACAAAAGAGATAAAATGATGGAAATCTCAGTTTCAACTTCCATCTTGTTACCAAGTCCTGTGCCTGTGGTCAACAAAACTGGGTCAGCCAACATATCTGCTGCTGCACTGTTCATCTTTGAAAAATGATGCCACTTAGATGTTTTGTTGATTCAAATTTTAGTGAACTGCAAATTTACTGAACATTTCCACTTTCATATGTATATATTATATATATATATATACATATATATATATATATATATATGACTTAGTGCCAAAAGGTGCGCAAGAAAAGAGGACAGAGGTACTAGAAAATAAAGTTGACAGAATGTGAGTGAGTAATGCATTTTTTGAATGAACACATGTGAAGTCATCCACCAGTGAAGGGAGAAGGCAGTGCTGCTCTTCGTTCCTGAGAAATTTGACTTTCAGTGTGATTTGTGACAAGATGTTGAACATTACACATTACAACAAGCCCACATCACTGTGCTGCTAATCATGCAGTTAACTGTGAAAACCTAACTGATCTTACAAGATGTGATCCACATGAGTATTACCAAGTAAACTGTTGTTGTTCTGTGTCACACAGAACAGCAAGCTACGCATAGTTTGTTGCAGTACATAACGTTCAACATACAGCCAATCTTGAACATTTTTAAATGAATAAAAAGCAACACATTTTGAAACATAAACAGTTACTCTTTAATAGAACAATATGTGACAAGGAAGATTTTATGATTTTTTCTCTCAAATTGAAGCTTTCTTGACATAAACAGCAAATGATGTAAGAAATATGTCGTACATTACTATTTCAACAAGATGTACAATGCTGTTTGTTTCCTGATGAAAATGTTAAATCAGTAACTTTTTATTACTGTAGAGTATAAAGACACATAACTATTTCCATGTGAACAGTTTTTGCTGCATTAATTTTGTTGTAATGGATAACATAATGTTAAATAGACGACATGGTACTTTGTTTTTCATAACAAAATAAATAATACTTATTATTTAACAAACAAGTAAGTGTTTTGTAAGAGAAAATGGAGCAAGTAAGAGTGAGTGCAACTTTTGCTGCTTTTGGGTGTCACAGGAAAACACACACAACCTGGCATCCATGCGTTTCTTGGTCATGTTGACTCGGGTGCCTAGGACAAAAATAGTTGAACAGTTAACTTCAAAGTGAAAGAATTAATAATAATAAATAGAAAAAATTGTAATAAATATTGCTAAAAAAAATCACAGCCAAAGAATAATGCTATTAAGATCAGCACCTTACATTTTTAGAACTCTGGAAGGCAGACAGGCATGGTCACTATAATTATGTCGAACGTTATTATTTCCACAGCTCGTGTTGTAATCGTAATGTTCAACATCTAACTTGACGACTTTAACCTGCGCAAATTCGAATTGTCTACCATATATGATGATTTGTTTGAAGAAGTAGTTTGTAAACAAAACGAACTGCGTTAAGCACAAGCAAAAAATGTAAAGAGTATGATCAGAATATGCTGTTTATAACCAATCTGCTGTTGCACATTACGATTTCAACACGCACTCATGTTGTAAGAAACTCAGTGAAAACAAATTTTCGAAAGCACCTGAACAAACTTTAGATCGACAGCAACAACAATTCACTCCGTATGCCAACATTCCGATACTTTTAAAAGATTCAGCATATACCAGTATAAATATCATCGTATAAGCGGAAGATTTGACTAAATCTCCGATGAACGTTTAAATAAAGTTGAACGTTATGGTCTTCAAAAATATTACCACACACCTTTCGCATATCAGAACGTCTCTTCCATGCGGCCATGTGCTAAAAGCAAATGACCCGGATGTATAACATAGCCTGCTGACCGGAAGTAGTGCAAAAGTGCAAAAACTAAAAAAAATCATTTTGCTTGTTTAATCTAATACGTTTTTGCACGTTATTTATTGCAACAATTTTATGAAGAATGTCAAGATATATTTTAAAAACTACCCAGACATTTGGCAGTAAAATAAAACATTGGCACCTGATGCAGTGACGTACCACAGTGACTGGAGTAAAGTTTCGACGAAAGAGAAAGTCCGTTCTTCACTAGATTGTCTGCGGATGCTGGTCATGAAACATTTCAACACACATAACGTTCGACCAAGGGATATTTCGGAGCCACTAACTCCAAAAACAAAACTTTGTGATAATCGATTTTATATGCACTGTGTAAAGCGATATCTTCTCTGTGCAAATTGGTGACTGAGGTAATGTTTTGATTCGTCATGTACGTGAATGAAAGCATCGAAAGCACACACCGTGAGCGTGTCCGTTTTCAGGGGTCGAATTTCATGGCGCTTTTCACTTTCAAAAAATAATATTTCTCCAGCTGCTCCAGATTTGGAGCTCATATTGTTTCCACTGTGATACTGACCAATTATGAACGCACACACAAAGCAACAACAAGACAAAGTGTTTGAAACAGATTTTATTGACAGTCAAAAATCAGACCCCCCATTTTTTATTTTTTTGGCACTGAGTCATATATATATATATATATAGAGAGAGAGAGAGAGAGAGAGAGAGAGATTATACAATGCCAATGGCACTATCCTTTGACTTTGTCAGTTTGTGTTTGATGCGTGCATCCATCAGGTTTTGCTCATTGACTGTGACATGTTAATTGTTATGCAAACTTATATTTTGGAACACCTTGTCTGGATTTTTTCACATTTGAGTCAAATTTCATGGGTGTGCCTATATTCAAAAACGCTTGCTTTAATTCTTGAGCACTGCTGGACTTTCTGTTTACTATTTTTGTCTGCTGTGAGTACAACTACAGTAAAGCGACCAAGTCATTTTGGCTTTGTGGGCTCATTTTAGTATTGGATCTGCTGTCCACATTTTTTGTGCTATTCATAATGATAGTGATACATAATAGTTGTGTGTCACATGATGCAAATTATTCAAAGTCAGTGTGACCCTTGGTTTTTAATGCCCAGTCAGCAGCATCAGCCATATCAGGATTGTTTCAAACGTTTTCAGTTAACAATGATATAATGTGTTGTTGAGTTGTTTAAATCTTCTATTTCCAGAGTCCGCTATATGGCTGGAGAATTTGGGTCAGGAGCCGGCAAGGTGAGATCATTATTATTATGGCAGTATTTAGTATTTACTGTAGTTTGGTATTGGTTGATCAAGCGTGCATGTCTGGTTGACTCCAGTGTGTGAAGAGCTTTGCCTCTATTGAGTCTTAAAATAAAAAAATTAGTTGTACATTATCCTTGGATTCATCTGTACAGATATTTACGTAAAAATATACTCTTTTATATCTAGACAGGTCATAATTATATAATATCAAGTGTGTAACTGCAATCCCCTAACAAACAAACAGAACCAAGTTATGTGATGACAGTTGCTGAAGTGCTTTATTTTTGACTGCCATGTTGGGTCCTGAAGTACCCATGTAGAGGTGTTAATTGATCCATGGTTTGTGAGTGATGTCACTATGGTTGATTCAAAGCCAGTTAAACTAAAGCTCATTTGGGCACCAAGGTTAGCACTTTAGCCAGGTCAGCCTGTTTCAAGGGAAACATTGTCAGTGTCTCAGAGAAATGTTTGACATGCAGGGATTGGCTTGGGTGTTGGTCGTACTGTAAGTCATTGACACTGGCAGATTAAAGTCTGAAATGACTGATTCATATGCAGCCTGGCACACCAGTTGACTTATTCATATGCAGTCTGGCACCAGTTCACCTATTCACGCCATAGTCAGTCATGGCATGAATGATATCAGTGGGGTTGGAGGAGGAGGATGTTGGCGGTTCATATTATACACAGAGCAACATAGCATAAAGTGGACATTGAAAAACTAAACGCTTATTTTGATCATGTAAGTTGTAACTGTCCAAAAACACAGACGGGCTTTTGTCCTGCTGTAGTACTAGTAGTGTTTGCTATCAGTGCAAACACTGAAACACAGTTTCATTTTGACATTAGTAAACATTTGTCTTACATTGTCTTGCCCTCCTCAAGTTGAAACCATCACTGTGGAATACCCCCACAGAAAAGAAAATGGGGCATGTTTGCACGTCATTACATGATAAATAAAAATTAAAGTACTGGGGAAATCCCTTGTAGTGCTTTTTGTAGTGCTTTCACTTGACCATCTCTCTTTGACACTCACATCTTTATAAAGAGGGAGAAAGAGAAAATTGATTGAGGCAGTATGTGTTGCATATTAATTATTATGTTTTATAATCTATGTAGATTTGAATACTTACTGTATTTTGGTCAAAGTATGCTCCAGTTAACTATAATTTTTACATGCCACTGACAGAATGCTGCATGCTCTTTTTTGGTGACATCCATGAGCAGAAACCAGGGATTGCTTGATCATGTTTTGTGTACTTCATTCATGTGACCATGTCATTTGAACATGTGTTGATCCAGAGATTCTACAGCCTGCCTGTATGTTTGGAAACTTGCTTGGAGGGTTTGTCATTTGTAGAATTGATTGGATTGCATTAGCTACATACACAGGAATCAAAATTGATTAATAGCTTCAAATCTTGCAAAATCAACATTACTTATTAGATTTTCAGTATGATTTATTTATGAATCTAAAACTGACCCCAAGTAGTTTCTATTTAGTTTTTTAAGAATTTGATTTGCCTTTCTCAAGTGTGTTGCTCTGAAATTGAGACCTCATTTTGAGATCTCATTCAAACTGAGTCAGAAGTCCCAAATAGAAATGAAAGTAACTCAAGGATGATACACCTGCATTAAACAGAAGAAGCACACCATTTTGGGAGAAATGGTTAATACAATGATGGTAGTGGTTTCTTAAGACGATTATGATTGTTGGAAACGGGTAGCTTGTAACTATATGTAAGTGTTGTTCATCCCGCTCTCCTGCACCATTTTGCCATTTATGTGTGAGTTTTGATGGAGATTTTTTTTTACTTAAGATCAATTATGCTAATTGTTTGCACAAATGTTGATTATTTTACACAATAATTATCTGATACAGCACACCATATCGACAAAAAGGTACAAGATGGAATGAATGTTGTGTTAGTGTGTTTGAAGTATAATCACTAAGACTCTTCCTGCTTTTCCCTGCACATCCAACTGAGTCGCACCCCAGGTGTACCATTTCATTCCAGAAAAATCAACTCAGTAATGCGGTGGACAAACATAATCCACTGTGTCCAGTATCCTGATAAGATATTCTGTGGTCATCTGCTACTGTCCAACACTGCTTTCACTATGGGCCAGCATCCTGATTTGCATATTATTAATCAAACAGCAAAAGCAACAATAGTTTTTGTTGCTGGCATTTCCTTGCGTACAGAGTTTTATTCAGAAACTGGAAACCTGAAAACTGTCCATTCATCTGTTTTCCGTTTTGGTACATTTCATCACTGCTGATCAGTCCTAAAAATACTGCAGACAGTTCCTGCCAGTGTCACACTTTCACTTTTCACCGACAGTGTCCCCCCAATCAGGCGAGTGTCACTGTGAGTATTCTTGCTGCGCCCAGTATCTTTGTTACGTTCATCCATTGTTATGTTCATTCTGACTCCTGAGTAAGTGTCACTTGCAAGTGTTGCCAGAGACGTTGGTTTGTGTGCCTCTGTTAGTTGTCTTCATTGAGGAGCCGGAAGGGGACAATTTTAGGACAAGGAGTAACTGTGCCCATTCATCTTTGGTCTCTCTCTGCTTTTGTAGTGTTTGATGAATTAGCACATGGATTGATTCTAAAGTTACAGTTGTAGATGAGTCGCATTTTTGAGAGGCTGTTTTCTGTTGCTTCATGTCCAAACAGAGACTTGTTGACATCCAACAAGTGTTCTGTAGTGGGTGAACGTAATCTGGATACAAGTGTTCACGGCTTTTACCTTCATCCTTTCAGAGTTGTTGAAGTGTGTAAGCCTTGCATTTTCTTGCATTTGCTATTGCAGTTTGGCACTCTGAAATAAGTTTTTCTTGGTTTGTAAGCTTTATTTTGTTTTAGTCTTTTACTGTGTTTGAGACAGTCCTTTGTTCTACAAGTTTTCTGAATGTTACTTGCAGACACAAGGATTGCATAATACATGTACCTAAAGCAAAATATGTCCATTTTTCCTGTGATGAATTTTCCATTGGCATCAAATAAAATTCACAAAAAACTTACAAAATACAAAAGCTTTATCTCTGTACTATGTAACTATTATAACATCTGCTGTGTCCATTATTATCATTATGTTCAGCGCTGAGCTGCCCCCCCCCCCCCCCCAATTTTATGCAATACTGCATATCATGATACGCATGGATCATAACCTTTTTTTTCTTTTTTTCTTTTTTAAATGATGAAAATGTTTACTTCAAACATGTTTTGATATGGTTGAGAAAATCTTGATTTGACTTTGGTTTTCAGTTGGTGTCCCACTTCGGTTCCGAACCTTTTGTTACTGGCTCATGAAAGCATGCCTATAAAGGCACCAGAGAGTAATGTATTCTTTGGTACTAGAAAGGAAATAAAAAAGGAGAAAGTCATTTACTCCGTAGAGAACCTACTTGGGAGCATGATGCTCTTTCTGGGTCTGATTCAGTTCTTTGTGCAAGGTACATTCAGGTCCAGTGATAACCCCAGAAAACCGGAGTGTTTCCACAACACAAGCAAAGAGTTGAACCGGGAAGGATCCACTTTTTTTGTTTTGATTGCCAGCCAGACGTTTTGCTCAGGCAGAACTTGTCAGTGGCTCAGAGGCAATTATTACTGAAGAGAATTTTTCCATCCCATAATCATTAAAGAGAGACCACTAATATTGAGACTTTATGTGTGCATGCATGATAGTCAGTGGGAACAACAGGAACGTTTTTTTTTTAGGTGCTCACCTTTCAAGAACAATACTGAGAGACCACATACTGTCAAGCTTTGCTAAACAAATGCACACACACACACACACACACACACACACACACACACACACACACACACACACACACACACACACTACACACACACAAAAAAAACCCCAGCAACAACAACAGCAACTAAAACAACAAACAAAAATAATTTTTGTGAGATTTCAGACTCATCTACAAAAAAAAAGATGGGAGAAAAAAGGCATGTCATTAGTTACTTTCATCTCCACTTGGAACCGCTTGGAAATTATATGAAAGTCGCAATTTCACAATAATATATAAAACAGCAGCAGATACAAATGAGCAAAATAGCAACTACTTGGGCATGGGCATTTAAGTTCATAAACAGCCCATACTGAAAAATGTAAATAATGCTGATTTTGCAAGATTTGCTGTGATCACTCAGTATTGATTCCACATTTAATTAATGTGATACAATCCATTTCACAAATCCCAAACCCTCCAAGCAAGTTTGTAAACATGTGGACATGGTATAGAATCTCTGGAAAGTTCTAAACACAAGTTCAGGTGACATGGTCACATGAACAAAGTTGAAAGTACACAAAAGATGACAAATGAATGTTCAATTTCTTCTTGTGCAGATGTAACTAAATGAGAGCATGCAGCTGTTCAATTTCTTCTTGTGCAGATGTAACTAAATGAGAGCATGCAGCATATCAGTGATTCATTGAAAATTATAGTCAACTGGAGCCAACTATGAAAATGCAAGCCATCAAGTAGTCAAATATACAATGATCATCAAACATAGCTGCATTTAGAATTATTTTTTTACCAATCAAGCCAGTTAAAAATAATTGTGTTGGTTACCCTGAAAAAAATCTTGTTTATCATTGTGGTTTCTGTGTAACTAGCATGAACAATTTTTGGTTGTTTTTCATTTAGTACTGAAAAAAACAAAAACAAAACCAAAAAACCAAAAGGATCTAGTTTACTGCTTCATGAATAAGAGTTTCAGAACAAAATACAGTTGACTTTTTGACCAGCATGCTGAATTATGAGGACTTATTCATTATGGTTTCCATGTAGCTTTTGCAATTATGCTTTAATTATTAATACACAGAAAGATTTTCAGTGTGGTGTTTATGTTCACGTGTATGAGAAAGCATCCACCAGGACAGTAGCAAATAGAAGGGATTTTGTTTTAACGCCTGACTTTCTATTTTCAGCAGCAACCTCAATAAGCAGATTGTGAAACTGCCTAAGTTACAGTTTCCACCATGACACTGTACCATCTTATAAGTCATTTGACCTGTTTTCCAGGTTCTCACATAAACCATCCTTTGTTACAACAGACAAAAGAACATGCGCTTGATCTCATTAATTCACTTGGTTGTTAAGTGGAGACCATGTAATCTGCACCTTTGAAGACATAACCAGTGGAAATCTTCTGCAAGTTGTACCATATTTATTTAACAGATGTCAAGACTGTACATAGCCCTAATGTCAAGGCTCTGTGTTATGTAACAAAATCATGTAAAGAAGCCAGCCTGAACGTTGCCTCTTTTTGCTTCAGGGTGGTGGTGCTGGTGGCACAGTGAGGTGAGATGGACATTTCTATCCCTTTCTTTTCCTCTTTTGTTCGGATGTTCTCTTCTTCCAGTGACAAACCATCTTCAGTATACAGTGTCAGTATTCTGTCACTACTAGTGGAAGGAATCCAGGGGAATGGAACTTTAGCCAGTCAGTATGCCACAATTAATATTCATTGCCCAAAGAGCATCCGCCATATTTTCCTCACGGTCTAAACTAAAAGCATAGCAATAGAGTAAATAAAAGACTGGTTGATTTTGAACCAAACCTGTAATGATGCATTCTCATTGATAATGATAAATATGCAGCTGCAATTAGGTGAGGCAAATTATAATCATCTGGAAGCTGAATCAGACTCATGCTATCCTCCAGTCAATACAGTGCAGCATGCAGTCATGAGATTAAAAGCTTTCAAGAGTGAGGTGGGGCGCCGGCTACCACTTGGTGCTAGATGTGGAAACCTTTATCATGGTTGCAACCATCCTGCTCCAACTGTTCTGGCTGAACCCAAGGAGAGACAAAGAGTCTGCTGTGGGAGTGTGTGGACAGACAGACAAATACATCTTTTAAGTGGATTCCTGCCTTTTTTTCCCTTCATCAAACTGGGCCCAAAGTGAAGAAGCGTCATGCACCGTGGGTCTAATCAATAGGAATGAAATATAAAGTATATATATATATATGTGAAAGTCATGAAAACATAGCCAGGGGTGCTGCCATTTTGACCAAGTCTAATGTTGTGAACAGAAGTAACGTGTGATAGAAGTGTACATTATGAACCAATCATGTTTGGCTCTTCATTGGTCAAAAGTGCACTAACATGGCTGCACCCATAGGAGCTCACATTTAAATGTAAAGCAAAAAGTACAAGGCCTGCAAATGGAAATATTGGCATGTTTCAGTGTTTTCAGGCCAGTGTGCATTTTTGCTTGGGGTCACGTTTGTGCTAGAACTTTGCACAGCCCCAGTTGCGTCCCCTTGCCTAGAACTTAGTGTTTTACAGATCAGTCAGAAAGTGTTATGACAGGGCCCAACTTGGTCCAAATAATGTCATGACACAGTTCAAGTGTTGATCAACCCAGGCCAATTTTTTAATTTTAATCAGTTGACTTTGTGTATGTGTGTGGGTGTGTGCATACATGCCTGGTGTGTGTGTTGCAGGTTTTGCTGTTTGATTTTGGGGATTGTTTGTAGTGATTATTATTGTCATTTTCTAGTTTGTGTCTGAACGTGGGTGTCTAAGTTTGATTTCTGCACAGTGCACCATGCTCTATTTTTATGTTAGAGGTTTGTGTTTGACAAATGTTTTATTATTATTAATACTATTAAATATTGACCAACCCAGTCAGCCCTAACCCTGATCATTTTGTTGTGAACAGAGAAGCTGGTGGAGCTTTTGGAAAGATGGAGGCAGCACATGAGGAAATTTACTTCAAGAAACTGGTAAGGACTGGGAATCAGTACAAAATTAATCATTTGGACTAGGGATCAGTCCAAAATTAATCATTTAATGCTCACTGGTTCTACTTCCACAGACACATTTAAATACTAGTTGCAGTTGGCACTGTCTCATTTGGAGTGTGGAACAACTGAGCATTTGTTTTTTCTTTGACCCAGTGAGTGCCACTAGACTCTGTTCAGTTTGCAAAGCTCTCAGTTGCACATATCTTCCTAAAGTTATGTCTTTATTGCACTGTCACCATGACCATGAAATATGCACAAAGAGAATAGTTTCTAAATTGTATATATATATGAATAGCATTGATTCTGATCCGTGATGCCAAGTTTTGCATCAGCAAAATGATTGTGTTTGCCATTAACTAATGTTTACCTGATATATTTGCTTTAATGAGGTGCAAAGAAACCAGTGGGCCCTTTACTGAAGTCGGCTTTATGTCATGAATTCACCAACATGAGCTAGTTACAACCTCTGATTCAAAATGGAAGACAAAATGTGTTCTGATTTGCTGTTGTTACGGGCCATACGTGCATGCATAAAAGATGAGGTGATATGACTGGCTAGTCAGAAAACTAGTTTGCAAGTTCTAAACAGGAACCAACTCCCTGTTTCTATCCATCATTCTGCCTGTGTCAGTTCTTTCAAATCTTCCATGAAAGCCTTTGTCTTTTGAAAAAATATTTTCTTTAGTCCCATTGCCCTGAGATATGGCGGGGGGGGGGCATACATTGACTCTTGGAAACGTACATTTAAAGACAGTGTAAGCACTTAATGCCTGTGTGGGTTAGGAGCTCTCAGTCTAAGTACCCATTATTATTATTGTTAAATGCCACAGAGTTTGTGAATGCTGAACTTAAATCTACGCTCTGTTCTTTTGGATATGCTGTGTCCACAAACAGTTTGCGCAGAGTATCTGACTATTTCCTTGACTGAAATATTCAAGTTAATAGAGTTCTAGGTATGCAAGTTTAGTTGTGCTGAGTTGTCCATTGTTACGGTGGCCGCCAGTGGTGATACATCTGTGCAGTGTCTGTTGCTTTGCAGTGAGACCTTAAAATGCTATGGGAGCAGCAAAGTACTTGAGCTGTGGGTCATTGCCTAGGCCTCAAGATGAATTTGAGAGGTAATGCAAATATTGCAGGAATGCTATACGCGTTACAGCATAAAAATTGTGGTGTAGCATGGGGGTTCTTTACCTTCAGTGGCAGTTTGAGGAAGAAGGAGAATCAGCTGTAGGAAAAAAGAAATACATGCAAAAGGAAAATGAACAAGCAAGTAAACAAACAAAACAAATGAAAACAAATGAGACAGAAGCAGCAGCCTTTAAAGTTACAGCTGAAGACATAGCTATAAATAAACAGTAGTCTTGAACGTAGCTATAATATAAATGAACAGTTGTCTTGAAGTAGGAAGTACTTAGGTAGGCTTGCTTAATCCTGCCACTCTTAGTATGCAGTGACAGTGGATTGAGCTTATAAGTCATTGTGTGTGTTTGCTTTCTACTTTCTTGCAGACTTTGTTCTGTGTATCTTCTTACCCATGTCCATTATGGAACAGATGGAGGGGAGAAAAATAAATGAAAACAGCAACTTCAGTGCACACAGCTGGAGAAATATAATCCGAGATATGCAGGGCTGATTTCTGTATCAAGTGTTTAAATGTTCAATTTCTTTGTCTTCTCGTGTGGTATTGTGTTTCTTCAGACAATTTGTATTACGTATGAGCAAGCTTTAGGACCTCATCAGGCACCTGATACTGCAGGTAATTTGAGTCTACATTGTGTTTCCAGCCTCTACAAAATCTTAATATTGAGTCATTGGTGTTTTTCCCAGGCGCTGTTGAACTTTAAGTGAGAATTTTGAATGATGGTAACCATGCATTAAGCTTTAAAAGCACTTGTAACCAGTAATCTGCTGACTGACCTGTTTATGATTTTCATGGCTAAAAAAGAGTTTGAAATATCACTAGTGGTATCAGTGAAAGACAGCCTTTTTCTGTTTTGTTTCGTTTTGACTGAGCATTCTTGTTTCTGTGTGAAATGGGAACACCAGTTCAAATGTTGCCACTGAAAGTGGTTGATGAACAAACCGTACTTCTGAATGGGTCAATCGTTATGATGCCGTGTGCCTAGTACTGCCTTTTAGTTTTACGTAAGCAAGCAGGATGTTTGCTTCTTCTGTTTCCATTGGGGATGAGAGGAGATACTTCTTCTGTTTCCACAGTTGGATATATCATTATTTAATGCATAAATCAGCAGCCAAACACAGGTAGTGTGCTGTGCTGTCTCCCAGCATTGCACCAGTGCCAGAAACCTGAATGTTTGCACCATAACAGACTGAAATGTTTGTGTTCATTTGCCAGAAAGGGAGAGTGAACCCTAGAAGAACATTCTGAATGAATGAATAGATACATTTAGGTAAATAAACAATATGGATGTGAGTAATTCAGTGAACTTTGTAAACATCTTCACCATGACTGGTGAAAGGGAGTAAGCATTCATTGAAATAGGTTCGTTACATAATCGGAGTTGGTTTGTTATACATATATATATATATATATACAAAGCTGATGAAGGGGCTAACAGGAAAGGTGCTTACATGGCACAGTCAAGGAGCTCTAGGGGATGGTTGAGGAGGGGTTTGAATTGACTCACTGTGTATGTGTGTGTGTATCTTCAGGAACGGGAGCAGTTTGCAAAACTGCGCAAACACTTGGAGGAGGAAGTGGAGTACCACAAAGACCAAATTGAGGAACATCAGGTTTTGCTTCGTTGATTTTACTCCACTCACTGGTCGATGTCGATGCTGCTGCTGCTTCTTCTGTTGCATGCTCTGATGGATAACTAACTACTTTTTGTTTTCTTTCCCACTAGCAGCCTTGCCATGAGTACTCCTTTTTGGTGTTTTGTGTATGGTGTATGGATGTACTCTCTGAAGTGTACAGCTGATGCTTGTAGATCTGCTTATCACCCATTTCTTGGCAAAAGACAGTACATCCAGAATTTCAAACATAATCAACCCAGTGAGCAGAGGCTGTCCTTTTCCCAAATTTTCAACAAACGAAAACATTATGAATCTGCCCTAGCAAGTGCTGATCCAAAGTTTGATATTCATGTAAATGGCAGTCAGAAAATTCATTATTGTCTCTAATATTCACTAGTGTCATTCAAACAGGTGACTAGAGTACTGGCAGCCCTGTTTCTATTTTACCAGACACATTAATTTTATATCTTTAGCTTAGATTACAGTACCTTAAACAAAAGATGCTCCAGAGAAAAACAGCCAAAAATATCACAAAAAGTTCATTTATAGTTCCTGGTGAATTAATATACCAAGTCAGTTTTTAGAAGTAGTATGACATGAGTTCATGATGAGAAAGCTACTGTTTATATTAATAAGACCAGGAAGGAATAATTGTTGTGGTTACTGGTTGAAACTAGAGTCTGTCAAGCTGTTTTATTCATTCACTCATTTTTGGGGCAATTGGGGGTGGGGGGGGGGGGGGAAATCACAGCCAGAAAATATTGGCATGTTGCATCCCTGTCAACCCATACAGTTTACCAGTATAAAATACTTTTTTTTCATTATTTTGGGAGGATATGGCCATACTGGAAAATGGATCCAGGAAAACATAATTTTCATGAGATTTTATTGTTGTTTTAAACTGAGCAAAAAGACTGAAAAACTGTTGAATGAACAGCTGACACACGCCATCACCAAATGCACAGTGACTGGCTAGTGCAATAGGCTAAGATATCTTGTCGGAAATGAGATTTGAAGTCATGCATGCATATTTAGCAACATTGCTTCTTCCTTCCACTGCCACACATGCTGGTTAGAATTCAAAATGCTGCTGCTACCAGCGACCCTGGCCTGCGTAAGGGAAATACAGGTTCACAAACTCTGGACTAAGATTTACTCCCAAAATGGGTTGACACAACGTTGTTGTGTACTAGTATTGCACCTTAAAATCATGTCCTTTATAAAATGATGGGTTTTGGGGATGGGGATTTGCTGTCTTTTTCCACTGAATGGCTTATATGTTGTGGATGTGAACTCATCGCCTGGCATGTTGTTTGACCAACTCCTGAGTTTAATTTCTTCTTTTGCCTCTTTTTTTTGTTCCCCTTGCCACTTTCAGCAAAGTCACCAGATAGCTCGTATACGGGAACAGTTAGATGATGTTGTAGACTACCACCAGAGAAGAATACGGGAGCTGCAGGTCAGATTGCATGCTGGGCTCACATGTTGCCAGTTGTTTTCTTCTCTTTTTATTTGAGTAAAGTGTTCTCTTTTCTTTTCTTTTTTTTCTTTTACCACACTTTCTAGCAAGCGCTTCAGCTTCAGCGTATAAAAGAACATTTGGAAGAGGAGGTAGACCATCACGAGAAAGCAATTCGGGAACACCAGGTACGCTGTGTCTTCAAAATGACTTGGTGCTGGCAGACTAAAGGGACAGACGAACAGATGATTGGACAGTGTAGACAGACAAATGGTTGGACGCACAAACTAGATGTTGGCAGAATTGTTCTCTTAACCCATTAACTTGTTTGAATCCTTTCTCTTGATGACCTCATTGAGTTGTGTTCTTTTTGAGTCCGAATGGTTCCTTTTTTATGCTTGTTTGATGTGCATGGTCTTTCCATGGTTTGATACGCATGAACACTGATTTATTTTGATTACCAACACAACAGTTAACCCTCTCCTTCCCCCATCCACTAACCCCACACTACCACTTGTAGTTGTATTAAAATGTATGAATTAATTTTAATTGTTATATTTACTTGTTCCTTTAGTTGTTTTGATTATTGACTTATTTTGTGGAGAGAGAAGGACCCATTTTTAATGTGGTTTGCTTACCGCTTGTGCCTGTGTGTGCCTTCTGTTTGTGTCTACCTCTTGTAGTTGTACTAAAAATATGTGAATTAATTTTACTTTTATATTTAGTTGTTCCTTCAGTTGTTTTGACTATTAATTTATTTTGGTGGAGAGAGAGGGAGACGGAGAGAGACAGAGTAATCCATCTATGGAGACGGAGAGAGACAGAGTAATCCATCTATGATGTGGTTTGCTTACCACTTGTGCTTGTGTTTGCAGTGTCACTGGTTTAAATAGCAATCATTAATCTAACACACATGCATGCATGCATGCATGCGCGCACACATGCACGCGCGTACACATGCACACACACACGCACACACACACGCGATGCACAGACAGAGCTTCTTGAATCAATGGCCAGGCAAATACTTCTTTATTTACACTAGAACTGTAAGTAAGTAAGTTGGTGTTTTACGCCCAGTCAACCGGTGTGGTTATATCAGGGCGACACTAGAACTGTGAAACACAAACAACTTGCAAACGGGCACAACAGCAAATGTAGACATTAAATATCCCATTGAAGAGGGCTTCTAACTGCTGCACATCAATGTTATTTCAATAACCTGAGCCATTCATTGTTCACTGCTATAGCACAGATACACCAAAACAAAATACTTGCTTCATGGTATTACTACCTTTCAGGCTTGATTTTAAGCTTGCTCCTGTTGTACTCCCTGGACAGAACCCACTCAGTCCGTAGATTTACAATCTGGCATGTTAGACAGTGAGCGATGATCCCCTGCAGAGTGTTACACTGTTAGTTGGTTTTGCGGTGGCATTTCCAGTTAACAAAACATTGTACCTTTGTGGATGTATTTGAGGTCAGACGTGTTCTGATTTATGTATTTTTCAGATCTGTTTTAGGGAGTTTACAGATCTGTTTCTGGAAAATGGAACTGTAAATACATGTACATTAGAAGGGGAAATAATTATACCCATTTCTGTATCTTTAATCCATTGCATTATTTTGCAGAAGGGAGAGAGTTGGGGAGGAGGGGGCTGCAGGGCTCCCCCAAAACCCCAAAAATGTGTGTATTCACGCACTGACTAGAACCTCAGATTCACCCTTTAGATTTCCACTCTATGCGTGAAAATTACACCTTAAAATCCATAGTAATGAGCAAAAATACCCCTTAAAAATCTGTGTAGCAAGTGATGACAACCACCAATATTCAACACATTTTCGAAGCTGCAGTGGAACAGGGAGCTCATGCACAATGTCAGAATGTTATGAATCAGTGTCTGTGCACGTGTATTGCAGTGGCACTACAAACTTCAGTAGGTCTACAGCAAAAAGTATCACTCTTACTCATAGTTAACAGTGTTTTAGGAGTGCATGGCCAAGTGAGTTTGACTTGGCTATTCTGCTATGACAAGGACAGCCAAACAATGACTGAAGTGCCGTGTTTGCACAGAAGTGATCTGCGGTTATGCTCCAGCAATTAAGCATACAGAAAACGCATTTGTACTGGCTTCAGTGAACTTTCAGCATTCACCATTGACAAGAGGTGAAAGAAGAACAGGCCACTAGGATGCTGTACTGTCAAAGCAGCACCGAGTTCATATGCAAAATTTTGCTTTGGAGAAAGGGAAAATTTCTGTAATGGCGCTTTACTCCCAGCTTGGAGCAGCCTTTGTGTTTACCTTTGCTTGATCTCCATGATCCCAAATTGGATGGTCTTTGGATGGTCTGATTCATGTCAAAGTACTCACACAAAAACTGGAAGCACTAACACAAACACATTTCCAAATTTGGTTGACTTTCAGATTGCAAATTGTCCTCCCCTTTGTGTGTGTGTGTATGTTGGGGGGGGGGGGGGGGGATATTGTTCTTCTTGTCATTTTCCCTTTATTTATTTACAGGCTACCCATCAGGATTTTTAGAAGAGGCTGAAAATACCCTTTTAAATTGCAGGAGAGGGCTGAGCACCCTCTAGAATGTGAAAACTGGGAGGTCTGGGGCTGCTTGGTTGTTTGGGAGATGGGAAGGATCATTATTCATTGATTGTTATTGTTGTGTGTGTGAGGGATGGGGGTATGATCATTTGTGTTGATGTGTTGTTAGCATGTACAAACACAATAGCCAGAATAAAAAACCACTTATTTATTACAGTTTTACCACACTTCTTGCCAATTGTTCAAATGATATTACCTAGACTGGTGATCAGACTTGCTCTTTTGTCCCCCTTCATTTTAATATATTTATGTGTCTCGTTTATAACAGTATAATTTTCACCAAAAGATTTCTTTTCCAATTTTATCCACAAATAGTGTTCCATGACCTCTAGAGCAAAGCCACGTTTTGGGTTAATAGCCAGGACTGGTCCATCTGTCTTTAATAGGTTTACAGAATCACATTGCTGTCTGCTGTCCTTAGGTTTGACAGTTGCCATGGGAAGAATGTTCATCACTGCAGACTCAGGGAGTGGTAGCAAGCAGGGAATGGGTTTGTGAACACCTCTTTAAACAATGTGGTAAAAACAGAAATGAGCTTCTGTTTGATGAACTGCAAATAGCAGTTTTAATTGGTGTAGAAGATTGGGTTTGACATGTTAAAGCAGTCTAAGCCTCACTTTTTTCCTTCTTTTTTTTTCACTGATAATTTTTTTTCCCCATCACATCTGTTTTGTGTTGACTGCCCACAGGAAGCCATCGAGCGACACAAGAAGAAGATCCAAAAGCTCCACCACCAGGAGAAGGATATGACGGGAACACGCGACTGAGCGCCGAGGTCTTCCCCAGCCTTCAGTGTCTGCCTTCCTACTGAAACAGCCTGAACTGCAAATTATCATGCATCATTGTTTTGTGTCTGTAATAGTAGGCTGTAGCTCTCATTCTTTGTGAAAAGGATGTGATTACAATCAATTCAGAAAACCCAGTTTGTATCTTACCAATGTGGAAATGTTCTTTTGACAGTTGTTACAGACTGGATGAATCCTTTTTCTCTTAGCTTTTTAGTTTTTTAGGTGTCATTTTGTTTTTGAGAGGAATTTATAAATTATTTATAATTTATAGATTATTTAAAGTGCTTTCTTGAATGGAAGAGATATGCTGGTGTTTTCTACATATTAATACTTGCTGAAATTATTTGAACTAATACCATAGGGATTTTTGTTTAAATTTTATTGAAAGATTAAATTTTGGGACCTTGAAAATTTTCTTCTTTTTTAAAAATCGTGTTTGTGTGTCTGGTGAGTGGCATGGTGCAGTGTGTGTGAGTGTGTGATAAGCACTGTTGACAGGTTGTGTGTGTGTGACTGGCACTCTTGATGTGTGTATGTGAGATGAGCACTTGTGATGTTGGGGTTGTGTGTGTGTATGTGTGACCAGCACTGTTAACATAGGGCTTAGAAAACTGCTCGGGGCATAAATTCCATTCAAACCTCAAGAATTCAAATTGCCTCGAATCTTCAGTGGCCATTGGCTATGAACAGGACATATTTTTTTCAAAATACACCCAAAAGTAAATTTTTGAAGAACAATCAAAATTAATTTTGTTTAATCTTTTAGTTACTTTTGAGGAGGCAGCATTTTAACCCTTTCAAATTCTTGTACCCTCTCCAGTAAAATGCAAATAAACACTGACCCCCACCTGACTCCCACCATGACATTTTCAACAAGACATATCCTCATGTTTAAGAGATCCCATAAACAAGCAGCAACTGAGCAAGTATAGTATAAGAACAGGAAAGAGCATTTCATACACATTTTCATTTCACGAGGCAATGCAATGATCCTAAGGGAACACAACTAATGCTGTAAGCTGACCTGAAAATAACTGATAAAAGTGTGCATTCTTCATTTGGTGCTTCTATCAATATTCATACAAAAGAAACACTTTCTTTTCTTCAGATTGCAACCATGTTGGTTTGCGTTTTACCAACAAAGAGCAGAAAAAGGTGGGCTTGTGATGTGATTTATCCTTTGCTTGCTGCATATTATGGCCGTGTGACGGTTCATGATGTCACTTCTAGAGACTACTGGGCACAGATTGGCAGCATCTGCAGCCACCAAGACTTTTATTAGTAAAAAACAACAACAAATTCTTAAATGAGAAATCTAGTCAAAAACTGCTGTGTGTCGATTATTCCATTTCTATTGATACAGTAATGGGGCTAATTTTGGTTTGGTTCCCTGAAGTTAAAAAATATGTTCACACCACTGTGTTTATGGTTCAATTCCTACTGATAGGGCTTGTGATGCTTTTTGGTTCGGTTCCCCTTTAACGTTTTGGACAAGTGTGGCAAAAACTTGGATGTTATTTCCTTGGTCTGTGTAAATGTGGTGACATATACTTTGCTTTTAATGGCCAATCAACCTTGTAGATACATATGTAGAAGGAGTAAATGTGATGCCTAACAAACTTGCATAACAGTAGTATTTACTGAGCTTTATCACTAAAGTGACTCTACATGGATTACATTACACACATTCAATGGCCACTTTGACATGACAAAAACTTCAGTGTTGGATTTTCTGACATTGTCGAAACTCAGTGTTTCCAGCTTAGGTCTTCCATTTTAAAATAGGTTAAAAATTAATGATGGCTGGAACTATACTGTTTGGTATTTCACCCTGGGGACTGGAACTGAGTAGTCATTGGTCAACTACAGCTTGCTTTCCACAAGTTGAACAATAATTGATGACAGCTTAACCATGAGCTGAACACAATAGCTCTGTTCTTGCTAGTATTGCAGTAGTAATTCAGGTAAGGCGAATGTATTCAAAATTCTGTATCCGGAGGGGTCTAAAGATCTCCTTGTATCTTTTTTTCTTCCTGTTGACCTGTGCCAGGACTGGTCCTGTTACTGACACTGTGACAGTGCCAATAATGAAATTGAGATCAAGATTGAGATAAAATGACTTATTTTAGGTGGACATATGAACCCCTCCTCCCCAACACACACATGCACACACACACACGTCACACACTTTACGCACAAATTCATGCATGTAACTATTTTAATATTATTCCAGGGGTTGATAAGCAGTATGCTATTTTGGTTGCAGCTGTGTTTGTGGTTCTTTTTGAACAGTCGGGTCATGGGTCCAAAATGCTTGCAGTTTGTTGTAAAATGAAAATGGCCGCACGCTGGGACCATGAAACGTGGAGTAAGCCATATAAAATGTTAAATTGTTTGCAAAGATTTTCCCCAGTCTTTGGCATTTGTACAGTGCAAAATCTTGTCCAGAGAGACTACACACAAGTATGATTACTGACCTTAACAATCCGGGACATGACGGGGGGCAAGACAGCAGCACTCAGTGCAGAAAACATGGCTTAACCCTTTCACTGCCAATAAACTGTATTACTGATGCAGTTTCCTCCCAAGATCAGTCTCCAGAAAAGGCTGAGCAGACAAACTTACTCTTTGGGGAACTTTGCTTGGCGTGAGAATAGGTGAAAAAATAGTCAATCAGGAAGTCGCATGATGTCCTGCAAGTATACAGAAAACACTTTGCCAGTGACATCATATGACATCATAGGGCCAGTGAATGGGTTAAAAAAAGTCAGCAATATTATATATATGGACAGAACAGACAACACAAGAATAAAGCTTTGAGAAAATTATACAAAAAATTACCTGCACACAAAAAATAAAGCAGCATGACACAGCAAAAGTGATAAAGTCAGTGAATATTTTTGCAGTTATCTGAATTAATGAACTAAAGAGAAATTTAACTGCAAAACATTAAAGCCAATTGACTGTTTACAAATTCTTGTATTTCTGTGTGGCTGAGTGGTTCAGGCGACCCAGAATTCCCACCACCCTAGACAATGGAGGTGGAAACAGTCACCCACGCCCTCTCCCAGATTGGTGCAAGATGTGACCAAAGATGTATTTATAATCTTTGATGTGACAGACCACACATGCCATCTTCCTCAGAGATTCGATGAGTTTGTGATAAGTGGAATGGGAAGCTGGAATGTGTCAATGGACGGTCAACATCCACTGTGGGTGTACTGCCCTGGACATGCCAGAGTGAAGGGAAATGACAGAGTAAATAGACTGGTAGGCAAAGCAGCCATCACAAGTGGCTTGCGTCTCGGAAGATCTGAAGTGTTGAGGAGCTTGAGACTACCAGTGGCCACAAAGACAACCAGTGAAGGACATCACACCATCGATTGCCTGGATTGAAGAAAGAGGCTTGGAAAGAGAAAGCGCAAAATGATCTTCCTTGAAAGGATGAGACAGGGCCATCATGAATCAGATGAACACTGGAACAGTTTTAACATTGGGGGAAACTTCTGAGAGGTAGGGTGGAGCACATATGGGCTTTTCTGAGTGCATAGATACCATTTTGAACTGACCTGAACTGGAGGGGGGGGGGGGGAGGACATTAATGTTCCCTATTTGATGTAAAGTGATACTGATAATAAATACGAGAATGACTGGTTTGATTTTGGTGACCTCTTTCCAGAGTGAGCAGTCTGCTTGAGTTCAAAGGTCATAGGGTCAGGTCCGGGCTAGGTGGTGTGCAAAAAAGGGGCAAAAACTCTTACTCCTACTTTTTGTGCATTTGACCAGTTTCCTCCCTTGCCAATGTATTTTCAGAATATGCCCGCGTGTTTCTTATGATTTCAGGAACCTTCCAGACTTTGATCAGAAAGTATGACATAACACTGATACAGATTTTGCATTGTTTCTTCAAATCCAGTTTACTGAATACGTTAAAATTGAATTTAGTTTTCAGATAAATTTCAAATATTGTCCAATGAGATTTCGTTGTGACATTCAACACCGGGCAGCATTATGGTGCGCCCAACAGCCCTACTGTGATAGCCACGAACTTGAATTTGGTCAAATTTGAGTGTTTTACAACCTTTTATCGCTAATAAACTACATATATGACGTCTGTACACTTTGTTGTACACCCCTTGCCGGGTACTGATGATCAACTTAATGACAGGTTTGTATGAATTTTGTCTTTCACCTACTTGTCTGGTCGGCTGTGAATGTGATGCATGGCTTTGTACGTGGTTCTGACTCCGAAGCGATGTGAAATATCACAGAAAACGGGTGAAACGTTCAATCAGAAACACTAGGAAGCAGACAGTGAAACGTAAGTAAGTAACTTGGTATTTTACACCCAGTCAGATATACACTTTTAATCTCGACATGTTTGTAAAACGTTTGTAGGACAGTGACTGTGTGAGAGACTAGAAGTAGAACAATCTTGATAAACCCAGTCTCTTCCAAGTCGATCGAGCAATTTAAAGACCTCTCGACTCATGATCAGACTAAAGAGTGAACAGACTATTTTTACTATTTTAGTAATGTTTTTAAAATGTGATTTAAAAAAAGAAGACGGATAAGTTGTGCTATCCCCATATCATCTCGTTGACGTATGCCAGAATCTTGACCGTCTGGCCCCCAGGGCCCATCAAGATCAGGACTGCCCAATTTCGTTTCGTGCATTTTCGCGAATCTTGACAGTGTTAGAATGTGATGTGTAGGTCAGTTTTAATTGGCTGATTTATGGGGGAAATGTATAAATTCTATAATTGCATTTACAAATGTTTATAATACTCATACAGTCATAGTCATACAGTCATAGTAATAGTACTAATACGCATACATTCAAGAGAAGATCATTGCATACATTCAAGAGAAGATCATCGTGTAATGTTCAAACTGTGATTGGCAGACAGCAAATTTACTTCAGTTGCATTCAAACAAATTTAAACTGCACAAAAATACAGTTACACTTACAGCTGAGTCAGATAATGAAATAGGTAAATTGCTAAAATTGAAAACTTGTCTAGGTTTCTCATGATTTTTCATAGTAAAAAATCATTTGCATTCTGTGTCACTGGCTCAGTCACAAATGTTTGACAGCAGGTAACCACAACATGCAGCAGAATGTGCCATTTCTGTTTGCACGGGAACTTATACAACTTACAAGTATGCTGTATGGTTTCTGGGTCAAGCGAAGAGTGAAACTTCATCTTTTGAGTGATAATTGATATTGAATTGAATCTGATGCATTTATGCTTTCCTTGGGGCTGGGCAGATT
The DNA here is from genome assembly GCA_018857735.1 of Alviniconcha marisindica. Lineage (NCBI taxonomy): Eukaryota > Metazoa > Mollusca > Gastropoda > Provannidae > Alviniconcha > Alviniconcha marisindica. The sequence goes on along the minus strand of JABMCL010001459.1, from coordinate 267,581 downwards.
TCAGGCCAAAATTAACATGTTTTTCAACTTATTTTGTATACAGAACCACCCAAAGAACTTCATTCACTTTCATACCCACTTATTGACTTATTGAGTTATTCTATTTCTACAAAGAATCATCTGTTTAAAAATAGTAATGTGGTGTTCATGTGTGACTGTTAATGTTATGCCTTTTAAGAGTTCATGGGGGATATCCAACTGCCAGTGTCAGAACCATGCTCGGTGCCAGAGCAATTGTGAATTGGGATATTTATTAAAACTCCTATTCCTAATTCACAATATGTCATTCTGAATACAAAAAATGAGGGCATGTTCAGGACATGAAATGATTGTTTATTTTATTTTTGTATTACACTATACGGTAATTTTTGTTGGCAGATTGCACAAAACAAAGCAGATAATTATGACAAGTTGAAGATGGGCAATTTTTAACTAAGTTGCACTTACAGAGAGCTACCTAATACAAGTAATAGTAATACAAGAAAATGTAGGTGACACATCAATTGACAGTTTTAATTGAATGACATACTGTTACAGTTACCAAACTAATATTACTGTTTACTTTATTCACTAGGAAAACTGTCTTGCATTAGTTGTAAAAAAATACAGTTATAAACTGTTCAGTTCAGTTCAATGTGGCATATATTCTGTGTGCTCAGAAAATTCCATAAATATGTGCTCCACCCCTTCTCTCAGAAGTCCCCCAGTATTGCCAATGTTTGTCTGATTGACGGTGGCCTTCTCTCATCCTTTCAAGGAAGATATCAAATGCATCCTCTTTCCACACTTCACTCCTCCATGCAGTTGATGGTGAGATGTCCTTGGCTTTGTGCTTGCTGATAGTGTCTCAAGCTCCTCATCATTTTAGATCTTGCTAGACACAAGCTACTTGTGATGGTTGCTTTGCCTGCCAGTCTATCTGCTCAGTCACTTCCTGTCACTCTGTCTCTGGCTTGTCCATGGCAGGAGATCAACAAACGACAGTTTATAAAGGTGGATGCTGACCATTGGCACATTCCAGTCTGGGCTCCTATTCCATTTTTTACTTTTCGTAGCGAGCAAGTTCACTGCATCTTTGAGGATGATGGCATGTGTGGTTTGAGGCAGTCCAGCAGAGGGCATAGGTGACTCTTCCCACCTCCGTTGTCAAGCTGGAGGTTGAGACCATATAGGCTGCGCTGTCTTCATCAAGTTTATGGATGGTGGCTGCACCTTGCTTGACAGCAAAGCTCCACCCTGACTTGTTTTTAGTGACTTAGCCATCAGAGTACATTGTGAGATCTTGGCGTTTGCTGTTTTCTTGAATATCACATCTATACCTAAAGTTAAATCCAAGAAGCTTGATCTGTGGCTCTGTTTTGCTTACTCAATCACTGGCCATTCTCAGTAGTGCTTTCCCAAGTTGTCTGGCAGGAGTGTCTCCTGAAAATTTTAGGGATCACATTAACACATCACATCACATGCATTGTTTATGCATATTTTATGCAGTTCTGAATACAGTGCTGAGTATGTACACATTTTGTAGATTGTGATGCATAATGTATGCACAAAAATCAAAAGGCTAGACAAGCCACCGACATGAATAAATCTAAATTGTTCTGGGTTGATGAAATTCTTATCCAGAGTATTCCATTTTGGTGAAGTTTACTGGCTTAATTTGACCAAATGTGTGACAAATGGCATTTAATAAGCTGTCACACAAAGTTTTTCAAGCATTTCATTTTGTCTGGTACAATTAATGAATTATACTCATTCGTAGGGTCTGCTCTGAGTTCATCAACTAATATTATGAAAGTGCAATGTATGTGACCATTGACACGCTGTGACTGGAATCACATTATGCAATAAACTGAATAATATACTTTTATAATACAGCTTTTTACAGGTTTAGCTGTTCAGGACTAGGAGTAGGAGGACATGATGGAGGAGAAGGATGTAAAGAAGCGAATGGAACTGGTCTGGGCTGGAGGAGATCAGGAACCTGTTTCCCCCTACATGCACACACCTTTTGCTTCAACAGTTCTCTACCCCCACCCTGTCCCACAAGCACACCCTACTCCCCAGTCAATTTGTCACCCCGAAGGATGAAGCATTGAATAATGGAACTGCCCCATGTGGGACAAAGTGTTTTTGGATTAAATTGAATGATCTTTCTTGAATTTATGAAAGGGCCATTCTCAGTCAGACCTTAGGTTTAACAGGCAACACTGAGGAACTTCTGAGAGACGGGATGGAGTGCAGCAGGCTTTACAGAGTATGCAGATCATATCATTAATCAGTAGGCAGTACTACCTTGAAGTGAACTGTCAGTAGCGTCAGCTGTCATACCACCCTGCCCTACCCCAAGCCCACCATTCAGCTGAAGCTTGGCAAGACTGCCCCCAGTGCTTTTAACTATTTAAGGTTTCGAAAAAATTTGAAAAGTAGTTTACAGGGCCTTGCCCTATGGCACCCCTCCAACCTGGACAATAATTGAATAAAATATTCATACAATTACAAGAGTAATATTTTTTATTATTATTTTAAAAGTGGTTTTACTCTGCACACAGACTGCGGGAGGTGTCTGATCGAATCAGTCGCCATGGTTTTACTTCGCCACCAGCGATGGCTGCCATACGCAATGTCAGCATCCGAGACAGTGTCATGGGCCCCAGCCACATTGCCTTTCTCCTTGAGGTGAGTAGTAGTAGTGTGCTCTACAGTGGAGGGGAATAGTGCCATAGGGGGGAGGGGGTGGGGGAAGAAGGAGCCAGTTGTTGGCATTTCTATTTCAGTCACATTATGGTGGCATAAAGGTGAGTCTATTCTGGCCCTTGACTGCCAATACAGCCCCCTTATGTCACCACAGGGGTGCTGGCCCTGGGCTGCCAATACAGCCTCCTGTATCACCACAGAGGTGCTGGCCCTGGGCTGCCAATACAGCCCCCTAAATGATGTATATCACCACAGGGGTGCTGAGCCCGGGCTGCCAATACAGCCCCCTATATCACCACAGGGGTGCTGGGCCTGGGCTGCTAGAACAGCTCCTTGTATCACCACAGGGGTGCTGGGCCTGGGCTGCTAGAACAGCCCCTTATAATTATATCACCACAGGGGTGCTGGGCGTGGGCTGCCAATATAGCCCCTTGTATCAGCACAGGGGTACTGGGCTAGGGCTGCCAGTACAGCCCCCTATATCACTACTGGGGTGCTGGCCCTGGGCTGCCAGAACAGCCCCTTATAAGTTATATCATCACACTCACAGGGATGCTGACCCAGGGCTGCCAATACAGCCCCCTGTATCACCACAGCTGTCTTGGCCCAGGGCTGCCAATACAGCCCCTTGTATCACCACAAGAGGTGCTGGCCCAGGGCTGCCAATACAGCTCCCTATACCACCACATGGGTGCTGATCATTGACTACCAGTGGGGTGCAGACCCTTGACTGCCAGTGACTACCAGTGGGGTGCAGACCCTTGACTGCCAGTGACTACTGCAGGGGTGCTTACCCTTGACTGCCAGTGACTACTGCAGGGTGCAGACCCTTGACTGCCAGTGACTACTGCAGGGGTGCTGACCCTTGACTGCTGTGGCTACTGCAGGGGTGCTGACCCTTGACCTGCCAGTGACTGCCACAGGGGTGCTGACCCTTGATGGCCAGTGACTGCCACCGGGGTGCTGACCCTTGATGGCCAGTGACTACCACAGGGGTGCTGACCCTTGATTGTCTGTGACTACCACTGGGGTGCTGACCCTTGATTGTTGGTGACTACCACAGTGGTGCTGACCCTTTACTGCCAATGTAGCCCTCTTTTTATTACAGGGTGCTGACCTTTTACTGCCAGTGTAGCCCCCTTTCTACCACAGGGTGATGACCCTTTATTGCCAGTGTAGCCCCCTTACTACCACAGGGGTGCTGACCTTTTACTGCCAGTGTAGCCCCCTTTTTACCACAGGGGTGGTGACCCTTTACTGCCAATGTAGCCCACTTTCTACCATGGCGGTAGTGACCCTTTACTGCCAGTGTAGCCCCCTTTCTACCACAGGGTTGTCACCCTTTACTGCCAGTGTAGCCCCCTTTCTACCACAGGGTGGTGACTCTTCATTGCCAGTGTAGCCCCCTTTCTACCACAGGGATGCTGACCCTTTACTGCCAGTGTAGCCCCCTTTCTACCACAGGGATGCTGACCCTTGACCCCTGCTCCATTTTTTCCCATTGTATAACTTCATGATTTCAGCTTGTCAGCTTGTTGCTGTGTTTTACCCTTTAGGATTAGTGTTGAGGTAATATAAATTATAAAGCTTTAAAACAAAGTGCTGTGGAAATGATTGTGAGTGTGGGTGTGGTTGCAGGATGGACGTATTGCCCGAGTGCAGTACCATCTGGCCACAGATCGTCTGGACCTCAACAAGCTGTCCGACATGAAGCCGTAGGTTTACTTTTCTTTCTGGGCCTGTGTATTGACTCGCATTCAGAAGGAATGTCATCTAGTGTGATTCAGCTAGTGATATTAACATTTTAGTGGAATGTATTATAATGAATAGAATGTACCATTTCATCATTTGGATCAGATTTCCAGTGGTAGTATTTATGTTGGATTGCATGTACACAGTCTGCAAATTAAATTTTGAATTTGTGAAGTGCGCCATTTAGCTCAGCACCAAACAGATTTGAGTTTTTGGTATGCCATGGTTTAATTTGGAAGGAAATTGTGGACTATGGGGCTTTCTCTGTCTGTCTGTCTCTCTCCTTAAAATTGACAATTTATCAGAATAGGCTGTTGCCTAGAATATATTAAAAGGTCAAATCTCGATCCTTGAGAAATTAAGTTCCAAGTTCTCTCCGCTTCTCTCAGTCATTCACACTCTTACTCTCAGGCGACCATCCAAACTGGAGAGTGGGGGAGAGCCAGCGCCACGCAGCCGTGGTGGTACATTGGTGGTGGAGAGTCCTATGGTGTTGATGTCGGAGGCTCAGGCCACTGGTGCGGGGTCACAGTCCGGGTATGTACTTACAAGTAGTTGGTTTTAACTAACTGTCCACATCTAGTATTTAGAAGCAAGCCTTCTTGTCTGCCTTTCTCTGTTTCTGCCTGTCTGCCCGAAGCTTATGGAGTAACTGGAAAATAAGAGTTTGGTGGAGGTGTGCATCTTTGTCTGCCAGTTTGCCTGAAGATTTGGACCAGTGGATTAGTATGGAAAAGGAGAGCTTGATGAGGTGTGCCGCTCACTTTCTGTCTTCCTGTTGGCCTCAAGCTGATGTACAAATGCAGGTTTCCGGGTTGCGTTGTTGGGGGTATGGAGACTGGGAGGGGGTGGCAGAATCCTCTGTTGGGTCATTTTTATGTGAACTGGGGAAATGGCAACTTGAAGGATTGTCAGTTGTAATAAGTATAACCTGATCATCTTCACTTGCGTTTGTTCATTGTTTGCTGTTTCATTGTCATAATTCTAGTGATTATTTAAAAAATATATTTATATGATAAGTGTATCTTTTTTATTTTTAAAAATATATTTATGTGATATGTAGATGCTGTCTCCTGCACAGGCCAAGAGAGCACAGGAAAATGTTACAGCCAGATTTTGTGTGGAGTAGATTTGACGTTTGTGTTTGTATGCACAAATAAAAACACCATACAGTGGGCCTAGTTTGGCTTTGTTCTCAAAAAAACGTGTGTGTGTGTGTGTGTGTCTCCCTTGGCAGAAGTCGTTGGACAGCATCAGGTGCTATGCCTGGTTCCTCCTCCACCTCCCGCAACAACAACCAGCCTGCCGGCTACAACCGCATGCAGCGCACAGTGCACGTCAGTCGAGCACGAAGGTCAGGGGTCATTGTGGGGGCACGACCTCTGGTTCCAGCATCTGTGGTACCTGAGGAGTTGATCAATCAGGTGAGAGAGAGTGTGTGAGGATGTGTGTCAGCTGACTGTGTATGTGTATTGACAGCGGTTGACTCATTTGATTGTGTGTTGACAGTGTTTGATTTAGTTGACAGTGAGTCAAGCATGGTAATTGTCTTCAGAAAGGCAAATTTCCATGGCAGTGAAATTGACTTTCTGCAGGGAAAAAGAATTGTCGCAGGGGTTTGGGGGATTGGGAAGGGAGGATTAGGGGTACAAAATAAAAGGAAGCACTGACTTTAGCTCCACACCAAATACCGGCAAATCATTTCGGAGCTTGTTCACGCATGGTTATCACCTGCTTTAGTCACTTTAATTATGAACACAGCAGCTGGCTGTTACTGTCATGGGCAGGCATTAGTCCTGAACGTAGCTATTACATGCTTCTGTGCTATGTTTTGACAAAGAAAAGAAAAAAGGAGAGAGTATTTGGAAAGTTTTGAAGGATTCACCATATCTGTCACTAGAGTTGTTGACGGGGATGCCCCTCAGCTGCAGTCTTTTCAGATTTTTTCCTTTGAAGCAATTCCCCTGCATGTGTGGGTTGACAGTGGTTGACTCAGTTGACTGTGTTGACAGTATGTGACTCAGTTGACTGTGTGTGTGTTGACACTTTGTGACTCAGTTGGCTGTGTGTTGATGATGATAGTGTGTGACTTATTTGCCTGTGTGTGTTGACACTGTGTGACTGAACTGAGTGTATATATATGTTTTGACAGCTGTTGACTGTATTGATCGTGTGTGACTTAGTTCACTGTGTGTGTGTGTGTGTGTCAATGGTTGACTCAGTTGACTGTGTGACTCATTTGATATTGTGGGTGTTTACAGTGGATGACTCAGTTGACTGTGTTTGTTGACAGTGCCAGGTGGTTCTTCAGGGAAAGTCTAGGAACCTCATCATCAGAGAACTGCAGAGAACTGTGAGTCTGTGCATGTGATGTTTGTGTGTGTGTGTGTTGGGGGGGGGGGGGGGGGACATATGTGTGTTCTTTTGGTAGACAGCTTGTCATTACTTACTACTATGGGGTGGGGGGGCATGTGTTTTGTGTTCTTTTGGTAGCCTGTCATTACTGCCTACTGTGGGTGTGGGTGGGGGGGGGGGGGGGGGGGCAAAGAGAACATAAATAATAAGAGAAGGGGTGAACAAGAACTTTGTATGTCTGTAGTGTGTACACTCATGTGTGGATATTGTAAAAATCATGGCTCAGAAAGCAAGCAGTTACTTTGGCAGAAAAAACCCACACCAGCAAATTAAAAAAATGATAGTTAGTGGACAATAACTGCATAATTCTTCTGTAGGCTGACACGTATTTCAGTAGCACAGTGGATTATTGTGACTTGTTGGTTCAGAACCTGGACGTGAACATGGCCGTGAACAACCTGCTGAGTCGTGACGATGAAGGGGAAGGGGAAGACGAGGACAGCCAGGATTACACCGTGCCCGATGACCTCATCTCTCTCTTGGACTCGGGCATGCATGACCATCCCTCCGTCATCATCGACGCCGACGCCATGTTCAATGAAGACATATTTGGGCACTCCTCTCTGCGCAGCCGTTCTGTCACGCGGTCTAGACTGGGTAGGTGTTGGTCACAAAGTGACCCCATGAGCTAGACTGGGTAGGTGTTGGTCACAAAGTGACCACATGAGCTAGACTGGGTAGGTGTTGGTCACAAAGTGACCACATGAGCTAGACTGGGTAGGTGTTGGTCACAGAGTGACCACATGAGCTAGACTGGGTAGGTGTTGGTCACAAAGTGACCACATGAGCTAGACTGGGTAGGTGTTGGTCACAAAGTGACCACATGAGCTAGACTGGGTAGGTGTTGATCACAGTGTCCACATGATCTAGATTGGGTAGGTGTTGATCACAGAGCGACCATGTGATCTTGATTGGGTAGGTGTTGATCACAGAGCGACCACATGAGCTAGACTGGGTAGGTGTTGATCACAGAGCGACCACATGAGCTAGACTGGGTAGGTGTTGATCACAGAGCGACCACATGAGCTAGACTGGGTAGGTGTTGATCACAGAGCGACCACATGAGCTAGACTGGGTAGGTGTTGATCACAGAGCAACCACATGACCTAGACTGGGTAGGTTTTGATTACCAAGTGATTACATGATCTAGATGTTTTGATTACAAGATGATCACATTATTTAGACCAGATATGTGTTGGTTACATGATCAGGACTGGGTAGGTTCTGATGACAAAGTGATTACATGATATAGATGTTTTGATTACAAGGTGATCACATGATCTAGACCAGCTATGTGTTGATTACCAAGTGATCACATGATCAGGACTGGGTATGTTTTGATTACAGTGATCACATGATCTGCATTTGTTAGGTTTTGATTGCAAAGTGATCACACAATGTAGAGTGATAGTGATTGCTAGACCAATGCTCAAGGCGCTTCACTGGCTGCCAGTTAAAGACAGGATTATTTTTAAGATAGCTACTTTTCTTTTCTTCTTTTTTATGGTACACTGCCACCATACCTGTCATTGTGTCTCTCTGTATACACTCCCCGTGCACTCGTTCCAGTTCAGATGGGGGAAAAAACCTCTTGATTGTGCAAGATGGAAACTTAAGGCTTTAGTTACCAGTCATTCTCTGTTCAGGCTCCCCTTGTCTGGGGACCTTCTTGCTCACATCTGACACTGCAGTTTTCTCTCACAGTTCAAAACTTCTCTGAAAACATTTCTCTTTTACTTCTGCCTACTCTGAGCAACTCTAACCCTTTCGCAGGCATTGGACGCTGTGCTTGATTTGATCTTGATTTTGTTGCTGATGTCTTCACTGGCTGACCGATGTGGTTTTTTTTTGGGGGGAGAGACTGGGAGAGAGGGGGAATCGAGGGGTTGCAATATTGTGGGTGTGCGCATGTGTGGATGTAGGGAGGGACAGAGTGAGATATATAACACATTATTAAATTAGGTTGTGTATTGTAATGTTTCATGTATAGAGCTTTGAACCTCACACATGTATAGTCATAGAGGGATTCAGTGCATTAAAAATGCATTTCTTATTATGATTGTGAAAGAACCAGCACCCAGAAATTGTCCTTTTACTTTTACTTAGTGAACATGAAATTTCTCATGTCTGGCATGTCTTATTGTTGTTCAGAGGCTGTTAGTACATGATCTGTATTAGTCTCCATTTTTCCTGGGCTAGTAGACCGTGACCGAGAGCTGGAGCGTGACCGAGAGATCTTTCGGATACGAGACCGACGACGCCTGGAAGCGTTCCGCGAAGACCTGAAATCCCTGGAGCGTGACAAGTCAGACAGCCTGTCTTCAGACGGATCCAAGAAGATTGGACAGCCATTCCAGAATCCTGTGGTGTTAGGGGAGGAGCTGGAATTCTGGGTGGAAAAGGTATGAGAGGGGATAATTTAAATTATGAAGATGAGCTGTGTAATTATTAGTAATAATAATAATGATAATACATACATTTTCTATAGTGCTATTCCCTGCTGAGCGAGCTCAATGCGCTTGTTCACATACATGTACATAATATTTACATTTACTAACATATCATATACAAGCAATCTCATAATACGTACTTAATAAATTACACTAATATAAAACAAGTACTTGTAAAATGGTGCATAAAATAACTGTTATAAAATATAGAGACGTTACAATAATTGTAAACAGGTACATAATTATAAAGCTGTGTTCTAGGTAATTAGTATTATTACTACGCTAAAACAAAACAAAAAACACACACACACACACATGCACCTCCCCCTCCCCCCCTCTGTCCCTCTCTCTCTCTGCCCATCTCTTTGTCTCACATGCACACATTCTCTCCCCATTTTTATTACTACGCTAAAAAAACACAAACACACACTCCCGCTCCCTGCACTCTCTCTCACTCTCTTAACGACTGTGAAGCAACTAAAACACTCGGGAAGTACATTCATGCGAGGGGTTAGGATGGGGGGGGGGGGGGGGGGGGGGGGGGGGGACTGAAGACTGCAGAGATCCTACTGAAAGAAAGCTGTCGTGAACAAGCGAGTTTTGAGTCTGGATTTAAACAGCAGAAGGGTAGAATTTCTGAGATCGGATGGCAGAGAGTTCCAGACAGAAGGTGCAAGTGGCAGGATGGCTCAGTTGGTAGTGTCAATGTGGGTGGAAAAGCTATGAGAGGGAGATAATGTAAATGATGAGGATAAGCTGTGTAATTATTAGCAGTGGGACAGTCCAGTTGGTAATGTCAGTCTGGGTGGAAGAGGTATGCAATGGGGATAATGTAAATGATGAGGATAAGCTGTGTAAATATTAGCAGTGGGACAGTCCAGTTGGTAATGTCAGTCTGGGTGGAAGAGGTATGCAATGGGGATAATGTAAATTATGAGGATAAGCTGTGTAATTATTAGCAGTGGGACAGTCCAGTTGGTAATGTCAGTCTGGGTGGAAGAGGTATGCAATGGGGATAATGTAAATTATGAGGATAAGCTGTGTAATTATTAGCAGTGGGACAGTCCAGTTGGTAATGTCAGTCTGGGTGGAAGAGGTATGCAATGGGGATAATTTAAATGATGAGGATAAGCTGTGTAATTATTAGCAGTGGGACAGTCCAGTTGGTAATGTCAGTCTGGGTGGAAGAGGTATGCAATGGGGATAATGTAAATGATGAGGATAAGCTGTGTAATTATTAGCAGTGGGACAGTCCAGTTGGTAATGTCAGTCTGGGTGGAAGAGGTATGCAATGGGGATAATGTAAATGATGAGGATAAGCTGTGTAATTATTAGCAGTGGGACAGTCCAGTTGGTAATGTCAGTCTGGGTGGAAGAGGTATGCAATGGGGATAATGTAAATGATGAGGATAAGCTGTGTAAATATTAGCAGTGGGACAGTCCAGTTGGTAATGTCAGTCTGGGTGGAAGAGGTATGCAATGGGGATAATGTAAGATGATGAGGATAAGCTGTGTAAATATTAGCAGTGGGACAGTCCAGTTGGTAATGTCAGTCTGGGTGGAAGAGGTATGCAATGGGGATAATGTAAATTGATGAGGATAAGCTGTGTAATTATTAGCAGTGGGACAGTCCAGTTGGTAATGTCAGTCTGGGTGGAAGAGGTATGCAATGGGGATAATGTAAATGATGAGGATAAGCTGTGTAATATATTAGCAGTGGGACAGTCCAGTTGGTAATGTCAGTCTGGGTGGAAGAGGTATGCAATGGGGATAATGTAAATGTATGAGGATAAGCTGTGTAATTATTAGCAGTGGGACAGTCCAGTTGGTAATGTCAGTCTGGGTGGAAGAGGTATGCAATGGGGATAATGTAAATTATGAGGATAAGCTGTGTAATTATTAGCAGTGGGACAGTCCAGTTGGTAATGTCAGTCTGGGTGGAAGAGGTATGCAATGGGGATAATGTAAATTATGAGGATAAGCTGTGTAAATTATTAGCAGTGGGACAGTCCAGTTGGTAATGTCAGTCTGGGTGGAAGAGGTATGCAATGGGGATAATGTAAATGATGAGGATAAGCTGTGTAAATATTAGCAGTGGGACAGTCCAGTTGGTAATGTCAGTCTGGGTGGAAGAGGTATGCAATGGGGATAATGTAAATTATGAGGATAAGCTGTGTAAATATTAGCAGTGGGACAGTCCAGTTGGTAATGTCAGTCTGGGTGGAAGAGGTATGCAATGGGGATAATTTAAATGATGAGGATAAGCTGTGTAAATATTAGCAGCAGGATAGCCCAGTTGGTAACGTCAGTCTCAGTGGAAGAGGTATGCAATGGGGATAATTTAAATGATGAGGATAAGCTGTATGATCTTTAGCAGCAGGATAACCCTTTGGTGACTGGTGGAAGAGGTATGCAATGGGGATAATTTAAATGATGATAAGCAGCGCTGGTGATGGCACTGATGATAGCATCAGTTATTTGATGCTGATGCTGATGTAAGGCTGCTGCTAGTTGTGATGTGATGATGCCAAATGGCTAAGATGTTGATGTGTAAGTGCCAGCATCTGTGGTGATGGATGGTTATTGGTGTTTTACAAGATGAATGCCTTGCAAAACCTTTCCAAAAATGAAATGTTAATGTGTCTGCATACCACTTCTGTGTTTGCACGTATACATTGCTGATGGCACTCCCCCACAAGTAAATGGAGAGGGAGAGACCTGCAAACATGTACATGTGCGTGTCAGAGAAAAGCTCTTTTTAATACTTTTATACTTGTGAAGGAGCCATTATGTATTATGTGCTTACCGTTCTGGAATGGTGGGGGGGGGGGGGGGGGGGGCTGCCAATAGCTAACAGTGTTGTTGCTGTTTTACTTTTCCAGGATGGAGAGAGCCCTCGGTTCAGCAACATCGGTGCAATGCACTCAGAGCTGGTGGCCGTAGGAACCAATGGACAGCTGTACAGCTGGAAGTGGTCGGACCCGGAGCCCTACAGAAGTGCTGAGGTCAGTGGGACTTCGCCCTGCAGCTGGCGTGGCTTGGGGATAATTTTGATAATGTAAAAATGCCCAAACACAAAAATATACATTATTTGTAGAACTGGTTTGGCGAGATTGTTGTGAATTCTTGATTTTATTACAGGTCAGCTTTTCATATAACCGTTGTTCCCATTATAGAATGTTGTTTTTAGTTGAGTGTTGATGGCAACGGAACAATGCTTCATGTGTGACTGTGTGTGTCCCAGAACCTGTTGAGTCGACACCCCAAGGCAGCGGGCCTGGCCCTGCTGGGGGAGAAGATCGTGGGCATGGCGGTCTGCAGCATCAGAGCCTCCGTCTTCACCGAGTCGGGCAAGGTGAGCAGTCAAGACTTTTTGGTGACTTATGCATGATGTTCAGTGATGTTTGGGAAGGGTGTGTAAAGTATTCAGTGGCCCCAAACATTTGTTCGTGCTTATGGTTTACTGTGCTTACTGTTTAAGCCCTGTGGTTCTTTTAGCACTGAAATGTTGATTTATGTGAAACTTTTGAGCAGCTAGGGTACAAGTTGTTGTTTAAAGTGACCCAACGCAGCAGGAAGCATTACCTGCTGTGTTGTCATTCTGTGCAAGCAGTTAGCTGATACCTTCCTCAGTGGCTGACAGTCCTATCTCAGGTTCAGCGCCAGTGCATACTGTAGCTGGTGTCTGCTTTTACATTGCTATGACTGTACGAGTATCCATTGTCGGAGAGTCATTGAGTGTTCTGTCTGCAGGTGGCTTCATGGCTGGATGAAGTGCTGTCATGCGTGTCCAGCAAACTGGAGCACCCGGCACAGGTGTTTGCCGAGTTTCAAACGGACCGCATTGCAGCGCTGCACGTCTGTCCTCTCTACACCTGCGCTCAGCTGGAGAGCGGGGCGCTGTACTGGTGGTATGCACAGCACCTTTCTCTGCATCGGCCCTTTTAGTGGGGGATGTGCTCATGTATGTGTGCACTTACTTTCAGTTAGTTGTTGACATGTATAGGTAGGGAATTGTGTGAAATGTTCTGCTAAAATGGTTTTCAGGTTGGGTAAGAAAGAGGTCACTGTGTGGAGGGGAGGGCAGGGGGTCCTTAGTACCTCTGGGTGCTGTTGTTTTCGGAAGAAAGAGATGAGAGCAGTAACACTAATACAAATACAGAGGTTGAAGCAGAAAGAAGACTCCTGTACCACCCCTTCCTTATGGATATATGCACACACACACACACACTTACTCACAAATGTGCACAGAAATTCACTCTCACACACATGCACATACACACACACACACACACACACACTCGCATGTGCATGCACTCTCTTCTTTGTGGTGATAAAGCCATTCAGTGCTGATGCATGTCTGTATCTCCTGACTGACGTGACTTCTCTCTGGCAGGGGTGTGATGCCGTTTGCCCAGAGAAAGAAGCTGCTGGAGAGGACACGCTCACGCAAGAAGAAGACAAAGGAATCGACGGCTTCGTCCAATTCAGAGATCGTCGCTGGATCAACGGTCAGTACTGGTCAGATGATTAAGTGTGCAGGTCAACAGCTGTGCAACAGCCCTCAGCACAGTAGCCCTGAAGACAACACCCCACACTAGAACAGTGCAACGCCCTTCAAGACGAAAATGCAACACAGCTCTGTACAATACCTTTTAGTGCAACACCCTGAGCAGAGCCCTTTGCAGTACCAGCATTGTAATTCCTTGTTGGTCAGAAGTGTATGTTTAGTGTTGAGAGAGAGAGAGAAAAAAAAAAAAAATCCTGTATCCTACATCGCCTTTTTGTTTTCTTAATTTTTTTTTTAAATTTGAACAAAATCTCACTAAGCACAATGATCCTTTAGTTGATGGCAGCATACATGTAGAAATGAACGTCATCATCACAGTTTTGTGTACTCCCAGTTCCCCTTGGCTCAAACCCCTGTTGTTGTTGTTGTTGTTGCAGGTGTGTTTACGCAGCACCCCCCTGTACCATGCAGGGGCCATGGCCTTTGCCTACATCAACGGTGTTCCCAAGGTTGGCTATCTGGTGGACTCCGCCTGGCTTCTGAGTGACAGCTGCCGCTTCCGCATCAAGGCTCCCAACAGGTAATGGTTGGGGACAGTCCATCTCTGTGGGCAGACTGCTGACGCTCACTCCATTTTGCTGGGGTACGAGTTGTCTGTGATAAAAGTAGGTCTGTCCTGCCATTTTGCCTGTTTCTCTCTTTAGTGAGAAGTGATGCCACTTTGCTTGTGTTTTTTTTTAGTGAGAACAGGGTTGATGCCACTTCACTGTGATGCCACTTTTCCAGTTTCTTTAGTGAGAACAGGGTTGATGCCACTTTGCCTGTTTTAGTGAGAACAGGGTTGATGCCACTTTGCCTGTTTCTTTAGTGAGAACAGGGTTGATGCCACTTTGCCTGTTTCTTTAGTGAGAACAGGGTTGATGCCACTTTGCCTGTTTCTTTAGTGAGAACAGAGTTGATGCCACTTTGCCTGTTTCTTTAGTGAGAACAGGGTTGATGCCACTTTGCCTGTTTCTTTAGTGAGAACAGGGTTGATGCCACTTTGCTTGTTTCTTTAGTGAGAACAGGGTTGATGCCACTTTGCCTGTTTCTTTCTGCAGTGAGAGCAAGACTGAATCCAAGCCGGAGACGAAGACGAGCAGCGAGACCAAGACGGACATGCCCCCTCCCTCACCCGCTTCTTCTGTGTGTAGTGACCACAGCAGTGCCTCCCTGCCTGCCTCTCTTAGTAAGTCATTGCTTGTCGATCAGCCAGGTGCCCTCAGTCCGTCAGGAAGTCCCCTCAGTCAACCAGTACCCCCCTCAGTCAGTCAGTGAGCTCCATCAGTCAGCCAGTACCCCCATCAGTCAATCAGTAATCTCCATCAGTCAGCCAATAGCCCCCTCAGTCAACGGTCTCTCAGTCATTAGCCCCCTCAGTCAGCAGGCCCCTCAGTCAGTCAACTATCTTATCATTCAGCCAGTAGACTCCTCAGTCAGTAAGCTCCATCAGTCAGTCTCAGTAACCTTCATCAGTCAGCCAGTAGCCCCCTCAGTCAGTCAACGGCCTCTCAGTCAATAGCCCCCTCAGTCAGCAGGCCCCTCAGTCAGTCAACTATCTCCATCATTCAGTCAGTAGACTCCTCAGGCAGTCAACGGCCTCTCAGTCAATAGCCTCCTCAGTCAGCAGGCCCCTCAGTCAGTCAACTGTCTCCATCATTCAGTCAGTAGACTCCTCAGGCAGTCAACGGCCTCTCAGTCAATAGCCCCCTCAGTCAATAGCCCCCTCAGTCAGTCAACTATCTCCATCATTCAGTCAGTAGACTCCTCAGGCAGTCAACGGCCTCTCAGTCAATAGCCCCCTCAGTCAGCAGGCCCCTCAGTCAATCAACTATCTCCATCATTCAGTCAGTAGACTCCTCAGTAAGATCCATCAGTCAGCCAATAGCCCCCCTCCAGTCAGTAAGCCCCATCAGTCAGCCAGTAGCCCCCTTCAGTCAATCATTGGCCTTCTCAGTAGTCCGGATTTTGATTAGGGTGGCATCTGTAGCTGCTTTTTCTTGATGCTTGGTTTTGTGAGAGTCTCTGGTGACAGCAGCATTTGTCTGCAATAACTGGCTCCTCAAAATGGGAATGGAACAGAGGGGAGAAAAACTGGTTGGGTTGTGCTGTCCGCTTGAGGTAGCACACGATAGCTTACTTTTGCATAAAAGATAGCTTACTTTTGCATCAGTGCTGGGTGCCTTGTTGCTGGTTGTTGTGGTTGTTGTCAGGTAGTATACTGCACTGTTTCCAGCGGGACCTTTTCCTTGTGAGAGTTGGGTCATTCTTCCATTGGAAAGCCATCTTTGAGAGAGTTTCACCCCATAACCTGTTCCTGAAGTTGGGACGGGTTGGTGCGGACAAAATCTAGAACAAAAGTTGGGGTAGAAAATTGACAGCAGTGTTCTCAAGGTGGTGATGTTCACAGCATACCAGGCTGGAGATTTCAGTGGTACAAATAAAGACTGTGTAATCATCCCCCTGCTGTGTTTGTAGAGAGGTGATGTTCACTGTATACCAGGCTGGAGATTTCAGTGGTACGAATAAAGACTGTGTAATCATCCCCCTGCTGTGTTTGAACAGAGCGGAAGAAAGCGGCCACGCCTTCCAAGGAGGAGGAGAAAAAGGGGGACGAAGAAGAGCGATGGCCACTTCGCAACGTTGTCTTCATTGAGGATTCTCGCCTTGTCCAAATGGGCAAAGTTCTGAAGGTGCTAGAATATTCTCTCGTTCACTCCTGTGTTCTCCCCTGTGTCTGTCTGTCTAATTTGTCTTTGTGTGTTGCTGCCTCTCTCTCTGTCTCTCTCTGTCTCTGTTTCTCTTTGTCAGTCTTGCGCTTCTCTGTCTGTGTCTGTCAGTGTGCCTGTCTGACTTTTTTTTTTTTCGCTGTCACAAGAATTTCATGTTTGAGTCTGAATTTTAGGTAACATTTCTTGCAAAGCGAATAAATCTGTTTACCTCACGTTTTGCTTTGATTGCTCTTTGGGTGGGGACAATTTTTGCTTTGATGCGTTGTTCGCTGTGATCAGTTTATAGTGTAATTGCCGCATTAAAAATAGGAAACATATGTCTATCAAAACTGTGTTGTGTACTTAAGTCAGTAAATTATTCTGCCTTCTTGTCAGATGTTCACTTTCATCGCTGCAAGTCACAGAGATGGACACATTTTGGTCAACAGCATCTTGGATTGCAGTGAAGGCGAGGGAAATATTTTGGTTGTCTTGGCATAGCTGTGACATAACAGTGTGTGTGATTGTAGGTGGATGGGGCATACGCTGCTGTCAAGTTCCATAACCGTGACAATGATGGTGCCTCAACCAGCAAGGATGATGGTTCCACTCTACTGCAGGACTGCCGGCTCCTCCGGAAGGATGAACTACAGGTAACAGTTGTATTGTGTGTGTGTGTGTGTGTTGTTTGTGTGTGTGTGGTGTGTGTGATCAGAAATGGTAGTAGTTTTTATTTTACATGCAGATTGACCTGTTCTGATTGTTCTGGCTATGTGCAGTCTGTGACAGCTCTCTTGGTTGATCTCCATGAAATGTATGTTGTGTTGCCCTCTACTAATAATAGTAGTTATATCATGAAGTGTGCCTGCCATTGCCGTGTGCTGTGTTAGACTGTCTTGATTACTCTCTCTCTTTTTCTCTCTCTTTTTTCTTTTCTTTTTTCCAAACAATCTTCCCATTGAAATCTAGGAAGGGAAGAGGGATAAGAGCAGAGGAATTATGCAGCATTGCTGCCGATTCAAGTTGTGGTTTGTTTGATGCTGATGTATTTCACCCTGACATGACCTTCAAGGTTAAGTGGACAATAAAAACCAGTCACTCACTGACTGGAGGTGTGTGGTCAGAGCTGGCTAACATCCTGACGTCTTGCATTCTTCTACCCCTTGCAGCTGGTGAAAGGCGTCAGCGCTCCTCGCAACCCAGACTGCTTCCAGAAGGTTCCCAAGAAAGTGAACGTGGCGGAGAATGGGCAGGTCTTGGCCGTCTCCGTTGACTGCGACAGTGAGTGCTCCCTCTGCCTGTGTTAGCTACCTGTTTGGGTGGGGGGGGGGGGGGGGGGGGGGGAATCTGGCAGTCCTACAATCTCCATTGAGTGACAGGCAGCGCTGCGCTTGTCTTACTTAGCCAACTGGTGGGGCAGGGGCGGGGGGATGGCTGAGTGATGGTACTGCCATCTCTGTTTATCACAGTCAGTGCACCGCAGTACCCTAGCTGGTAGATTTGGGGTGTTTTAATTAACTCTTTTAATTTTTACATTTTATTTATTTACTTGTGAGTTTATTATTTTGTTATTAATGTAGGGGGTTGGCAAGCGCTAGCAGTTTCCACTGAGGGCGACTCCTCTGTGTTGTTTGTTTTTGCTTTTTGCTGTGCTTGTCTTTTTTTAAATGCCTGGTTTTGTTTGTACTCAGACAGGTGTTATGTTGGTGCTGATGATGATTGACAGTGGTGATGATGACCCATGGTAATTTGAGGGATGATGCTGATGCTGAATTGTGATAATGCTGATGATGATTGACTGGTGATGATGACCCATGGTAATTTGAGGGATGATGCTGAATTGTGATGATGCTGATGATGATTGACAGTGGTGATGATGACCCATGGTAATTTGAGGGATGATGCAGATGCTGAATTATGATTGTGACAGTGACAGAAAACAAAGAGGAGTAATATGATAGACCTGTGATGACGATGATAACGACAGTGATGATGATTGTTGCCAGTGATGATTGTGTTTGATGTGACCAGACATCCACATGGTGGTTCAGTCGGGCTCACGGCTGACGTACGTGGTGCACAACCTCAGCTTGGGCAAGACGGAGCAGAGCTCGCAGTTCCCCACGGACGCCACGTCTTTCCTGGGCACGCGCAGGGCACCTGTTATGCTGCGCACCACTGCCGAGGTAAGGGGCGCACCTTCGGCATCAGCGTCCCCTTCTTTCTCTGCTTTCTTTCCTTTGGAGAAGAATCAAATGCAGATTTTTAGGGTGTCAGTTCTTTGTGAAGGGGTGGGGTGGGCTGTTTCTTAGTTTTATGGGTTTATTTATGAATTGGTGGGATGTGAGCTTTCATGTTTTGTGAATTTTACATTTCTCAGTTTCATGAACGGAAAAAAAGAAGAAGTTATTCTCAGTAACATTTACCGTTATTTTAAGGTTTCTCTCAAATGATTTGTTGTACTGCTTATTGAGCATTTGAATGTTTTATGTAATTTGTGAGACAGAAGTCCAGTTTCTGTACTGTGGCTGACGGTAAAGTTGTTTTGTATTGTGACATTAGGACAACAGTGACCTGGTGCCTTTTTGTGTTGATGATTGCCAGGAGTCTCAGCCAGTGTTGCTGTGCGACGGCAACGGTGCCATGTACCTGCTGGCCAAGGACTGTAGCGAGAACATCCGTGACCCGCTGTGGCTCGACCTGCCACCCGTGACCTGCCTGGCCATGCGCATTACCCACCTGCCCACCGCCGCACCCCACCAGAAAAACAAGACGGCCATCATCGCCCTCACAGTGCAGGTGAGACTCGCTCGCCAAACCTCGGTTTTGGCCACCCTTCCTCCAAGCTCAGCCACGATTGGTAATGCTCTCGAAGGGGCACTTCTGCCATGCATCTGTCCCTTAAGTCTCATGCTGTGAGCACCCTCCATGTGGAGAGGCTGAGTTTTAAGACTATGGAAGCGGCATAGTGTTGAAGCATGTGCTTAAATATTGGATACTTCACCCTGGGTGAAAAATTTATTCCACATCCACTCAGTTTTTAGTTTTATTTCTACTGCCATAAGCACTTTGAGCAGTTATATGAGCTGTGTGAACACCAATAAAGAAGATGTCAGCTGACAAGTTTTTGAGACCAAATAGCCTAATCAGTTATGTCAGTGGTTTGAGGAAAGATGTCCTCAACTGATGATAGGAGTCTGGATGAGACTGTGGCATGTTAGAAGAGAATCTGTAGCTGAAATGCAGAACATAGTTTTCAGAGGGGTCCTCTAGGGTCATGAAATTCATCTTTAACGAGGCTGGTGCAGCTTGCTTTTTTAATTCTCCTGTATCAATCTTTGAAAGTGTAGGTGTTGCTTTCGTAACTAACGCGCTCATATGTCACGTCATGTGTGTGTCAAGCCATGTTATGCTTGTGTCTAGCCATGTTTGTGTCGTGTCATGTCATGTTTGCATCAAGCCATGTTTGTGACATGTTTGTGTAGCCATGTTTGTGTCATGCCATGTCATGTTTGTGTCAAACCATGTTTGTATCATGTCATGTTTGTGTCAAGCCATGTTTATGTCATGTTTGTGTCAAGCCATACTTGTGTCATGTTTGTATATCAAGTGATGTTTGTTACTTTCAGCACCAGCGCCTGATGCCCTACATTCTGCGCTGTGACCTGGAGCGGGTGAAAAGCGTCATCGCTACACTGGAAGAGGATCTCAGTGAGTCACTTTTTGACTTGTTTGATGGCGTGTGTTCTGTTAGGAAGAAAGCGCAGATTACTTATGAGTGTCCAATTGACTGTGCACTGTGTGACTGAGATTAGCATGTGACTGTGCTGTGTGGACTGTACAAGTGTGTGACTGTGCTGTGTGGACTGTACAAGTTTGTGACTGTGCTGTGTGGATTACAAGTGTGTGACTGTGCTGTGTGGACTGTACAAGTGTGTGACTGTGCTGTGTGGACTGTGCTGTGTGGACTGTACAAGTGTGTGACTGTTGCATGGACTGTACAAGTGTGTGACTGTGCTGTGTGGACTGTACAAGTGTGTGACTGTGCTGTGTGGACTGTACAAGTGTGTGACTGTCGCATGGACTGTATAAGTGTGTGACTGTGCTGTGTGGATTACAAGTGTGTGACTGTGCTGTGTGGACTGTACATGTGTGTGACTGTGCTGTGTGGATTACAAGTGTGTGACTGTGCTGTGTGGACTGTACAAGTGTGTGACTGTGCTGTGTGGACTGTACAAGTGTGTGACTGTTGCATGGACTGTACAAGTGCGTGACTGTGCTGAGTGCACTGTACAAATACATGACTGGTGGGTGTTGTGTCCACCAGAGTCCAACGCCACGAGCAAGCTGGTGGGAGAGGTGCTGAAGGAGCACTGCGACGGCAACCGCAACATCCTACACATGTGTGTCAACGCCTGCATCCCAACCTCCAACAAGGACTATGAGCAAGGTTGGTCAGTTTCTGTCTGTCTCCTCCCCCATTCATAGGTGATAATGCTGCCACCGTTGACTAAGGGGTGACATATATTGATTGATGGATGACAGCTGTTGACTGGTGAGTGACAGCTATTGACTGGCGAGTGACAGTTTTTGACTGGTGAGTAGACAGCTGTTGACTGGTGAGTGACAGATATTGGCTGGCAAGTGACAGCTGTTGACTGGTGAGTGACAGCTGTTGACTGGTGTGTGACGGCTATTGGCAGGCGAGGGACAGCTGCTGGCTGTAAAGTGGTGGCTATTGACTGGTGAGTGATTAGTGTTTAAAGACAGCTGTTGACTGACATTGATTGATGAGTTCAGCTCTTTTTTGGTGTGTGTGTGATGTTAATGACAGCTGTCGACCGTCATTGATTGATGAGTTCAGCTCTTTTGTGTGTGTGTGTGATGTTAATGGCAGCTGTCGACGGACATGGACTGATGAGTTCAGCTCTCTTTTTTTGGTGATAGTATTGTTGCAAGGGCTGACTGCTGAGTGTCAGCTATTGATAAATGTGAGACAGCTTTTGACTGCTGGGTGATAACTGGTGCCATTGCTGAGTGATGGATTGTGTGACCATTGCAGAGCCCAGCATGACAAACACCAGCACGTCGTTCAGTTCCACTCTGGATGCCGTCAACAGTGCTGTGGATGCCTTGACCTCCATACAGCGCAGCGAAGAGCCACCAAGTCGCAGGTACTGCCCCTTTCCTTACCTTGGTCTGCATTTAGAAGCTCTCACATTTTAGATCTTCGGTCCCTGTTGGAAAATATGAATCCCAAACACTTAACAAAAACATTGCGCATGCACACAGATAATTTTATGTAGACATGCATGCACGTGCGCATGGTGAGCTGTTAAGTACGTAACAAGATTTCTGGCCAGCTGTAGCTGCTTTTGGGGTGTCATGAGCCCTTTAAAGATTTAAAATGCAGCGTGGAAAAGATGTGGCTCTGGCTTGGAGAACGTTTTAAATTTTTTTTTTTATGTATGATTATGTTCATGCATAAATTGTGTGTGCTTCACTCTGGTACAGTGACCATAGGGAGAAACATTGGAGATATGGGGTGTGAGGATATCTTGGCATGTGTTGACTTTGTCGCAGCACCACGCCGGTGTGAGACCTGATCCGTCATGCATTCACAATGTTATGTGAGGATATCTTGGCATGTGTTGACCTTGTTGCAGCACCATGACCGTGAGAGACCTGATCCGTCGTGCGTCCACGGCAGCGAGGGGGGTCAGTGGGCTGGACGTGAGGGATCTGGACCGTGAGGAGTCGGGCATCTCCATCCCCCCACTCCACTGGCCCACTGAGCCACCGCCTTCCTATGACTCTATCCACTCTGGTCAGTATATTGCTCTGTGGCATGACTGTGTGTGTGTGTGTGTGTGTGTGCACATGCGTGCGTGCATGCATATGTGCTTGTGGGTGAGTGGGAGAAGAGTTGGGCAGGAGTTGGGCATCTCCATCCACAGAGCCACCAACATCCTGTGACCGCATTATTTTTGTTTTCTGTAGTCTGTGTCTAGCTCTGGGGTGATGGGTGGGTGCCTGGCATCTCAGTTGACTGTGGTTTTTGTGTGATGACGGTGGGATACTGATACGGCATGTTGATACTGTTACCCAGGCATGTTCATCTGTTTTAAGTATTACATCTGAGTTCCGCTTGTCCATTGTGCGGAAGAGTGGATGGATGGGTTAGTTAGTGGGTTCTTGGATTGTAACGTCCTGCACGGGGTCACATCAGTACCAGTATAATTGACCCTGCAAACACTGACTATAGCGTTGTACTGCTGGGTGTGTGTGTGTGTGGTGCTCTTCTAATTAGTGTGCATTGCCTCCTGGATAGTTTACATTATTTGCAGGCAAGCATCAAAGACTGAAGTGCTCATCAGCAGGCGAGTCAGTGCTTGCTGTGCTTGGCTGTGACTTTTCGATGTCCCCAGTGACCTGCATGTCTGTCTCTCTTCCCTCAGACTCGGCTGTGTCTGGAATGGGCGCAGGGCTGGGTACCTCCAGTGGGGCGGGACCCAGCAGCGGCGGGGGTGGGGCTGACATCACCTCCCTGGGGGCGGGGCCTGTCAAAATGGAGGACAAGGAGCGCAGGACGGTCGCTCTGCAGATACTTCACTTGCTGTTGGAGTCGCGGCCTTTTCAGCCGCACCTCCTGACACTGCTGACTGCCAGGTGAGTGGGGCAGATTGCTGACCTGGGGGGGGTGTATATGGGGGGGGGGGGGGGGGGGGGGGGGATGTGTTGGGTGCATAGTGTGTGTGTGAATACATTGAGAGCCTGTACAATTTTGAAAGAGAGAAAAAAGGTACATGTATGTGTGTGGGGGTACGTGTGTGTGTGTGTGGGTGCATGTATGTGGTTGGAAGAGTGGTATGTATAAGCAACTTAGTTTTATATGCCCAGTCAGTGGATACATCAGGTACACATATATTTGTGAATAAAAGGAGATGGCATGCACATGGGCGACATCAGAGTTTTGTTAAGACTGTGTGGGTATATCAGGTACACATGCATTTGTGAAAAAGAGAGAAAAAATAAGATACATGTGTGTGTATGTGTACCTGAGTGCACATGGACATACATAAATTTTGTTAAGATGGTATAACACCAACCGAGAAGCCCCCATAAAAAGAATAAAATAAAAGCGCACAGGTTGTAAGATTTCCCTGCAGGCTTCCATGGAAGTGCAGCTCCTTTTCATAATAACAATCTTTACTAAGTAATGTTTCCTAAATTGTTGATGGCTGTTGACATGGGAAAAGATGCAGGATTACGCCACCATCTCATCCAGTCAGTGGAACCATTCCTCTGTTTTGGACAGAAATGCTGAGGGTTGCACTCCGTTCATGCAAGCTGTGTGCGGCCGAGCGTACCCTGCGGCCTTGACCCTCCTGAACTGTGCATTGAAACTGGCGGCGCGGGGAGAGTCTGGGGAGACAGACCGAGGGGTGCTGATGACCATGCTGTACCCATCCGGGTCCAGTCTCGACAACTCCCCACTCCATGTCCTGTGCGCTAACGACACTTGTAGTTTCACCTGGACAGGGGCCGACCACATCAACCAGGTAAGTCCGCTCTGCTTCAGCGCGACATTGTGAATGTGATTTGTTGTAACTGTTGGTTGCATTTTGCCACAGGCTAATTAATTCAAGATACACCTTTTTTTTTCTTCTTCTCCATAGCAATTTTTGGACTTAACTCTTTTTGTATTGCAAACAGGGATTCCTCGTTCATACTTCTCAGTATCCACAGCCCATGAGTGGGGCATCCCCATTTTTATGGTACTTTCATTTTCGGGGCTGTTGCTCATGAGAGTGACATCCCATTATGGAAATTACCAAGGGAAATCACTCTCACTATTGGGCAATTCAGCGAAGCTGGTTTGCTAGAGTGAATGTGCTTTGTAATCTTTCGCGCAAGAAGTCGCGAGAGGTCGCAGTGCACTTCAGGGCCGATTTCTGAGTAGGCGTTGCTTCACACTGTGTATAACAGTGGAAGTTGAATCAAGAATCGCGAAGCAGTACAAATGCCAATACTGTTGCAGTTGCAAAAATTACGTGGGAAGGGGGTGGAGGGTGGAAAAAAAGTGTCTTTGCATCGATTTTTGGCGGAACAGAAGATCGTGAGTTCATAGAAAAAATGTGTTTTGGGGCATCCTATAGCACGAGCAACAAGTTATTGTTGTTGCCAGACACATTCTGACTACAGGCCTCCAAAAATGCCTTTAAAGTTGGCAGTGTAAAATTCGCAAATTCACTGTCACTGCCTTCCATTATGAAGAAAGTACGCACCGGAAGTAAAAGCAGCCAAGGGACTTAAGCAATGCCGGGCAAAAGTAAGGGAATTAACAATCCCGCCTGAATCGCCCAATATCGACATACAGTGAGCATTTTGCAGAAGTGAATTTTTTTCTTCTTTTTTTTGTGATGGATCATTGAAGACTCACCATCTAAGAAGTGATCAGAGAGCTGTTTATGGACAGAGATAGTGAGGAGGAGCCTGATGAAAGTGACGATGATTCAGACAGTAGTTTTGTGCCAGAAACTGTACCAGAAGAAGAAAATAGTGATTCAGATGGTGGCAATGCTGACAGACCTTCGTGTTTGTATCTACTAATTTGTTTCTTATACCAGCCACACTAAGCCCTCAACATCCAAAACTTACTTGGGCAGGGAAAAGCACTCCTCTGTTTACTTGGTAGGAGTAGTGTTAGGGAAAAAAAGGCCTGGGGTTTGGGGTTCTGTCCTGCTGATGACTGATGTCCAGGGCTCACGCTATCTGGTAATTTCCCATATTTTACCAGCTAAGATCAGCATATACTGGAAACAAAATCAGCAACTGGACTGCGTGTGGAGACAGCTTGACTGGGTCTCAATTTTTTTTTTTTTTTTTAGAAAAACAAAAACACATCAGAGAGAGAAGGGGAGAGAGAGCATGTGTGTGTGTGTGTGTATCTTCTAGACAGGGATGGGAACAGGGTGTTTGCTAGTAGAACTTTAGTAGTATAGATGACCGTGTATCTGACCGGTTACAGTAATTTTCTTTCTCTGCTTTACAGATTGAAAATTGTCTAGTGTGACCAGTGCTAGTCACTGCATGGGTTTGTTGTTGAGTGGTTGCAAAAACTGTGTTTGTGAAGGAGAATTTTCAGTAGTTAGCTGCCTCAGACTAGTGGTGGCCTTGCTGTCCGAGTGCTAAGAGGGATTTTGTTTTGCAGGACATCTTTGAGTGCAAGACGTGCGGCCTGACGGGAACGTTGTGCTGCTGCACCGAGTGTGCCCGCGTCTGCCACAAGGGGCACGAGTGCAAGTGAGTACTGTCCCGGAATTCCCTGACTGCTTTTATGCTGCTGGCGTTGAAAGTGGGTGATGGGAATGCACGACACTTTCTGTTGCCGTGGCCTGCAGAATCACATGAAAAATCTCAAGCGTGTGTTGTGTGTGGAGACAGAAGAAGACCGGGCTCATGTTGTATTGTGACTTGTACTGTACATGTGTGGTGTGTTGTCCTGACTGGATGCTGCAAGTGTGTGTGTGTGTTGTGTATGGAGACAGGGCTCATGTTGTATTGTGGCTTGTACTACACGTGTGTGTTGTCCTGACTGGATGCTGCAAGCATGTGTGTGTTGTGTATGGAGACAGAGCCCATATTGTATTGTGACTCTTACTACACATGCATGTTGTTGTCCTGACTGGATGCTCTAGGTGTGTGTGTGTGGAGACAGAAGAAGACAGGGCCCACATTGTGTTATTGTGACTTGAGTTACACCTGTGTGTTGTCCTGATGGGATGGTCCGAGTGTGTGTGTGTTGTGTATGGAGACAGAAGAAGACACATGCATGATGTCCTGAGTAGATACTCTAAGTGTGTGTGTTGTGTGCGTGTGCAGATTGAAGAAGATGCATGTGTGATGTCCTGAGTAGATACTCTGTGTGCGTGTGTGTTGTGTGTGCAGACAGAAGAACACACATGCGTGATGTCCTGAGTAGACACTCTAAGTGTGTTGTGTGTGAGTGCAGATTGAAGAAGACACGTGCGTGATGTCCTGACTGGATGCTCTAAGTGTGTGTGTTGTGTGTGTGCAGACTGAAGAAGACACACGCGTGATGTACTGAGGAGATACTCTAAGTGTGTGTGTTGTGTGTGTGCGTGCAGACTGAAGAAGACGGCACCCACAGCCTACTGCGACTGCTGGGAGAAGTGCAAGTGCAAGGCGCTGGTGGCGGGACTGCAGAGCTCTCGCTTCACCCTGCTCAACAAGCTGCTGGCTGAGACGGACCTGGTCACCATGCCCAACAGCAGGTGATTCCCCCCACCACCAACCACACACACATTTTCTCTGTCTCCTATTCTACTCCTGACATTTCCAGCTGTCTCCAGCTTGCTTCAAGTAAATCTCTGTGTGGGGAGTGGAAGGGGGGTGGGTTAGTGACAAATTTGTGAATATTAATATATTTTTGATATCATTTGTTTTTGCTTGAATATGAAACGTGCCTAGGGCTTACCTGAGAAAAGGTGCTCCGATACGCTGTTATTAGTATTTTACCTGGTTACCGTGACGAACGGTGGGTGAGCCCTACCCTCCGTGCCCTTCCCCACGCCTTGCCAAACAGCAGTTGCTTTCCCCCTGCCACCAGTCCCCTCTTGCACACGTACACAGACACATGCATAGTCCCTAGCTGTGCAAAATGTTCTGTAAACCTTCTGTACTTTTCTGTAAATGGTTTGGATGTGGAAATTTTGTCTGTTCCATCATGACTGGTTGTATTCATTGTTTCAGGGGAGAGAACATCCTGCTGTTCCTGGTCCAGACAGTGGGCAGACAACTGGTGGAACAGCGACAACATCGACCATCCCGCACACGGGTCACCTCCTCCCGCAAAGCACAAATAGCTGATGGTGAGTTTGTGATTGGCAGGTGGTGAATTGGTGAGCTGTGATTGGCAGGGGGTGAATTGGTGAGCTGTGATTGGCAGGTGGTGAATTGGTGAGTCATGATTGGCAGGGGATGAATTGGTGATGGGGAATACAGTTGGGTGCATAAGGATGGACAGATCACTTTCCTTGGCATGAGCGTTGTTCTGTACCCTTATGCGTGGTGCACCCAAAGCCATGCCACCGAGAAATAGCCTGGTTTGCACCAACCAGTAAAGTGATTGTCATTCAGTTCAGCCTCACTGAAATAGCCTGGTTAGCACCAACCAGTTAAGTGATTGTTGTTCAGTTCAGCCTCACTTCAGTGATGTGCTGTTTGAAGGGGAGCAAAAAGAACAAATCTGTGTGGTGGCTAAAGATGACAGAAACCTCCCAAAGAGAGTGCTGGTCTGAATCTCGGTACAGCCTTCCCTGGCCATGTGTCAGAACAAGGCCCAGTTAAGAGGTATCGTGGCGTCAGTTGACGTGGGGGTCCTGTGGTTGCTTAGTGCTTGTGAGAGCCTCTCTTCATTCTTCCGTCTTTCTTCCTTCTGCCGCCCTGCCAGATCTAGAAATGCCAGAGCATGACCTGGAACCTCCACGCTTCAGTCGTCGTGCGCTTGAGCGAATCCTGAATGACTGGATGGCAGTCAAGGCCATGATCTTCAGCGGGCAGAAACAGCCGTCGACAAGGTGAGTTGTTTCTTTGTGGAGGTTGTATCACTGTGTTGAGGTGGCTTTGTTGTTGCGTTGCTGCTGTAACTATGAGTCATGTTATTAATTGTTTGCCTGTGTGTTCTTACTTTTGCCAGTTCTAATGCTTACTGTTTTAAACTTTTTTTTATGAGCTTTTCAGATGGAACTGCCGCTTGTGAGATGAAGAAAATGTTAATGAACTGTGTTGGATATTGAATTAAATTTAACCTCCAACGGAAAATCAGAGATTTAGCTGATGGTTTTGGGAGAGCTAGGGCATAATGAGTGATGGTAATGGTTGGAGGATGGATGTTATAAACCGATGCTTGGAGTTTGGTGCCGGGGGTCAAGTGGGAGTCCTTACCTTGGTCGCTGACAGGTGTCTAGGGTCGTGGATGTGATCCATGAAGAGCTACTGCCAGCCTAGCGTTGGGGGTGTGAGGTATGAACGACGTACAGCCTGTGGCTACCACTCACCTTGCGTTGGGCGTACACTGTAGTAGCATTGTTAACTAGAGATGTCAGCGGTCTTTGCTTGCCCGGTGTTGCAGCAGCAGCGGCGATGTGATGTACGAGGAACAGATGTATCTGGAGAGCCAGAGCGGCACAGCCAGGCTGGACAAGTTCACCCACTCCTTGCTGGTGAAGAGCAATGTGGAGGTCAGTCCCTTTTTATGGAAGGGTGAGGAGCCGCCAGTGTGCATCGGATGTGATCAATTTTTTACCATTGAACATATTTTACTGACTTGTTCAGATCTTATTGAAATAAGAGAGAGCCACTTTACACCTGTCGTTGCGTGTGTTGTTTTAGGGTATTTCACCTGAGAAGATTTTTTTACTTTTTGAAAGAAATCAGAATGTTTGGAATTTGAGATAACTGTTGGTTTTGTTTACGTTTTATTAATCTTTTAAGGCCAGTTTTAAGATTGTATATATGCTAGTTTTAGCGTATTCATGTTTTTAACAGTTACTATGTGAAAACAGTATGTTTCACCCTGATATAACTGCAATGGTTGACTGGGCATAAAACACCAAATTACGTACTTGCAGTCCTCTCTGTCAGTCAGTGGGAGGGCTCACTGTGCGTGGCTGTCAGACATATTTCACCACAGTCTGATTGGCTCTTGGCAGTCTTGCCATGGTGGGGGGGGGGCAGATGCTGACCACTCGGCGTTTGGTCACGTAGGGGTCCTAGTCATTCCTGTGTTTTTTCTCAGTAAGTTGACACTGTCATTTTCTGCAAAGACTTCAGTACAACTTGCTGTGGATGTAAGGTGTGCACTGCCAGGTCTTACCTCTGTGACTAACTGCCTTCAACTTTATGCAGCCTCCATCACTCTCTGCTCTGCCTCCGATAATCTCAGCCTCCAGATCCTTAGTACCAGACTCTCCACCGTTGGTTCCTGCGCCTTTTCCATCTTCATCCAGTCTGCGTCGAATGACCTTCCCCTTCTCCGAAAGAAACCCTCTCTACACTCCTTCGAATCCAGCCTCAGAATATTAGTTTTTTCCCCCAAACTATAGACCTGCCATGTTTCCCCATCTTCTTCTTTTGGGGCTTTATGTCCTCTGATGCTGGGCTGACGTATTAGGAACACCCTCTTGTGCTGCTTTTTCCTCCGCCACAAGCCCCTGTTCTTTGTCTGTTGAAGTTAGGGTACTCACATGTGTGGGTGCCTGTGTGTTTTTTTAAATTTGAATTAAGCGAATGAAACTGTCTAGTATTTAATTACGTTTTTGTGTACTTGTTAATATTTGTCAAAGGCAGACAACTGAATTTCCTTTTTAAGGATTAGTAAAGTATTATTGTATTGTGTGTGGGTGCCCATGTGTGTGTGTGGGTGCATGTGTAGAAAGATTTTGCACTTTATTAAGACTTTATTTACTTATTAATTACATGTGTGGGTGCATGTGTGTGTGTGCACGCACTTTGAAAGATTTTCCATTTTATTAAGACTATTTTTTTTTATTAATTACATGTGCGCATGTCCACTGCCTGCTTCAGATGCTGGACGCCCTGCTGACCACCATCATCCGTCAGATGCAGAACCAGGTGGTGCCGGGCCGTCAAGAGGAGGCTCGACTGGTGGCGCGCCGCTTCGTGCGCTCTGTCGCCCGTGTCTATGTTGTCCTCAACGTCGAAATGACACCCTCCACTGGAAAGAAACGCTGGTGAGGCCTTCATCATGGTTATTTATGCCACCTGTGAATAAGTGGGGGGGGGGGTCATACTGGAATGACCGTGTGTCTGTGTGTCCATCTATCTGTCTGTGTGTTCGGGCTTTGTTTGGAAGATGTTTTCAACTGAAAATCTCAACCTTTTGTAACCAGACTTAGTATGGAGGTGCATCATCATGAGTTAATACATTAACTCATGATGATGCATCAGTGTTAGATTATTATTGATTATTGAAGTGATGTAACTTTTGCTTCTGCTATCCTATCTAAAAACACAAATTGTTTCATGACGCAGAAAAGTTCTCTGTATCTGTATCATGAGCCGGAGTGTCATGTGAAGAGATCAGATTGCTGCGTTTACGGTCAAGGTCACAGCGACAGTTCAGATTCCATGTGTGCTAATGGCATGGCTCCTGTGTGTACGTTTTAGTGTCATGACACCTGTGTATATTGACACATTTGTGTCATGACCCATGTGTTTCACAGTGTGTGTTAATGCCATGTGCCCTGTGCATGAATAGTAATGTGGGTTAGTATCATGACCACTGTGTATGAATGATCAGGTGTGCACCATGACCCCTGTGTATGAAGGATCAGGTGTGCACCGTGACCCCTGTGTATGAATGATCAGGTGTGTGCCATGACCCCTGTGTATGAATGATCAGGTGTGTGCCATGGCCCCTGTGTATGAATGATCAGGTGTGTGCCATGGCCCCTGTGTATGAATGTTCAGGTGTGTGCCATGGCCCATGTGTATGAATGATCAGGTGTGTGATATGGCCCTGTGTATGAATGATCAGTGTGTATGGCCCCTGTGTATGAATGATCAGGTGTGTGCCATGGCCCCTGTGTATGAATGATCAGGTGTGTGATATGGCCCCTGTGTATGAATGATCAGGTGTGTGCCATGGCCCCTGTGTATGAATGATCAGGTGTGTGCCATGGCCCATGTGTATGAATGATCAGGTGTGTGCCATGGCCCCGTGTGTATGAATGATCAGGTGTGTGCATGGCCCCTGTGTATGAATGATCAGGTGTGCGCCATGACCCCTGTGTATGAATGATCAGGTGTGTGCCATGGCCCATGTGTATGAATGATCAGGTGTGTGCCATGGCCCCTGTGTATGAATGATAACATGTGTTAGTGTCGTGACCCCCGTGTACATTGTGTGTGTTGCAGCGCCAGTTTCCCGGCCTGTCAGCCCATCATCAAGTGTCGTCGCGCCTTCCAGGCCCTGGTGCCTATCGCCATACAGGAGCTGTGCCACACCGCCACCTCCCTCATCATCCCTGTGCGACTGGGCGTGGCGCGACCCACTGCCCCCTTCTCCCTCGTCAGCGCCAACGTGGAAGCTGTGCAGGTCAGTTCAAGTGGCTAAGGTTTAGTTGCTTACGGGCATTCTTAATTGGACAAACTTTTGCTTCGAAAACCTAGTTTGGGGTGTTCACTGAACCTGAAAATGGTTCAGTGAACTTTGTTCGTTCTTAGTTGGGTGAACTTTTGCTTCGTGTACTTGCTTCTGGCAGTTTGACAAACTGCAACAAAACTGTTCGTGGTCCAGAATGCTTTGTTCAACATGCTCTGGGAGCTAGTCCATCAGTTCAGCAAACTTTGCCTCTGATGGGTTGAGAGCAAAGACAACTCTCCTGTGCTTGATGAAAGGATGAGAAAGAAAAACAGAAATGGATGACAGCATCAGTATTTCACTTGCTTTGGAGGGACTTGACCTGTTTGACTTGTGGGAGGCGCGTTTTGTCTGGGGCCCAGAGTGATTATTACCATTGTATAGTAGTCAGTTGAAGTGCCTGTGTGGGATGATGAAGTATACCGACTTTAGCCTGCGTGTCTTATCCCAGGGAAGTGAGGAAGTGTTTGCCATCGACCCCTTGCCTCCCCGCCCAGCCTCTGTGGACAACACCCGCGACAACGTCGCTCTGCTGCCACGCAGCCCCCCGCACCCCCACCCCCAGGTCCCCGCCGTCCAGGATGATGAAGATGCTGAAGGGATGGCCCATGAGGTAAGGCTCTGTGCTGTGTGTGTGTAGTGTGTGTGTATGTGTGTCAGCGGTGTGTGTGTGTGTGTGTGTGTGCGTGTGCATGCAGGTGCATGTCTGTGTGCTACTAGCAGCACACTGTATTGTTGCTAGATATACAGAAACAAGAACCTGTTCCTGTATTTCAGGATGAAAGTTTTGTTGCTGTGGTGATGCAGGGAGAGGGTGGCGAGGGGATGCAGGTGGATGAAGACCACTCGGACCATGAGGACCGCCAGTCAGACCACTCAGACCACGACAATGACCCTGAAAATGACCGTGAAGCTCCACCCCCGGATAATGATGATGGTAAGTGTTTGTCTCCCCACCCCCCCCCACACTCCCTCCCCACCCCCCAATGATGATGATGGGGGAACAGTTTGTCATTTCTGTATCAGACAGAAAGCTGTATTTTGTAATACTGACTGGAGTATCTGCAGTTTGAGTTGATGGAACTATGCTGACTTTTTTTTATCTGGGTTTTGTGTCAGACAAGAGGGAGATCATTCAGCTTGCATGACCCATTGCAAGACTTTCTTGATATAATAAAAGTGGTACGGTGGGATGTGGCTGATGCTGAAAAAATGGGATGTGGCTGATGATACAATCTGGCGATGCAGGTCCTGGTGAGAGCGACATGGACCTGGACCTGTTGGCAGAGTCTGAGAGTGATAGTGAGAGCAGTCACAGCAACCAAGACAACGTCAGCATCCAGCGCAGTGCCGTGACCGCAGCAACAGCAGGCTCTGACGCAGGTGAGTGGCGCAAGATTTTGTGGCTGTAGTTGTTGACCTTCTTGCATTGGTACTGCATTCTTGGCTGTTAACACTTCTTCATGACTTTTTGAGGTTTGTAAGTTTGTTGTTCTTTCTTAGCTGTACATAGCTTCTGAATAAAATCCTCTCTTTTCAGTGCCTATTTTGGAGAGCTGAAAAGAATGTAGTGTGTGTAATACTGTTGTTTGTTGATTGGATGCACAGGTCTTGGAAGCCTGGCACACTTTTCTGAAGACTCAGGAGAATCGTCCAATCAGGAGGATGACTACGAGAGTGAGGCTGGGGAGAGTGAGGAGCATGACGATGAGTACGTCTACATGGACGAGCAGCTGGAGCGACGGTCTACCACAGGTCAGTGTCTGATAGCTGGGCTGGTTTTATGGTTTAGCTGGTTTCGGTGTGTTCAGGCACTGGGAGTGACAGCTCCATGTCTGATAGCTGGGCTGGTTTCATGGTTTAGCTGGTTTTGGTGTGTTCAGGCATTGGGAGTGACAGGTCCATGTCTGATAGCTGGGCTGGTTTCATGGTTTAGCTGGTTTCAATGTCTTAAGGCAGCTGTATGATCACCTGCAGGGACTGCAGGATCAGGTGAAATGAGAAAGGCCTTGGATTGGGCAGTTCAGGGAAAAGGTGGAACAAAAGACTTAAAATGAGCTGGTTCCAGAGAGAAGGCAGAAATTAAACAGGCTTGAAACAGAGAGTTCTCAAGGAAAAGGATCAGAAGTGGGCAGTGTTGGATTCTTGTACCTTTTGCCCAGTTTGTGTTGGCTGCGACTGCTTGCAACTGAATGCCAGGGTTGTGAGCTGTTCCAGGACCTTGAGACTTGATACCCAGCAGGATCAAAGTTCTGCCTTGTCCATGGGTAGGGGTGCACTGTGGTGTGATGGTAGACTTACACTTACCCAGATGAAACGCTGCCAACACAGAGAAGGCTTAAGTTTGTGACAAAGGTAGATGATCATCCAGGTGAAATGCTGCCAGTGCACGGAAGGCTTAAGTTTGTGACAAAGGTAGACCGTAGACCAACAGCCAGGTGAAACGCTACCAAAGCACAGAAGGCTTAAGCTTGTTATGGGTAGGAGCATTGTTGTTGGTGCTGCTAGAATAACTGTGAAATGCCTACGTACAAATGATGAGACAGATAAAAATAATGGAGTTGGTAGTGATGAAAAACAGTGTTTGTAATTCAATGACTATCCAGTGTGTATCTTGAGGCCTGTGGTGCGTAGTGCAACCATCGGATGTGTGTGAGTGATGTGTGTTTTCTGATCTGTC
Organism: Alviniconcha marisindica; assembly: GCA_018857735.1. Classification (NCBI taxonomy): domain Eukaryota; kingdom Metazoa; phylum Mollusca; class Gastropoda; family Provannidae; genus Alviniconcha; species Alviniconcha marisindica. Next base: position 233,140 of record JABMCL010001459.1, on the reverse strand, counting down.
TACAGGTACTTGTAGACAGCACAGTGCAGTATGTCTGTGAATGAAATGTGTTTTCTGCCCTGTCTACAGGCACTTGTGGACAGTGTGCTGCAGCATGTGTGTGAATGATGTGTGTTTTCTGCCCTGTCTACAGGCACTCATGGACAGCACACACTGCAGGCGCCTCAGACCATGCAGTGGGCCATACGTCGACATGAGCCGGCTGCTGCCCCCACCACCACCACGACACGCCCCTCCACCTCTACCAGCAACACAGCCAGCACTCGACGCAGCGACAACCGTCAGTGTAACAATTACACTTTAGCATTGATGGGCAGTAGGGGTAACTGACATTGCATAGCCGCACAGCTACACAGATGCATGCAACCACACGTACACACACATACACACACACATGCACACAAACACAGATACATGTGTGCTTGCACTCACACCACACATCTCGCACCCACCCACCCACGCACACACATACACACACACACACACACACACACACACACACTTGCATACACACACACACACACACACACACACATACTTGCATGCACACACCACACACATACATATATGCTAGCACATGCACACACAGCACCACCACACACATTTACATTTTCATATATATATCCAAGGCACATACACACATGCAGAAATGTATTTTGATGTTGCACACTGATGTACTCAGTCTCTGGTGTAATAGTCTTGTTGTCAACTGCGAACGTATTGAATGGTATGTCACCTTGTCATTCACACCAAAACTTTCCACAGCGGGTGGCAGTAGTCTCATCTACATTGACCCCTCCACCCTGAGGCGAACCACTACGGTGACTACGACGACCACAACCACCTCCACCAACCAGGACAGCACCATTGCCATGGCCACCACTGCCTCACAGTTGGCGCGGGCCTTTGGGATTGTGGTGCGGCTGCTGACGGATTTACTGAACATGCTGCCGAGCTACCATGCCCTGGCCCCCAACCTGCCCTGCATCCTCACTGTGTCCCAGCACCAAGAACAGGAGCTACAGGTCAGGACACCACCCACACACACACCCCCCCCCCCACACACACACACACACACACACCCACACCACACACACACACACACATGCCCACACACATGCACACACACACACACACACACACACACACACACACACACACACACACACACACACACAGATACATGCACACACACACACATACACATACACGAACACGCACACACACACAGACACGCACACACAGATACACGCACACACACACACACACACACGCGCACACATATACGTGCACACGCATGCATGTGCACACGCATGCACTCACACACACACTTGCATGTATGTACAAACGCGTGCTCACACACACACACAGGCAGACAAAGACAGACATCCACACACACACACACACACCAACCATGTTCCAGTATTAGTAAGAGGGACTTTGGTTGAAAAGAAATTCAGGTCAGCAGATTTATCTTTCTTTATAGTTGAGGGTCATATTCCAGTGTAGAGTATTACAAGGGAAGACAAGAGATGGAAAGGGGGGTGCGGGTGTGTGTGTTGGGAGATGGTTGTGCCACCAAGGCATGGAGTTAGGACACCCCCCTGGTACTGTCAGGGAGAGAAGACGGTGGTGGTTGTCGTGTGTTGTACGCCTAGGATGAGGTGACTGACCTGTGCCGCCTTCCCCCCTCTGTCTGCAGACCTTTGTGGATGAGCAGCTCGGCCCCACCTGGGAGTGGATGGTGGCCATCATGGACTCCACCGAAGCCCAGCTTCGCTTCGGCTCCGCCCTCAGCAACAGCTCCGACCCCTCCTGCCCCCAGCATCCCCTGCACTCCAACCACGTGCGCACCAACCGGGAGCCCCGCTCCGTCCCGCGGGATGAGCCCCGCCCACTGCAGGTGATCGACACCCGTCGCCGACATCGCTTTGGGGCCATTGGTAAGGCTGTTGTGTGCTGGGGCTGTCTTGTTTTGTTTTTTACACTGGGGTGGAGGCTTCAGGAAAGTTGGGCTTTTTTCTTTTCTTACAGGGTGGCTGCTTTGGGGAGGTTTGGTGTGTGGTCCAAGATTACACAATTGGTAGGGTTGTTGTGTGCTGGGGCCATGTTGTTTTATGCTGGGGGGGGGGAGGTTTCATGGAAGTTGGCCGTCTTTGCAGGGTGGCTTCTTTGGGGAGGTTTGGTTTGGTGTTTGGGCCATGGTTGTTGGGCCCTGCCTGTCACGCCTTTTGTCTTGCAAAGCCAGGGGCGGTTTCTAGGCACTCTGTGTGACTGGGGCTGGGGCTGTAGGGGTTTGTGTGGCTGTTGTTTCCCATTAAAATCACACCACAGAATAAATGGGTAGGGAGTTGGTGACTTAGCTAATTGGGTTTTAATGTCCTGACAGCTGCGCAGGGTCATCTCAGGATGAAGGGATGGGGAGGTTGTAGGAAAAGTCAGTTGCCTTTCAAGAGTGAGCGGTGATAGTCTTTGTTTAGTGTGACTCCTTGCTCCAGGTCTGAAGTTTTTTTTCTTTTTTTCTTCTCTCGCTCAGCCCCCTCATCCACTGACGGCAACTCTGCCCGCCGTGACTTCCTCAGCTACGCTTTGTCGCTGATGCGCTCCCACAACGACGAGCATGCCGACAGCCTGCCGGTCATCGACATCTCCGCCCTCCGACACTCCGCCTACATCTTTGACGCTCTCATCTACTACATGCGCACCACGCCCGAGGCTGACATCGACCCCCTCAAGGACGGCATCTCCGTCATCTCCTGGCAGGACACGGATGACAATGACAACGAGGAGCAGGAGGATGACATTGTCAACAGCTCCATCCCCATGGAGACGGAGAGCCTGGAAGGGGAGAGCGAAGGGGCGGGGCTGGGCAAGGTGGGGCGCAAGCACACCTTCTTCCAGCGCTCCGACTCCACCATGTTTCTGGGCTGCCCGCCCCCAGACCCCTTCCACACGCCGCTGGTGGAGGCCCTGCCCTTGGCCGACCAGCCCCACCTGCTTCAGCCCAACTCGCGCCGCGAGGACTTGTTCGGCCTGGCACGGGCCACGGTGTTCCCCAGGTCGAGTGATAGCCAGGAAGGGGGAAGCAGCGGGGTGGGGCAGAAGCTCCCTCTGAACCTGTCGCTGTCGACGCGGCCGGAGGACAGGCGCGGGGAGCTGGTCGGCGGCCTGCGCTGCGCGTCCCACCAGGGTCTGCAGTCCCGCATCCGCACCCAGTCGGCTGACCCCCTGACCCCTCGCCTGGAACCTCTGATCTCCCGGCTCGACTCGGCGCCACGCCTCGACCTCCCTTCCAGCGCCGCCCCGCAGAGCGCGGCCATCAACTTGTCCCTGTCGGCCACGGGGGGGTCGAGCAGACAGGTGTCGGAGAGCAGCCCCTTCCTGAGCTTGTCCCAGCCGGTCAGCGGCTCCCCAGCCCGGTCATCCAGCACGGACATGGCGTTGGGTGAGCCCAGGCAGTCCACCGCCCACCCCGGCCCGGCGGACAGCAGTGCCGCGCAGCTCTCCGCCTCTGGCGTCATCGTGGAGATGGCAGCCTCCTCCCAGTCCCTGCCGTCTGCATCCTCCGCCTCCTTGCCCCCCGCGAGGGACACGCTGCGTCCATCCACCACAGCCACTGCACCCTCAGAGGGAGGGCAGAGGTCAAGGTCTCCCTGTGAGGCGGGTCGCGGCGACGTGTCCCAGCCTAGTGTCATCGTTCACACGGCTTCTTCCTCTCTGCCTGTGTCTCAGCCATCAACTGGTAGGTGGTGTGGCTGTGTTGTTTGTGTTTGCTATGATGTTGTTTGTGTCTGCTGTGATGTTTGAATGAAGTTTGATTGTGTCAGTGAAGCTTGATGGCATCTGAGTGAAGTTTGTGTGAGTGAAGTTTGTGTATAAGTGAAGTTTGATGGCATTTGAGTAAAGTGTGACTGTGTGGGTGAAGTTTGATGGTGTGTGAGTAAAGTGTGACTGTGTGGATGAAGTTTGATGGTGTGTGAGTAAAGTGTGACTGTGGGTGAAGTTTGATGGTGTCCGAGTAAAGTGTGACTGTGTGGGTGAAGTTTGATGGTGTGTGAGTAAAGTATGACTGTGTGGGTGAAGTTTGATGGTGTGTGAGTAAAGTGAGACTGTGTGGGTGAAGTTTGATGGTGTGTAGGTGAAGTTTGGTGTGTAGGTGAAGTTTGATGGTGTGTGAGTAAAGTATGATTGTGTGGGTGAAGTTTGATGCTGTGTGAGTAAAGTGTGACTGTGTGGGTGAAGTTTGATGGTTTGTGAGTAAAGTATGATTGTGTGGGTGAAGTTTGATGGTGTGTGAGTAAAGTGTGACTGTGTGGGTGAAGTTTGATGGTGTGTGAGTAAAGTGTGACTGTGTGGGTGAAGTTTGATGGTGTGTGAGTAAAGTGTGACTGTGTGGGTGAAGTTTGGTGGTGTGTGAGTAAAGTGTGACTGTGTGGGTGAAGTTTGATGCTGTGTGAGTAAAGTGTGACTGTGTGGGTGAAGTTTGATTGTATATGAGTGAAGTTTGTGTGAGTGATGTTTGATGGTGTGTGAATGAAGTTTGATGGTGTTGGTGAAGTCTGATGGTGTGTGAATGAAGTTTGATGGTGTTGGTGCTGGTAGAGCCCTCAGTGACTGAGTGAGGTGGTGCCTGTTGGCTTTCAGGGTAGGCGATAGTCCTTTGTGAGAGGTGGACATTTCACAGTGTGGAATACTGGCATCTATACAGTTGTATCATGCACATTGTGTTTTGGTGTGTGGAGTAGTGGCCCCAGCAAGGTCCATTGTTCTGTGTTGTGATTGCAGGTATGGAAAGCTCCATTTCTCAGTCCACTTCCTCAGGGACCCAAGACACTCAGGGGCAGTCACTGGCCTCGGACACTACTCAGTTATCGTCCCCTGGTCGCTCGGTCACAGCACAGTCTTCGTCACTGGAGAGCAACAGTCAGTTCCAGAGTCTGGTTGCTGTGGCTGGCTCCTTGGCCTCTCTGCCCACTGTGTCATCTGGGTAAGGCACGCTCTTTCTGTCTTGGTGTGTGCAACCCCCCCCCCCCCCCCCCCCCCCACCCCCCCCCATTGCTGTCACTGTAGCTGGTGTGTGTCTGTGTTACAGTAACTGATGTGTGTCACTGTAACTGGTATGTGTAATTGTAGCTGGTGTGTGTGTGTGTGTGTCACTGTAACTGGTGTGTGTCACTGTTGCTGGTGTGTGTCACTGTAACTGGTATGTGTAACTGTAGCTGGTGTGTGCGCCTGTGTCACTGTAACTGGTGTGTGTCACTGTTGCTGGTGTGTGTCACTGTAACTGGTATGTGTAATTGTAGCTGGTGTGTGTGTCTGTGTCACTGTAACTGTTGTGTGTCACTGTTGCTGGTGTGTGTGTCTGTGTCACTGTAACTGGTGTGTGTCACTGTTGCTGGTGTGTGTCACTGTAACTGGTAAGTGTAACTGTAGCTGGTGTGTGTGTGTCCGTGTCACTGTAACTGGTGTGTGTCACTGTTGCTGGTGTGTGTCACTGTAACTGGTATGTGTCACTGTAACTGGTGTGTGTCACTGTTGCTGGTGTGTGTCACTGTAACTGGTATGTGTAACTGTAGCTGGTGTGTGTCACTGTAACTGGTGTGAGTCACTGTAGCTGGTGTGTCAGTCACTGTAGTTGGTGGATGTGTCAGTCACTGTAGCTGGTAGCTGGTGGGTGTGTCAGTCACTGTAGTTGGTGTGTGTGTCAGTCACTGTATCTGATGGGTGTAGTTGTGTCTGTCACTGTAGATGATGCGTGTGTGTCACTGTTGCTGGTATGTGTGTGTGTGTGTATGACTGTAGCTGGTGTGTGTGTTACTGTAGCTGTTGCATGTCTGTCACAGTAGGTGGTGTGTGTCAGTCACCATAGCTGGTGTGTGTAATTGAATGTCTGTCACTGTGGTGTGTTGTTCACTGTAGCTGGTGTGTGTGTTGTTCACTGTAGCTGGTGTGTAGTTCACTGTAACTGGTGTGTGTGTGTGTGCGTCAGTCACTGTAGCTGGTGTGTGTAGTTGTGCGTCTGTCACTGTGGTGTGGTGTTTAGTGTAGTTGGTGTGTGTGTAGTTCATTTTACATTTCTGTAGCTTGGGGGGGGGGGGGGGGGGGGCAGTCTCTAATGGTTTGTGTGTGTCAGGCACTGAAGGGGGGTTGGGGGGTGTCGGTCACTGTAGCTGGGGTGTGTGTCAGTCACTGTAGCTGGGGTGTGTCAGTCACTCTAATGGTTTGTGTGTGTCGGTCACTGTGGGGGGGGTCGGTCACTCTAATTGTTAGTGTTTGTCGGTCACTGTAGGGGGCGGGGGGGGGGGGTGGTGTCCGTCACTGTAGCTGGGGTGTGTGTCGGTCACTGTAGCTGGGGTGTGTGTCGGTCACTGTAGCTGGGGTGTGTGTCAGTCACTGTAGCTGGGGTGTGTGCATCACTGTAGCTGGGGTGTGCAGTCACTGTAGCTGGGGTGTGTGTCGGTCACTGTAGCTGGGGTGTGTGTCAGTCACTGTAGCTGGGGTGTGTGCATCACTGTAGCTGGGGTGTGTGTCGGTCACTGTAGCTGGGGTGTGTGTCGGTCACTGTAGCTGGGGTGTGTGCATCACTGTAGCTGGGGTGTGTGCATCACTGTAGCTGGGGTGTGTGTCGGTCACTGTAGCTGGGGTGTGTGCATCACTGTAGCTGGGGTGTGTGCATCACTGTAGCTGGGGTGTGTGTCGGTCACTGTAGCTGGGGTGTGTGCATCACTGTAGCTGGGGTGTGTGTCGGTCACTGTAGCTGGGGTGTGTGCATCACTGTAGCTGGGGTGTGTGTCGGTCACTGTAGCTGGGGTGTGTGCATCACTGTAGCTGGGGTGTGCAGTCACTGTAGCGGGTGTTTGTCTGGTGTGTCACAGAGAGACACAGCCCAGTCAGGACGTGCCTCTGGACCTGGTGGGGGCCAATGAGAATGTGGCCAACACTGTGGACATTGAGACAAGTGACCAGTCCACCAACATCACCGCCCTCTCCACTGCTACCAATGCTTCCAGCAGCAGGTGCAGTAGATGTGTGTGTGTAAGGTGTGTGTGGGGGGGGGGGGGTGTAAGTGAATAAGAGTACGTCCCTCTTTGAGGGAGAGTTTGGGAATGCAAACACGGCCAGCTGCAGACTGTTTGGTGGGAAATGGCACATTGCTGGTCAGCAGAGAGCTGCAGACTGTTCTGTAAAAAATGGCACGCTGCTGGTCAGCGGAGAGCTGCAGACTGTTCTGTAAAAAATGGCACGCTGCTGGTCAGCGGAGAGCTGCAGACTGTTCTGTAAAAAATGGCACGCTGCTGGTCAGCGGAGAGCTGCAGACTGTTCTGTAAAAAATGGCACGCTGCTGGTCAGCGGAGAGCTGCAGACTGTTCTGTAAAAAATGGCACGCTGCTGGTCAGCGGAGAGCTGCAGACTGTTCTGTAAAAAATGGCACGCTGCTGGTCAGCGGAGAGCTGCAGACTGTTCTGTAAAAAATGGCACGCTGCTGGTCAGCGGAGAGCTGCAGACTGTTCTGTAAAAAATGGCACGCTGCTGGTCAGCGGAGAGCTGCAGACTGTTCTGTAAAAAATGGCACACAGCTGGTCAGCGGAGAGCTGCAGACTGTTCTGTAAAAAATGGCACACTGCTGGTCAGCGGAGAGCTGCAGACTGTTCTGTAAAAAATGGCACACTGCTGGTCAGCGGAGAGCTGCAGACTGTTCTGTAAAAAAATGGCACACTGCTGGTCAGCGGAGAGCTGCAGACTGTTCTGTAAAAAAATGGCACACTGCTGGTCAGCGGAGAGCTGCAGAGGATTGTGGACAGCAGTGCTGTTAGTTACTGGTGTCTCCTTAAAGTCATACATAATTAGAAAAGGTGCTTGTGGTGAGTTGTCATGCAGTGTGTGTGAAAAGGCCTATTCCAGCAAAGGATTCCTCTCTTGATTTCTCTTTCTCCCACTGTCTGTCTCTGTGCATCTCTCTCTCAGTTGCTCTCTCTCTCTTCCTCTTCTGTCTGTCTGCCTCTCTCTGTGTCTGTATGCCTCTCTGTTCGTCTGTCCCTTTCTGTCTGTCTGTCTGCCTTTCTATGTCTGTCTGTCTGCCTCTGTGTCTGCCTCTTTCTATCTGTCTGTCTGCCTTTCTATATCTGTCTGTCTGCCTCTGTGTCTGCCTCTTTCTGTCTGTCTGTCTGCCTTTCTATGTCTGTCTGTCTGCCTCTATGTCTGCCTCTTTCTGTCTGTCTGTCTGCCTTTCTATGTCTGTCTGCCTCTGTGTCTGCCTCTTTCTATCTGTCTGTCTGTCTGCCTTTCTGTGTCTGTCTGTCTGCCTCTGTGTCTGCCTCTTTCTGTCTGTCTGTCTGTCTGTCTGCCTTTCTATGCCTGTCTGTCTGCCTCTGTGTCTGCCTCTGTCTGTCTGCTTGCCTCTCTGTGTCTGCCTGTTGACTGGGGGTAAAATACCAACTTGCGTACTGTGTCTGCCTCGCTGTGTCTGTCTGTCCCTCACTCATTCCCTGTATCTCCCTACAGTGTTGAACCAGGCAGGATGTGGTGGACCTGTATTCACATAATGCTTGTTTCTTCAACCAGGGCGCAGTCAGCGGTTGGTCAGATTGTGTCCCATGACATGTTGCTTGGTCGATGGCGTGTGGCGCTGGACCTGTTTGGTCGTGTGTTCTGCGATGACGTGGGAGCCGAACCGGGCTCCATCATCAGTGAGCTGGGCGGGTTCCCCATCAAGGAGAGCCGCTTCCGCAGAGAGATGGAGAAACTGCGCAACAACTTCCAACAGCGGGACTTGATATTAGAAGTGAGTAGGGGTTTAGGTGGTGTGGTGGTCCGTTGGTTGAATTGGTGCATGGTGATGGTTTGCTTGGTCAGGGGTGGGTCAGGTGGGTGGGCGGGTGGGTGGTGGCATTTTGCCTCATCTTCTCCCCCTCCACCTCCCCACCCCCAAATCTGACATTGTATGTGCATGTGTGACTGTTTCAGATCTCTCTAAATATATCGTATGCTTAGTTTATGTAGGTTGTGTGGCTGATGTTTTTCATTGTCAAGCGCCTAGGGCCGTAGGGTAGGCAGTGTAAAAGTATACCATGATTATTACTAAATATTAGTATTATTATTTTACTTAGTACGAGAATGGGACTGAAGCTTTGCAGTGGTACTGGTTGCGGGTGTACCATTATTATTAACATGGACACCATTATTGTTTAACTTAGAGAATGAGATTAAAGCTTTGTGGTGGTGCTGGTTGCAGGTGTACCAGTGTTATTATTATTTAACTTAGTGAGACAATAAGACTGACACTGTGTGGTGGTGCTGGTTGCAGGTGTACCAGTGTTGTGATAATTATTTAACCTAGTGAGACAATGAGACTGACACTGTGTGTTGGTGCTGGTTGCAGGTGGAGAGGGACAGGAACGCTCTCATCACTCAGACCTTCAAGCAGCTCAACAACCACTACAGTCGACGCACCAGCACCACCAGTAACCCTCTCGCCGTCCACAGGGTCAAAGTCACCTTCAAGGATGAGCCGGGGGAGGGTAGTGGTGTGGCTCGCAGTTTCTACACCACTGTGTCTCTTGTGAGTGTTGCCTGGAGATCAGAATGTCATTCTCTTTCTTTCTACACCACTGTCTTGTGAGTGTTGCCTGGTGGTGGGACTGTCGTCCACTTCCTTTCTACACCACTGTGTCTTGTGAGTGTTGCCTGGTGGTGGGACTGTCGTCCTCTTCCTTTCAACACCCTGTGTCTCTTGTGAGTGTTGCCTGGTGGTGGGACTGTCGTCCTCTTCCTTTCTACACCGCTGTGTCTTGTAAGTGTTGCCTGGTGGTGGGACTGTCGTCCTCTTCCTTTCTACACCGCTGTGTCTTGTAAGTGTTGCCTGGTGGTGGGACTGTCGTCCTCTTCCTTTCTACACCGCTGTGTCTTGTGAGTGTTGCCTGGTGGTGGGACTGTCGTCCTCTTCCTTTCTACACCGCTGTGTCTTGTGAGTGTTGCCTGGTGGTGGGACTGTCGTCCTCTTCCTTTCTACACCGCTGTGTCTTGTGAGTGTTGCCTGGTGGTGGGACTGTCGTCCTCTTCCTTTCTACACCGCTGTGTCTTGTGAGTGTTGCCTGGTGGTGGGACTGTCGTCCTCTTCCTTTCTACACCGCTGTGTCTTGTGAGTGTTGCCTGGTGGTGGGACTGTCGTCCTCTTCCTTTCAACACCGCTGTGTCTCTTGTGAGTGTTGCCTGGAGATTAGAATGTCATTCTCTTTTTTTTCCTGCTGTGGGGAACGTGGAGCTGTCACAGGATTTCCCTTTAAAGCCTGGAGTAGGTCAGAGTATAGCCACGCGTGCTTTACCCACTGCCAGAATGTCCTAATTTCTACCTGCCAGATCCATTCACCTGCATTTTTTCAAATCCTCTCTTTGCTTTTTAACTGCATTAGAATAAAAAAAATAGGTCACAACTGAATGATGCTGGTTCCTGTGTTGAGTGCCTACGGAATATAAATCAGCTCCGAAACATCTGAGACTGGATATTGTAACAGTGAAATCAGATGAATTTGTGCTTGTGTGTGTGTGTGTGTGTGTGTGAGAGAGAGAGAGAGAGGTGTTGGGGTAGGGATAGTTGCTTAGGGTGGAAGGGTATGTCCAAAAGATGTTTATGGTACCAGCTGGCTGAGTGATGAAGCACAGAGCAGTAAGTGAAGGTGGGTGTTGGCAGGGAGGGGTAGACTGCATGGTGGGGCATGCAGCAGACCATCTGACATGCTTCATTATTATTCAGGCGCTGCTATCCGAAGAAAAACTGCCACCTCTGGATGGAATTCTGGTCGGAGGAAAAACACTGCAGTACAGTAAGTTTGCTTTGTGTCTTCCTCGGTATTGCCTCTCTAGTCTGTCTGTTTCCTTTTGTTCTCTGTCTCCTCTTGTTCTCTGTCTCTCTAGGCTCCCTGTGTTTGTCTTGTGTCCTCCCCCCCCCTTCCCCCCTAAACCCTGCTGATTCTGTCTCTCCTGGTCTCTGTTTTTTTTTGTCTGTCTCTGACCCCCCCCCCCCCCCCCCCCAGGTCTTTGTCTCTATAGGTTTTCTGTATCTGTGTTTTTCTTCTTCTGTCCCCTCCCCCTTCCCCCATCCCACAACCCCCTCTGACTGAGTCTCATGGTCTCTGTGTGTGTTCTTTTGTCTGCCCCCCCCCCCGACTGGGCGTAAAACACCAAGTTACTTACTTACTTCATCTCAACCAGATCTCACGGCTGAGCCTCTTTCGTTCCAACCAGATCTCATTCAGCGGCTGCGCTCCCGAGAGCGGGAGAGGGAGAGGAACCGCTCCATCCAGCGCCAGAGGAGCCGGGACCGTGACGCTCGGCGGACCCTGTCCTACGATGCCACCCCCTTCTACATGCCCAGCGATAGCAGCGGGGGTGGGGGTGCCGGGGCCACCGGAGGGGGAGGCAACTCCAACGAGTCGCCGCCAGAGTCGGGGGACACCAGCATCTCGCAGTACCGCCGGCAGCTGGGCGAGCGACTGTACCCTAAAGTGCGCGCCCTTCAGCCTGTGAGTGCAGTGCAGCGCAGCATTTTATGATAAAGTGGGGGGGTAATAACAGAGGTTGTCTTTCATGCAGTGTTGTCTAGCTGTGTTGATGTGCATAGTATCTCTTTTATTGTTGTGTTAACGGTGATCTTTATTTGAATATGTATGTAGTCTGTATTGCCCGGTGCTTGGAGCTGCAAGGTAGGGGCTTTGGAAATGGTGTGTGTGGTATTCAAACATCAGATTTTTCTGTCGGTAGACGCAATTCCATCAGTTGAGCGGCATGGGTCATTTTTGGTAGGAGAGAAACGTGCAAAACCTGTATATGAGTACTTTCTAGAGCTCAGTTTTGGCAGGAGAGTAATGTGCAAAAACTGCATACAAGTGCTTTCTGAGGCACAATTTTTAGGTAAAATATTTTTGAATTTCCATCAAAACTATTTTTGTGGGAATCTGATGTCTGGTTATTATTGTGTATTCATCTCCCTCAGTCCCTTGGGCATGGGGATGGGGGTGGGGGTCTGTACATTGGGTATGTATTGATGTGCCTTATTAGTTAGAGAAAGGAGGCAGATATGTGAATATCACTGTGTCTCAGTGACAACACTATCTCCAGTGATCACAGTAAATCATTTGTGCCTAGTGCAATGAACCGTGAAGGGGGGTGGGTGGGGGTGGGATGTTTGGAGCAAGCGTAGTTCTCTCCCAGCGCAGTGTTTCCCGTAGCAAATTGTGTGGCATTTGGGTGAGAGAGACTGTTTCAGCTGTGGCCCACAGGCTGTGTGCTGCATGTGTGTGTTGTTGGCGCTGCGGTGCAAGGCCGTTTCTTTATCTGTGCCTTCCAGTCTCTGACACCCAAGATCACAGGCATGCTGTTGGAACTGTCTCCGGCACAGCTGCTGCTCTTGCTGGCCTCCGAGGAGTCGCTGCGGCAACGGGTGGACGAGGCAGTGGACATCATCATGTCCCATGGCAGGTAAGCAGTCAGTGGGAAGGGGGCTGGGGGGGAAGCCAGGGATATGGACATGAGGGGGGCCAGTCTGCAACAGATAGGTAGACAGACATGACATCACCAGTGATGCTGAGCGTGTCTAAATGATGGTCTGTTGATGTGGGTTATCATTGAGCGATGCTGAGCGTGCCTAAACAGTGATCTGTTGATGTGGGTTATCATTGAGCGATGCTGAGCGTGCCTAAACAGTGATCTGTTGATGTGGGTTATTGTTGAGCAATGCTGAGCATGCCTAAACAGTGATCTGTTGATGTGGGTTATTGTTGAGCATGCCTAAACAGTGATCTGTTGATGTGGGTTATTGTTGAGCGTGCCTAAACAGTGATCTGTTGATGTGGGTTATTGTTGAGCGATGCTGAGCGTGCCTAAACAGTGATCTGTTGATGTGGGTTATCATTGAGCGATGCTGAGTGTGCCTAAACAGTGATCTGTTGATGTGGGTTATCGTTGAGCGATGCTGAGCATGCCTAAACAGTGATCTGTTGATGTGAGTTATCGTTGAGCGATGCTGGGCGTGCCTAAACAGTGATCTGTTGATGTGGGTTATTGTTGAGCAGTGCTGAGCATTCCTAAACAGTGATCTGTTGATATGGGTTATCGTTGAGCGATGCAGAGCATGCCTAAACAGTGATCTGTTGATGTGGGTTATCGTTGCGTGATGCAGAGCCTGCCTAAATGACGATCTGTTGATATGGGTTATTGTTCAGCAATGCAGAGCGTGCCTAAATGATGATCTGTTGATGTGGGTTATTGTTGAGCGATGCAGAGCATGCCTAAATGATGATCTGTTGATGTGGGTTATTGTAGAATGCAGAGCGTGCCTAAATGATGATCTGTTGATGTGGGCTTTTGTTGAGTGATGCTGAGAATGTTCAACAGTGACCTGTTGACGGTGGTTCTGAAGTGATGCTGATCATGTCTAAGCAGTTAGCATCGCTGAAACAAATGGTTGTCTGGGGGATCTGATAGATATGGCCAGTGGTAAGTTTGATTGATGTGGCTGATGGTAAGTTAAAGTGACAGTGAGCGCAGGTAAGCAGCAATCCACTGTGTTATGTTTGGCAGGGAGAGCGCAGAATCTTTGCTGGACCTGGACATCTTCAACCTCTCATCCACCCCGTCCTCCTCTGACAAGAAGAAGTCAGGGGTGCTGCCCGGAACCACAGCAGGGGGCAGCACATCACGCGGAGCAGGGGAGGAGGAGGAGGAAGAGGTGGACGATTCAGCACCACTCTTCTGGCAACCAGGGAAGCGTGGCTACTACTCGCCCCGCGCCGGTCGCAACACCCCAGAGCGACTCAACGCTTTCCGCAACGTTGGAAGGTGGGTCTTGTTGGGTGGTCTTTGTGGAGGAGCTCAGAAGTTGGTTTTTGATTGGACTCATGTAGATTTGTTTGAAAGCATTTTTTTCTTTCTTCCCCCAACTCTTGAAAAACAGTGTAACATATCCGCAGTGTTCAGAGCAAGTAATCTTATGTTTTACAACAGCAAGGTACCATTTTACCATTTTGTGGAGCAAAAGTGTAACGTATCCACAGTATTTGGAGAAACTAATCTTATGTTTTACAACAGCAAGGTACCATTTTGTGGAGCAAAAGTGTAACGTATCCACAGTATTTGGAGAAACTAATCTTATGTTTTACAACAGCAAGGTACCATTTTACCATTTTGTGGAGCAAAAGTGTAACATATCCACAGTATTTGGAGAAACTAATTTTATGTTTTACAACAGCAAGGTACCATTTTACCATTTTGTGGAGCAAAAGTGTAACATATCCACAGTATTTGGAGAAACTAATCTTACATTTTACAACAGCAAGGTACCATTTTACCATTTTGTGGAGCAAAAGTGTAACATATCCACAGTGTTTGGAGAAACTAATCTTATGTTTTACAACAGCAAGGTACCATTTTGTGGAGCAAAAGTGTAACATATCCACAGTATTTGGAGAAACTAATCTTATGTTTTACAACAGCAAGATACCATTTTGTGGAGCAAAAGCGTAACCTATCCACAATGTTCAGAATGACTAACAGTCTCAAGAAAGAGAGGCAGTTAGCGAGTGCCCAAAAGACATATGTATGCAGCAGGAAACTGGAAAGGCCCAAATTGTCTGCAGTGATTCTCACCAGGCAGGGGAGAAAATGCAAGGTACATAAACTCTGCCAAAGGTGCATGACTAACAGTTTGTCAGAAACAGAGTGCCGGTGCTGCTGTCTGTGAGTGTGTGACACATACCCAGCTCTGACTGTGTTGAGAGCGGTGTTGCTGAGAGGTAAAACCAGCAGCCTTGCTGAGTCTGGCCTGGGGTTCATCTGACTGGCTGACCAGGGTCACAGGGTAGGGTTGTGTAAACTAACCGGTTCATGTGTAAACCAACCAGTTCACTCGTAAATGGCCCGGTTCATGTGTGTACCGACTAGTTCTTGTGTAAATCAACTTGTTCACACGTAAATGATCCGGTTCGTGTGTGTGCCAACCAGTTTGTGTGTAAGCCAGCTGGTTGACATGGAAACTGTTTGGTTCCTGTGTAAACTGACCAGATCGTGTCTGTGCCCACCAGGATCATCGGCCTGTGCTTGCTGCAAAACGAGATCTGCCCGCTCTTCCTGAACCGCCACGTGCTGAAGTACATCCTGGGGCGTAGTGTGGCCTGGCACGACCTCGCCTTCTTCGACCCGGTCATGTTCGAGTCGCTGCGCAGCCTGGTGACCGAGTCCGAGTCGAAGGACGGCTCGCTGATGATCCCAGCGCTCGACCTCACCTTCTCTGTGGAGCTGTGTGCGGAGGAGGTCAGTCTGGTCAGGGGTCAGCGCTGCTTGTCAGCTGGTGGTGGTGGTGGGTTTGGGTCTTGAGCGGTGGGTCATGAAGTGGTTGCTGTTTCAGGAGGCTGGAGGGGTGGCCATTCTGAAGACTTTTTCCTCTTGGGGTGGTTGGAGTTTTGAAGGGGAGGATTGGGGGGGGAGGGGGGGGGTTAATGAAATGGTTGCTGTTTCGGGTGGGTGGGGGGGGGGGGGTAATGAAATGGTTGCTGTTTTGGGGAGGGCGGGGGGGGTGGGGTTGCCTTCCTGAAGACTTGATTTTTGCACTTGAGGTGGTTAGGGGTTGAAGGATAGAGGCAGGGGTCGGAAGGATGGTGAGTTTGGGTGCAGGGGTGGAGGGGGGGTGTCATGGGGGAGGGGTTGCTTTTGAAGTGGGGAAAGGTGCTCAGGACATAGTGTAAATGGAAAGGTGGAGGGGGGGGAGGTTACTGTTTGTTTGCTTGTGCCAGTGTATTATACAGGTGCTCCTTGTTTGGCTTGTGCTGCAGTCCTGTCCTTATGATTAAATGTCATCCTAGCCTGTTGCACTAGTGTGCCTCTGTATTCAGCGGCAGTGAAAAAAGACAAGTGTGTCAGACATCAATAGCAAGGTGTGGCTTGTGCTGACAGGGCGGCGAGTCGGTGGAGTTGATCACAGACGGAGCTGAAGTGGATGTGAATGCCTCCAACGTTCACCTGTATGTTCACAAGTACGCTGAGCTGCGCATGGTCCGCTGTCAGGAGAAGGCTCTCAAGGTTAGTCAGATCTTGTATTTATTTTCTGCTTTGTGCCTCTCAGTTACCTTCCCAAGTGAAAAGCATGCAATACCACTGACCGCTATCCACTAACAAAATCATCACCGTCATGATCTTGCATAGCTATCCGTTCTTCATCAGACAAAACAGCGTCATCATCCTCTGATGAAATGCCCAGGGAACTAGTGTCAGAGAATCCGAGAGATTGTTGTTATTTGCTGGTTAAACTGTCACATCACACTGATTGTCAGTCCCCAATCCTCTGTTTCATGTGACAGCTGATTGATTATTATATTACCAAAAACTTCATCACCATCACAACCACTCACCACCATCTTGCATGATAATTTCACACAAAAACAATCATGAAAAAACACCCCCCAAAAATGTCCTAAAATGCCATGAAAATAGAACCTCCCGTGCCATGAACAGTGTGGCTACTCCTAAAGTGAACTAAATCTTCGCTTCGTGGTTGAATAGCTCACATTTTCAGTGATCTCACACTAAAATTGAGTGGTTCCGGACTGATGCATGGGGCATTGAGAGGTAACAGTCTTGACAGGACAAAAGTGAACTGAAGCAGAAAGTCCATGCCGCCGGAACTGTATCACTCTGTGTGTGTGTTGGTGTGTTTCAGAACTTGAGGCTGGGCGTGCTTGACGTGATTCCGGCATCCTCGCTGGACGGGCTGACCGCGGAGGACCTGCGTCTCCTGCTGAATGGTGTTGGGGACATTAACGTGCAGACCCTCATCTCCTACACCTCCTTCAATGATGAGAGTGGTAAGACATGTCGGTCTCTTCTTTTCTTCTCCTCTTGCCTCCTGGAGCATTCGCTCTGATGCAACCATGGTGGTTGACTGGGTGTTAAAGATGAATTATCCATCTATCCCTGAGGCATGAGAAAGGTAGAATGACAGCTTGCGTCATCACCGTCTCTTCTTCGGATGCAGTAGCAGTAGAGAAACTGCTGTTGTTGCACCTGACTCCCCCTGTGGCGTTTTGGCCAACCAGTTGGCATCATTGGCTTTGAAGCCTCAGCATTGTCGGTGACCGTGCCAGACAGTTTTCAAACCGGTGTGACATCTGGAAGGCGGCAAAATGGTTCACGGAAACTGGTCAGGCAGTCACTGTAACCAGCCAGATACATAGCTGTCTGCACTACTAATAGAAATGTGCCAGCAAGTACCCAGCTCCTTTCCCTGTCTACAACACACGCACACACTTACGCGCACACACACATGCACTCTGTGATTAACACAAAAAAAGGAGGACTGGTCAAACAAAATAACAGCTGGTATGTCTGACTAATTGCTGATTTCTTTGCAACATATGCTGATCTTTACTGGTAAAACATTTGAAATTACCGGTTAATGCAAACCCTGATTGTAATGTCAAGGAGTTGGTAGCTGTGACTGTGTGTTTGCTGAAGGTTGATGGATTTATTGGATGACTGATAGATTTGCGTCTTTATTCCACACTGTAGATGTATAGGTTGATGGATTTATTGGATGACTGATAGATTTGCGTCTTTATTCCACACTGTAGATGTATAGGTTGATGGATTTATTGGATGACTGATAGATTGCGTCTTTATTCCACACTCTAGATGTATAGGTTGATGGATTTATTGGATGACTGATAGATTGCGTCTTTATTCCACACTGTAGATGTATAGGTTGATGAATTTATTGAATGACTGATGGATTGCATCTTTATTCCACACTGTAGATGAGTAGGTTGATGGATTTATTAGATGACTGATTGCGTCTTTATTCCACACTGTAGATGTATAGGTTGATGAATTTATTGGATGACTGATTGCATCTTTATTCCACACTGTAGATGTATAGGTTGAGGAATTTATTGAATGACTGATGGATTGCGTCTTTATTCCACACTGTAGATGTGTAGGTTGATGGATTTATTAGATGACTGATTGCGTCTTTATTCCACACTGTAGATGTGTAGGTTGATGGATTTATTGGATGACTGATGGATTGCGTCTTTATTCCACACTAGATGTATAGGTTAATGGATTTATTGGATGACTGATAGATAGCGTCTTTATTCCACACTGTAGATGTATGTAGTTAGTATTGATGAGTGAGATAAGTAGTCATGCATTTAGTTCGAAAAATGGTTTGGTGAGTTGGAGTCTTTAGGTATGTCTGTATTGACTGAATCAGTGTGAGAAAACAGATCAATACATAAAGGTGTTAGTTACAGCAGAGATGAAGATTTGTATTTAGAGTTGAGGCTTTGGAGCTGACTACCTGATTATGTCATATAAACAGTGGCTGACTACCCTGATCATGTCATATAAACAGTGGCTGACTACCTGATCATGTCATATAAACAGTGGCTGACTCCCTGATCACGTCATAAACTGACTCAGGTTCGGCCCCTTTTCCAAGACTTCACACAACAAAACTTGCGATGTGCCTTCTGCAAAGAACATCCTTGGAGAAGTGGCTTGAGCTATATTCAGAGAGCCCTTAAGTCAATGTATGAAGCAGGTGTGTTCAAAGCAGGGTTCAAAAAATGTACTCCTGCTGTGTCTGGGTCGTCTGCTGACCAAGTGACTGTTGTTTCAGGTGAGAGCAGCGACCGAGTTCAGCGGTTCAAGCGGTGGTTCTGGTCGGTGGTGGAGAAGATGAACAACATTGAGCGCCAGGATCTGGTCAGTGCAGTCAGCGAAGTCCCTTTGCCTTCTGCTTCATCTCTCTTCAGGAGCTGTGTGGCCACTTGGGCATTTTTTGTTGTCTTCATGGCTGTTTGTGTATGCATGTGTGTGTATGCAGATGTTACTCTGCCTGTGTGTGTGTGCAGGTGTGTTACCTGTGGCTGGCTGTATCGTGTGTGTGCATGTGTGTTACCTGTGGCTGGCTGTATCATGTGTGTGCAGGTGTGTTAACAGTGCCTGTCTGTGTGTGCAGGTGTGTTAACAGTGCCTGTGTGTGTGTGTGTGTGGAGGTGTTACCTGTGCCTCTGTGTGTGTCTGCATGTGTGTGTGTGTGTATAGGTGTGTGTGTATAGGTGTGTTACCACTGCCTATCTGTATGTGTGCAGGTGTGTGATAACCTGCATCTGCCTATGTGTGTGTGTGTGTGTGTGTGTGTGCAGGTGTGTTACCTGTGCCTATCTGTATGTGTGCAGTTGTGATAACCTGCATCTGCCTGTGTGTGTGTGTGTGTGTGTGTGCGCGTGCACATGCGTGCGTGCGTACCTGTGTAGGTATGCTAACCTGTGCCAATCTGTATGTGTATGTACAGGTGTGCTGACTGTATGTTTGTGTACAGGTGTTACCTATGCCTGTGTGCGTGTGCAGGTGTGTTGCCTGTGCCTATGTGCACGTGTGTATGCAGGTGTGCTAACCCGTGCCTATCTGTATGTGTGTGTGCAGGTGTGTTACCTGTGCCTGTCTGTGTGTGTGCACAGGTGTGCCTGTCTGTATGTGTGTGTGTGCAGGTGTGCTAATCTGTGCCTGTCTGTGTGTGTGTGTGTGCACAGTTATGCTAACCTGTGCCTGTCTGTATGTGTGTGTGCACAGATGTGCTAACCTGTGCCTGTCTGCATGTGTGTGTGTGTGCACAGGTGTGTTACTTGTGCCTGTCTGTATGTGTGTGTGCACAGGTGTGCTAACCTGTGCCTGTCTGTATGTGTATGCACAGGTGTGCTAACCTGTGCCTATCTGTATGTGTGTGTGGCTGTGCGCAGGTGTGCTAACCTGTGCCTGTCTGTATGTGTGTGTACACAGGTGTGCTAACCTGTGCCAATCTGTATGTGTGTGTGTGTGCAGGTGTGCTAACCTGTGCCTGTCTGTATGTGTATGTGTGCAGGTGTGCTAACCTGTGACTAGCTGTATGTGTGTGTGTGTGTGTGTGCACAGGTGTGCTAACCTGTGCCTGTGTAGGTGTGTTACCTGTGCCTGTCTGTACGTGTGTGAGCACAGGTGTGCTAACCTGTGCCTGTCCGTGTGTGCAGGTGTATTTCTGGACGTCCAGCCCGGCCCTGCCGGCCAGCGAGGAAGGGTTCCAGCCCATGCCCAGCATCACCATCCGCCCGGCCGACGACGAGCACCTGCCCACTGCCAACACCTGCATCTCCCGCCTCTACATCCCTCTCTACTCCAGCAAGTGCACACTGCGCACAAAGATCGCCTTCGCCATCAAGACCAAGTCTTTCGGCTTTGTCTGAGTTGCTGCAAGGGGAGTTTGGGGGGGCCGGAAATTCTAGCCCTGCCAGACAGCGCCGAGCACGGAGCTGTCCATCAGCGTCTGGAGCCTGTCCTTGCGCTGTACTGTCCTGGAGCGCCGGGTCTGTTGGCGGACAGGGAGAGTTGGCCGGACAAGTGCGCGGCGAGAAACGGGTATGGTGGGGGGGGGGGGGGGGGGGGGGGGACCTGGGACACGGTTATAGTCGGGACCTGAAATGAACCTGCAGCTCCAGACGCAGCGCAGCTGGCAGCATCCTGCTGCTTCTCTGGGGGGGGGGGGGGGGGGGATGCGCGCCTGCCTCGCGAGGAGGCTGGCTGGTCTGAAGAACCAAAATGCTGAGAAAAGTGGAATCCAAGTAGCGATTTTGTTGTTGTTGTTGACTTTTTATTTTTGTATTTTAAGAGTGTATGTTTGTGTGTGTGTCTGTTGCGTTTTTTTCTTTTCTTTTCGGTCTCTGTTTTGAGAAAGGAAAAGGCCGGAGCCCAGGTGTGTTTTCTATTTTCAGAAGACATGTGGTGGTTTGGCATGCATGTGCTTGTACTCTGGCATTCTGGTAGAAATGTTTAGCAGTCCAACTGAACGGATTCCATTTTGTGTGTAGAAATGGTTGTGTGGTTGCCTGTGTGGAGTGTGTGTGTACAGCAGCGTGCGGGCAGACCAGCTGTTGTCAGGATAGTTGCACGGGTCTGCGTCCCAGAGAAGGTGTTCTGGAACGCACAGGCTGTTGTGAATAAAACGCTTTCATTTTCTCTGTCAACTCACTCCTTCACTGTGCAAGATTTGTATGCGAGGCTGTTTGACAGTGGATGCTTGAGTACAACAAATGTTGTAAACCCCTCCCCCCCTCCTTCCCCCCAGTCACCCTCTTTTGACTGTGCTTTGTGTGTGTTGTGTGTGTTGTGTGTGCGTGTGTGCCCGGAATTCATTGTAACAATGAAGTATACCTGACTATGACTAAAAAGCCCATTTGAACCTGCATGTACATTATCGCAAATGCCATACTGATTTGACGTTCTTGGTATCCTCTTTTCTGTTTTCATCTCCCCTGTAGCCTCAACATTAACAATGTTTAATTGAGAGAGAGAGAGAAAAAATCTCCACTGTACACACAACCCAGAAGAATGATGTGGACACCCACACAACCCCTTTATAATGTGAGGCTACTGCCTTTTGTCAGCTGTCAACCCCTTGATAATGTGAGGCTACCTTTTGTCAGCTGTCAAACCCTTCATAATGTGAAGCTACCTTTTGTCAGCTGTCAACCCCTTGATAATGCCAAGCTACCTTTTGTCAGCTGTCAACCCCTTGATAATGTGAAGCTACCTTTTGTCAGCTGTCAATCCCTGGATTTTGTGCAACTGCCGTCTGTTAACTGTCAACCCCTTATCATGTGAAAGTACCTTCTGTCAGCTGTCAACCCCTTCATAATGTGAAACTGCCTTCTGTCAACTGTCAACCCCTTGGTGATGTGAAACTTCTTTCTTTCAGCCTCTTTGTGCTGGCCTATAGTTTTTTTAATACAGTATAGATATCCGAAAATACTGTCAATGGTTAGTGCCCCTACAGTCATGGAATACGTTTTCTTTCTTTTTTGGGTTGTTCTTCTTTTTCTTGCACAGGTATGTGTGTCGCTGTGGCAAAACATGTATTTTGGTTCATTGAAAATGTGTATGCATGGTATCCAACCCAGTGTGCCAGTGTTTGTGTTTTGTTGGTGTTGGTTCTTTTGGGGACTGGTAGTTTGATCTGTGAACCTTTCTGCTGGATGTTACATTTTCAGCGAGGCCATAGTGGAACCTTTCTGCTGGATGTTACATTTTCAGCGAGGCCATAGTGGAACCTTTCTGCTGGATGTTACATTTTCAGCGAGGCCATAGTGGAACCTTTCTGCTGGATGTTACATTTTCAGCGAGGCCATAGTGGAACCTTTCTGCTGGATGTTACATTTTCAGCGAGGCCATAGTGGAACCTTTCTGCTGGATGTTACATTTTCAGCGAGGCCATAGTGGAACCTTTCTGCTGGATGTTACATTTTCAGCGAGGCCATAGTGGTGTGGTTGGCAGAGGTGGTGTGCACTGTTTCAGTTTGATGATCTTTTGTATTACGTTTTCATCTCAACTCATCCCGGCCACAGGCCTGGCACATGGCTGCACTGTTACTGTCGGTCAGAGCTGGCATTAGCCCCCACCCCACTCCGCCCCACCCCACCCCACCCCACCCACTCCCTTCTGCGTCCCAAACTCTGCGGGAACATAATGCGTGCATTATCATTCGGCACTGGCTTTTCCTTTCATTCTTCCTGAAACGTTGAAGCATACGTGAAATATATACATATATCCTGTGTTTCTAATGTGAAGTGTTTGTTGTTGCTTTTTGTTTGTTTTTTGTTTCAGCGTGTAGCTTGTCTTAAGTACCAATAGAAATAAGTCTGGATTCAGGCTGTTTGCAGAGAGTGACGACAACGGTGCTCTGTATAATTATGTGTCTTGTGGAATGAATGAGATGGAGATCACATTGTGGTTGCCTCGTGTTGCCTCCTTTGTTTTCTGTTTGACCAATTTGTTTAGCTGTGTGTGCCTGAGTTGAAGAAAGAGTTTGTCATCAGACCAGCTACAGGAAATAAAGATTCCGTTCAAAATGTTTTCTTCTCTGGACAGTGGTTATGCGCGTGTGTGACTGCGCAGCTATGTGCCTGTGTGTGTGTGTGTGTGTGTGTGTGTGTGTGTGTGTGTGTGTGTGTGTGTGTGTATGCATTTGTGTGTGTGTATGCATTTGTGTGTGTGTGTATAGTGTGTGTGTGTGTGTGATATGTGTATTTGTTACCGTTCCTCAGCTAAGATCCTGAGGTCCGGTTATCCTGGGTTGTGTGAGAAGTTAGCACGTGCAACCGGTCCCCCTACACCTTACTGCCACGCATACAAGTGCAGCGTTACCCGCCACTCGGGCAGCTGCACTCAGTGTTGGGTGAGAACGTAGCGTGTGCAGCCGTTTCCCCACGCCTGAACATACTGTCAGACGGGCACTGTGCATGGTGTGTACGAGTATGTATTATTACTGGTGATCTGAAGAAGAAGTGCAGAGGATGTCTTTAGTTCAATGTGCGCACCGCGCCCACTCTGGCACAAGCAGAGCGAAACTGTCGGAAAAGAACTCGAGTCCGCAATTTGAACACGCTCCAAGCACTGGTTTACGACGTCCTTCCTTCAACCACTGCCGTATTTAGTTACGTCATAGGTTCCTGAAAACTGTCAGCTAACGAGCAGTTTTTCGTTGGTGCTTAAACAGTGGTAAGTTTGTTACAAACAACTCAAATAAAACAAGGCGTGTCATTTATAGCCGCCAACAAAGCTTACACCAGCACAAATAAAACCGCAATCGTTTGAATCGAGACGGAACTTTCTTTCTTTTTCCTTTTTCTTCTTATTTGTTTTACCCGGAGTGGATGCGTCTCATGTTTACGTGGGTGCTTGGGCGCTATATAGGTTGCTTCCACAGTCTTATCAGTAGCCAAACCTTTCGGAGGGCGCTGACCGCGTCGGTGGACAGCTGCGCGGAGATAAAGAATACCCCTTCAGTGGCGTAACTAAATCTGGCAGAGTTTGGAGGAAGGTGCCGGAAAGCGATGCTCGGAGTGTGCAATTTGAAATGAAATGAACAAAAAAACAAGTCGCAAAAATAGGTATTAAAACAAAAGTTGTTACTGAAAGCAACGGCAAAGTAAAATAAAATAATAGTGCGTACGGTCTCTGTGGACGTAAAGCAACATTGAACTTGAATTTGAACGGAGTGTGCGATGTTTGCTGGAAATACCGAACTCGCCACTCTTCCCACTGACCTTATGTATGGTCGTGCTGCACATGTGCATGGCACAAAGTAAGCGCAAAAACCACACGACACTCAAAAATGATAAACTGTTCGTAATGAATCCACACAAAAGGGAGTAATGAATCAACACACAAGGTAGTAATGAATCAACACACAAGGTAGTAATGAATCAACACACAAGGGAGTAATGAATCAACACAAGAGGGAGTAATGAATCAACACACAAGGGAGTAATGAATCAACACACAAGGGAGTAACGAATCAACACACAAGGGAGTAATGAATCAACACACAATGGAGTTTATTAGTGCTCGAAAGACGCCACAACAACAAAGACCTGTCTCCTATGGTGACTCTCTCATCTAACGTGCGAATAAATACAAAGTACATAACCTCCACCAGAGGTACATCCTCAAACTCTTCCTAACAATAGCAACCAACGACAGACTAAACAACAACAACACACACACACTCACACACACACACACACAAAAAGCAACAAAAAACAGCCGTCGACTGACAGAGAAGTCTGCCATGCTACAAGCAAGAGTGTCGACTGACAGAGGTCTGCCATGCTACAAGCAAGAGTGTCGACTGACAGAGGTCTGCCATGCTACAAGCAAGAGTGTCGACTGACAGAGGTCTGCCATGCTACAAGCAAGAGTGTCGACTGACAGAGAAGTCTGCCATGCTACAAGCAAGAGTGTCGACTGACAGAGAAGTCTGCCATGCTACAAGCAAGAGTGTCGACTGACAGAGAAGTCTGCCATGCTACAAGCAAGAGTGTCGACTGACAGAGAAGTCTGCCATGCTACAAGCAAGAGTGTCGACTGACAGAGAAGTCTGCTATGCTACAAGCAAGAGTGTCGACTGTCACTTCCAAAAGCAGTTTTTCGTGCCAGTTAATATCAAATGCTCACAATCCGCACACGAGAGACTACTGATGTGCAGTGGTCCTTTTATACGAGACTAAGAAGACGATGAGGAGAGAACTGCTTGCACCAAAGGAGATCACTCCATACACAAGGGAGACAACGCTGTAGGACTGAAGTAAATCCACTAGGGTTCCTGGAACGATACGAGACAGTTACACAAAATTATTCCCATGTTTTTAGCGGTGTTTATCTTTCAATTTTTATCATAGCTACATACACACAGGTATCGTTCTATGCTAGGAGTGACCCACTGACCCACACTCCACACAGACAGCGGTGGCTTCCACAGTCAATGTTCTCTGCTGGGACTGACCCACTGACCCACACAGCGGTGGCTTCAACAGTCATCGTTCTATGCTAGGAGTGACCCACTGACCCACACAGCGGTGGCTTTCAGTCATCGTTCTATGCTAGGAGTGACCCACTGACCCACACAAACAGCGGTGGCTTCCACAGTCATCGTTCTATGCTAGGAGTGACCCACTGACCCACACAAAGAGCGGTGGCTTCCACAGTCATTGTTCTACGCTAGGAGTGACCCACTGACATGCACTTTTTATGGACCATATGACTTATCTCTAAACCAGGCAGTCAAAGTTGAAAGTTACCGACTGTTCAGTTTATTGCTCAATTTACTTTTATAACACGGAGTCATCAAATTTACTTTCAAGGTATGTAGGCTGTGGGTCGGGAGAAAAGTGGGGACATGCAACCCGTGTAGAAACCTTGACAGGGATAGATAACTCTCTCTCTCTCTCTCTCTCTCTCTCTCTCTCTCTCTCTCTCTCTCTCTCTCTCCTCTCTCTCTCTCTCTCTCTCTCTCTCTCTCTCTCTCTCTCTCTCTCTCTCTCTCTCCTACACACACGCAGACTCTCTCTCTCTCTCTCTCTCTCTCTCTCTCTCTCTCTCTCTCTCTCTCTCCACACACGCACGCACGCACGCACACACACACCACACCACGCACAGCACGCACACACGCACGCACGCACACCACGCACCACACCACCACACACACACACACACACACACACACACACACACACACACACACACACACACCTGTAACTACGCCGGCCACTACGCTGACTAGCCCCTCCACTGTGAAGCAGAGCCCCAGGGCGATGGGGTAGACCCGGGACCCTGTCACCTGCAGCACCACGGGGGCCAGCATCACGATCCCTCCCGCCGCTCCAAACCCCATGGAGCCGTACATCGCCACCGCCAGGTAAAAACTGGACACCTGCAACAGGACCGCAGTCAGCAGCTCGATGCCAGTCCATGTGGCTGTCACTAAGATTAGCGGGTGATTTCTTTTTTCATTGTTTTAAAACAAGATTCAAATACAGAAAAGGTTGAAAACAAACAAAACACACACAGAACACACAGAAACACAGAACACACAGACACACACACACACACACACACACACACACACACACACACACACACACACACACACACCCGCGTTGGTTATTATGACAAAAAATTTTTTGGTCATAATAGCGTTCTTTTTAACATTTTGTGTGTTTCGATCTCGTTTCAATCTCGGTCTTTGTGGTAACAGCGGTTACGTGTTACATGAACCTAGTTCGTTGTCAGACGTTATGTTACGTGGTACATGACCCTAACGTTGTCAGACGTTATGTTACGTGTTACATGACCCTGGTGTGTGTGCGTGCGTGCGTGCGTGTGTGTGTATGCCTTGGATCCATCAACTGCTCCTGGTTTGCTTTCTTCAAAACAAAATACACACTTTCAAAAGTAAAACAGAAACGAAATGTGTTTACGTTACATCCAACATCAGTTGTACTTACCTGCCCAACGAGACCGAGCGCAACGCTTCCAATAAGCCCGGAAATCCCCAGCAGGACAACGTCGTTTACACCGTCGTGAAGACTAACCAAGCCCAGTACACCTCGGCCAATCAGACTGGACAGCATAAAGGCGAAGTTGAGGACGATGCCGTCTTCGATGGACCAGCCACGGTTAGCGGCGAAGTCGAGGACGAGAAAGACGAAGCAGATGCAGGTGCCCATATTGAGCACGGCACTCAGCAAGGACGTGATGTACAGGGGGTTCTTCAGAAAGCGGGCGTCACGTTTCCACCTCAAACACCTCCCATTCACGGACCGTCCAGGTGAGCTTTCCCCTGACACGCCACCATCTTCAACCTTCAGAGCTTTGCCGAACTGAACAGTTTCAGACTCAGACTGGAAACGGATATCGCTGCCAAGATTTCTGTCGTGCTGAGGAAGGAGTTTGGCTTCATCCGGTTGTGAGTCTTGTTCCTGTGTTTCAGCTCTTGCTTTGAGGTGGAGGTCGAACTCAGAACTGACGCGGGTGGATCCATCACTGCGGTGTTCTGTCCCAGTCGTGTCAGCAGTGTCGTCCCGGGCTATTGCACTCTTCGACTCTTCGGAAGAATCGTCACCCCGATAGCTTTCTGATCCTCGTGACGTTTCTCCGCTGGTCGTCACCAGCGGTTGGAGCGCATCGTCGTTGTCTGACGTCGTACCAGACTGGCCAAGGTCGCGGTCTGCACTCTCTTTGGCAACGCAATTTAGGTCAGCTGTCTCCGCAGCAACCGTGCCGTCGGTGCCCGTCTCCATAGCGGCGGGGACGACGCCGGCCGTTTCCGCGTCGTCTGCGGCCTGATCAGCTGGGTGGTGGTTGGGAGGTGCTGGTGGCTGAGGGGAGTGGAGGATGGGGGAGGTGAGGAGGGAGCCAAAGACAGCGGTCTGCAAAACGAGGCCACTGGCCAGGATGAGGCAGCCTCGCCACGTGTAGTGATCGCTTAGGTACCTGCACGTGCACACACCTCTCACATCATAAAGAGAGAGAGAGAGAGAGAGAGAGAGAGAGAGAGAGAGAGAGAGAGAGAGAGAGAGAGAGAGAGAGAGAGAGAGAGAGAGAGAGAAAGAGACAGACAGACAGACAGACAGACAGAGACAAAAGGAGCTCACATCACAGAACAGAGAGAGAGAGAGAGAGAGAGAGAGAGAGAGAGAGAGAGAGAGAGAGAGAGAGAGAGAGAGAGAGAGAGAGAGAGAGAGAGAGAGAGAGAGAGAGAGAGAGAGCGAGAGAGCGAGAGA